>JAUMHM010002099.1:0-18339 GCA_032362435.1 Melikaiella ostensackeni | reverse complement strand
CGCCCTACACTCTTTTGTTTCTCTGATACCCCCTCCCTCTTCCACCTTACGTTCACTCCTTATTTCCAGTTTACTCACTCTCTCCTGTAACGCTTTCATTTCCTTTTTTCTTTCCCCCTCATTTTCTCTCTGCTTGTTCTCTTTGCTTTCCAATTTACTCCAAACCTTCTCTTTCTCTCTTTTCCATAGCGTCACTCTCATTCACACTGCCCTCATTGCCTGCGTCGTCACCCGCGATATCCCTTCTCTCTTCTGTAAAATCGCTGTCACTGTTCGCTTCTGAACCGTCATCGTCCAGCAGCTGTAGCCTACTGGTGTCAGCCTTTGGACTACGCACAACCGGCATGCCGCTCTACCTTATACACCGAGCCAACCCCCATCGCTTCTGGACCTGACTCCTCACCTCCCTTGCCCGTCACTTTCTTTTGCACCCCAAAAACTTAACCGAAAACTTACCCCCTTATTCCACTTATTAGTCTTTTGTTATTTTTTCCTTCTTGATATTCGCGCCCACTTGATCCTTCTCCCCTCACATCGCAACTACTTCTACCCCTAGCAAATCACCCAGTTTCTCGCAGCACTCAACTTAACCTCAATCTCAACTCTCATCCACAACTTTTCTATTTTTATTAATCGCAAAAGAAATAATCACCACTCCCTTCACTCACCTTTGCACTTTCACCCTAGACTCCCTTGCTCCCAATACTCACACCGTACTCACTCAACTCTCTCCTTTTCACTAGCCAAAAAATGATAGCACTCGAGAAACACGTGTAACCTCTATCGGCACTGGAAACGGAAACCTCACAGAGTTCACTCAATTTTTATACAGGTTTATATTAATGGGCAAGGATTTTGCATACCGAATTCAAAATCATGGACAGCCCCAAACACTGCCCTGAGACGAAACGACAATATAAAAGATACTTGCAACCTGATTCAGAAGATGCCATTCCATCATGAACCTGGTGCAGAAACCGAAAAGAACAAATGGAGTTAATTGTGACTTTTATGGATTTCATTTCTCAATTTCAGTTGAATTTTTTTCTTAAAGATCCGTGATTAATGTATTTTAAATTTTTTCTAGACAATCGATATTGGCGAATGTGCTGAAAAAGAAGGAACTATTGCTCATAGTGTCATAGAATCATTGGTCTATGACACTGAGAACATTGAAATTGAAGTAACTCAGTACCCACAGGGATTTGAAATCATCAGTTCATTATATTTAGGGATTTGTGAAGCACACCGCAAGGTGTTAAGAAAAGTGATGAAGAATTATAATTTTTACTTCAAGGCAGGGAAGTTTCTAAAAAAATTAGGATCCTACGTTGCGGCCCAGAATTTCAGTGAAGAAATATAATTTTGAGTTTGGGACAGGGAATTTCTGTGCAGGATTATAATTTTCACTTCAGAACAGAAAAGTTTTTGAAAAAATTATGATCCTTAGTTGCGGACCAAAATTTCAGTGAAGAAATATAATTTTGACTGTGTTGGGGCTGAGAATTACCGTAAGAAATTATAAAATTGAATTCTGAACAAGGAATTTCGTAAAGAATTATATTTTTGATTTTGGGACAGTTAATTTCCACAGAGAATTAGAATTTTGACTTTTGAAAAGGGAATTTTGTAAAAGAATATTAATTTTTAATTCAACAAGGAATTTCCACAAAGAATTATAATTTTGGATGAAAGGACTTTCTGTATTTCGGAATGATAATAGAAAAAATTTTAAATCAATATAATTCTGATTTGGGAGAGGGAATTGCGTAAAATATTGAAATTTCCACTTCAGGACAGGAAAGTTTCTAAAAGAATTATAATAGTAAGTTGCGACCTAGAATTTTAGTAAAGGAATATAATTTCGAGTTTGAGACAGGGAATTTTGAACAAGAAATTTCGTAGAGAAATATAGTGTTGACTTTCTGACATCCAATTTTTCCAAAGCATCAGAATTTTGACGTTTGTGAAGAATATTAGTTTTAAGATAGAACTGGGAATTTTCGTAAGAAATTATCATTTTGTAAAAAAGAGTTGCTATATTTTCTAATTATGATAGAAATTTTTGTAACTAAATATAATTCTAACTTGGAAACGAGAAATAATGAATTGAAATTTTGCTTTGGGCCAGGGAAGTTTCTGAAAGTATTATAATTTTGAGTTTGGACGGAGAGTAAATAAATTGAACACACAAAAAAAAATCTCGTAAGCAATGATAGTTTTGATTTTGGAACAGGGACATGGAACGGGAAATTATGAAATATAATTATACTTCTGATTTATCAATAGTAAAAAAAATCCTTGTTCCAAGTCAGAATTTGTAGCAATCTGAAACTGACCTCTTCCAAATTTTGGACAAAAAATTTAAGTAAAGAATTATAATGTTGAGTTTGGGACAGGAAATTTTCGCAAAGAGTTATTTTTTGACTTGGAACAAAAAATTTTAGTCATGAAATGAGCATTTTGGAAAGATAACTTTAATTATAATTTTAGTGGCATTTGCGTTTTCGTTGGATTTTTGAAAATTTATATTGGATATCAATAAAACAGAATTTAAGTCTAAAGAATTTATATTGGCATTATTTAGAAAATAATTTAGAGAAATATATATTGAAGCTGCTTCGGTTGTCATCCGGTATGATGAAGTTTGTAGGTTGTGTAGTAATGATTTCGTTCGTCTGGTCTTGTTTGAAAAGCTCTCTATTGATCAATCGTTTTCGTAATAAAATGGTTCGCTTGCTTGGATGAAACCTCTTCAGTTTTTTGAATGTAAATATCGTACCTAATGTACAAATCTTATTCCTGCTCTAGGAAAATATATGGGCTTATATGTTACAATTGGATAAAATGTTACTATAAGGAGAGTGAAAAATTCGAATGTGCGTACATGAGTCCCTGAGTTTATTTTCAAATGAGAATTATACCTGTGGATTGGAAATATATTTTCTTAATTCTACGTTATTCGCGGATCACTTTTGTCTTCTTGATCCCAATTTATCACAGAAAAAAGAGAGGTGAATTTTTGTTGCGGGTAATTTTCAAGTAGATAAAGTTGATTTTTTTCGCATCGAAACAAAACAATATTCAATAGAGTGAGCATGGTAACCATTTTCAATGTGGTTGGTACATCTCAACACGCTAGGGTAATTTTTGTTGCAAGTCAAGATTACTCTGAAATCGTTGTAAAGATTACATTTTGTTTCTTCTGTGACAGATATACTATTTATTTGGATGAAAAAACTCAGGAATTCATGTACTCACACTCGCGATTTGCACTCTGAATATGGTTTATGAAGGGGATAAACTCATTACCGTCATCAAAGCACCAAATCCAGTAGTCAGAATAACTCTTTCGCTATCTGGAAAAAGATTTTGGAAAGCTCGAGAGTCGGAAAACTGGACTTTATTCTATAGCTTGCCAATCGTCGAAATGCTCTTGCTAGAAAAGTATACCATGCACTGGGCTTTATTTGTGGAAGCTTCATGTTCATTATTGAAAGATGACATCAAAATTCAGGAAAAGGACTGGGCTGATCTACTATCACATAAATTTGTTGCTCACTCAGAAATATTATATTCCAAAGTCTCAATGACCTTCAAAGTGCACTTACTTCTACACTTAGCAAAAAGTGTTTATTACTGGGGTCCATTATGGGCACATAGCGCATTCACTTTTGAATCTGGTAATGTACATTTATTAAAAGTGATTCATGCTGCTAGTGGTGTTTACCATCAAATATGTCGGCGAGTTAGTTTGCAGTAAAGTTACTTGTCATTAAAAGACCGAGTGTATGGTATCCTTTGGCTTCTGTCAGCGTCAAGCGCTATTGTACTTACATTGGGACAAGTATGGCTGAAAAAACATTACAGATTTCTGCAATCAGATACTTCGGCCCTACATCAGCAGTTAATAGAATGTGGTTTGAAGAATTAAACCTTACACCTAAACGAGCTGTATCTTATAAGAAAATAGTAAAAAATGGCTGTTCGTATTTATCGTCAGTAAGAAGTAATCAGCGTTTGAATAACTCCTTTGCTCAGTTATTTAACGGCCTATATGTCAGAATGGATCTTCTTATAGTCGACCTAGATACTGCCAAGGAATATTCTATCGTTTAAAAAATTCACACTATCGGTGCTTCACAAAATATATGCGGCATGCTAAAAATAATAGTAAAGATTAATACTGAAGAATCAGCTGTGTTAACTAGTGATATTGCTTAAGCGTGCCTCCCCAAAATATTACGTGAGACCGAGTACCTTTGCACTGTTCCAAATTTACATTTTTATTAACTAAGCATTACGTATTACCCGCAAGAATGTTTTGTACATTGATTTTTTGCAAAACATTCATATCGCTATAATGCTTTCCATAGCATTTCTATACAATTTCTAAAAAAAATTTCAATCACACTCGCTTAAAGATACACTATCCCGAACATGTCATTAAAATACAGAAGGGATTACAAAAGCAGTAAGAATAGGAGGCGCATGAATTTTAATGCATTTCTCAAAAGGCAGCAATAAATTTCATAGAAATAATCATTTTTGATTGAAGTTATTTGTCTAGTTATGGTTATTTCACATTTCGTGTTTTTCTTTAATCGTACAAAACAATTGTATTTTTCATGCAATAATATTAAATACAAGCTCACTTTGCTTCTCGAAAAGTAGTCTGCAATTCGGCTCGTTAGGTTTTATCGAAAATCATTTTTGTAGAAACTTTTGACAGTAAAAATTTGTTTATTTAACACATCCTGAACAAATAATTTGAAATCAAATATAACAAAGATATTGGACTAAAGCTGGGATTGCTTAGGGAGATTAATTATTAATATTTCTGAAAGTATTCCATCTCGAAAATTACAAGTTTCGGAAACGGCATACTTAGACTCTTCGAATACTTATTTCAGATTGTGTATGAATAAATAGTTTCAATATAAGATTCTCATTTTGATTAACATTATTCTAATAGAGTGATATAAAGGTAAAAAAAACGTGTAACCAAATTTGAAGAAAATATAAGGTATGAGCCCATTGGCTCTCTAATAACATATAAGTTTATGAAGTTTCGCATTGTTGTGTATAACTGTGTTGATTTTTTGATTCCAAAATATACAATTTTTTAAACGTATCGATTTAAACCATCGATTTTGGTGCTTTCTCTGACGACAACCAACTATGCTATTATGCTATTTGTCTAGCGAACAAGCTGTGTTCATTAGAGATATTTTTGATGCGTTGAGCTAAAAAAATAATAATCTTTGGGCACTTTTCTTAAAGTAAGAAAATGACGTCAGAAAGGACGTACGAAAGGACCTACGAAAGTACGTCCTTTTGTATCCCAATTTGGGACGTCTTTTGGTACGTCCTTTTTTACGTACTTTTGTACTTCCTTTTATAAGTCTTTTTATATGTCCTTTTGTACGTCCACTTTTTCAAGTGGGATATCAACAAATATCACGTCTGGAGTCCATTACAAGCTCATTATGGCTGGCTTTATTCAACTTTTTCCCCCAAACGATTTCAATTGTACGGCCCCGAATAACGAGATGTTTTTATTAAAATCAAAAACACTAGGATATTACAGCTGACACCAGAGTGTAAACTAAACCCTGAGATAACATCTTATTATCCGAATGAAAATTTAAACATATTGGACTCTTCAATTCCAGTACAAAAGTCAACCCTTTCACTTTCTTCCATCAGCCCTTTGCTATAAAATAATTCTATTCAACAGCCTCATCTACTGCGAAAAATACTTTTTCATTTCGAAAATGAGGAAGATATGCTATTATCTCTCCTTGAAGACGAATTATTTATCCTAGAAAAACTGTCCGAAATTCCAAAAATTTTTCCCAAAATTGAAGCGTTCAATTCTCTAGATCAAGGATTTTTATTATTTCTAACCATAATGATGTTACTTACCGAAATTTTACTTGGATCACTGATTCTTGAAATCGGAGAAATTGATAAAAATTTTCAAAGTCAAAAACCAATTACGATTGAAACAAAACATACCACTCCATTGAGTTTCACAGACAAATCTTCACTTGGCAAAATAAAATTTCAGTTTTGGAAGAAAATTAATAATAAATAAGATTTACAATTATATGATAACATACCAAATACTATAAAATAAAATGAGATATAACTCGAAAAACTAGAAAAATCCATAAAAATATTTTTAAAAAATATAAGTAAGAATTCAAGAAAATGCATGAAAATCAAACTTTTATTGTACAAAAATACTATATCACAGTTTTGTTGAACATTTTTTTTACTTATATTCACATTATTAACAACATTTATTACTCGATGTTATGTAATTTTAGTGATAATAATTTAAAGTTCACATCTACTTACAATTAATAATCATACTAAAAAATCTCTTCATCAATCTTCAAAATCACTTAATTCATGCCACTGAAATAAAATAAACGGACCAGATATTAAACAAACTTTGTAGTAAATAAAAAAAAATTAATTACAATTTTACCTATACAATCTCGTTGTTTATTATCTTATATCTTTCCATTCAGGCGGAATTTCAATGGTTTATGGACCCAAAGACACAGCCAAGTATTTTTTCAACTTTCCTGTGACCATTACTCATCCAGCGAATAAAAATTCTTTTTGATATAAGAGGGGCCATCAATTCCATGTTTTCCACATTGATTTCTCACCCTATCCATCAATTTTAGTTTTTCTTTTGTCTCCAAATTTTTCCACTCTTGTGGTCATTCGATTTCTATATCTTCAAAAGACACTATGATCCTTTCTTCCTCCAAATTCTGGATCCTCTCTTCTTCACTATTTGGAACACTTGTTGTAATAAAACTAAACACAGGTACACTTTTTATTGTTCGTTCGTTAATTATATTTTTTACTATGATTTCATCACACTCATGATCCACAATTCTTTATTTGCTTCGTCCTCTATTATCCTACTATCGTCTATTATTTATTCGTACTCCTTCCCTCTATTAACGTTGCCACTAGAATTTTCGCTTGTCAAAAGGAATATTTCATTAAAAAAATCTTCAAATTCTTCATTCACCGATTTTTCCAAATTTTTATTTAATTCACACACTCTCTCTTCATGTGTTTTCAAACCAACTTCTTCTTCTATGATTTTCTCAAACTCTTCAAAACCTCCAACCTAACAATAATCTTCTTGATCCTGATCCTAACTCATGGTTCGTTTTCCTTCTCTAATCACGAAAAAGTCTACTAGACTAAATAAACTCTGGTTCTTCCACAAAAATAGAAAACCCCAGAACGAAAAAAATGTTAAAAACTCTATACAAAATTTCACGACTTTTACAGATGGTTTTTAACCAATCGTTTTCCAGCATTTTTTTTTTAGTTAACCATTCTTATCCCTTTTCATCATAAAAGTCAATAGATTCCTCTCCCAGACCCACCTTGTAAATTCAATTTCACTGTTTTAATATTTACATACCTGATTTATTATTTTTTCGTAAAATGAATTCTCTTTTTTAAATTTTGTAGAATAATGGACCCGACTACAAAAGAACCAGCATGTGCTAGATCGAGATATATAGATGGCGTTCTTCCAAGCAATCACCCAATTTTTCATGGTCACTTACTACACAGTAATTGCTTCGAAATGGGATCATCCATATTATTCATCGATTTTAATAATAAAATAAAGAAACGTTTCTGCCCTTTTTGTTTTGAACAGATGTAACAAGGAGAACGAGAAGGATTAGATTGCTATTTGGAATGGCATTCTATTGCTAAATTTAATATTCACACAAATTCGGCGTAGAACGTATTAAACCACTTTGTAAATCAAACGAGTGATTTTTATGTATAGAAGAGTTTCTTGTCAATCGAAAAACAATTTTAAAAAACGAAGAAGTGATAGTAACCGACCATTTTCATACCTCTCGTGACTCCTTCTCGTCTCATTTCTCTTTCTTCTTTCCCCCATACATCTGCATAATTTTGATAAATTCTTGTATTTAACAAATGAATTTATATTTTTCTTCGGGAAATGACGCCTCCTCTTCAAGAACCTATGTTCATCGAAGCAGAAATCGCAGAAACTGTTACTGCCACGAATAATATAGATTTAATTGAATTTGCCGAAGTAATGAGATTCTTTTGCTGCATAATGATAAGTAATATAAACAGGCCAAATTCGACATATAAAAAGCGGAGTATTTTTCTGTGGAATATGTTATAATACAAAGCTCGTACAAGCCGAAAAAATTCACTGTCGAGAACTGATCGACCCTCAAGCAGCTTCCAAATCCCCACGTGTCTTGAATTATAATATTTGTGAAGATCAATTGTTTACGGTTCGACATCGGACACAAAACTGTTCCGCATGTGTGAGGAGATTAATTCAAGGAATGAATTTAAGAAATAATAGAAATGTGCCCGATGTGAATTGGGAGATAGATTCGGATGCTGAAACCGAAAGGCAACAGAATGATGATTGGAAGTGTTAGACTGTATATATAACAATCTATACATAGTATATAATTTATAGTTTACGTTCATCATTTAAATAATTTGCCAATGACATGTTGTCTACAAATCAAGAAATGATTGTTTTCTCTTTTAAATAATATGAAAATGGAGCGAAACATCTCAAAATATTCAACAGTACAAACATTACAGGAAATAAGCGTTGAGTATGACTTTCCCAGTCCAATATATATTGTAAAATTATAAGGTCATAACATTAACTTCCCGTCATTTGAGCCTCAATGTATTGTATACAAATTCAATATAAGGCATTCGTACGAAGGCAAGCCTTGATCTGCAAAAAAAGCTGTGAAGCAAAATGCTGCTCGTCATATGCCAAAGGCTTCAGAAAAACAATACTCGTTTTCAGAAGACACTTTTGCTCAATTAAGAGTCGAAATTGCTAATGTTAATGTCAATATAATTTCTGAAATACCAGTGAGCTCCGATAAAATTAAGTTGTATAAATGGTTAAACACATGCGAAAGATGTTATGAAAGAGGGCACATAACCCCACATTGTTTCCGTTCACATAGAAACCTTAGGTATAGATTGTAGTTCTTAATTTCAAAAGCGTGTAAAACATATATATTTATGGTCTCTTATTCTAAATACTGATACGTGCTATTTTTGCAAATGTAAGTTTACATATGAGAAAATTTGTGTCTATTTCTTAATTTCAGAATTAATGACGGCCCTCCTACCATAGGTTCGAGCGCGGACGTTCGCCCCATGTGGGGCTAGGCAGCCCCACCTGGATGCTCCACTTCGCGTTCGACTTAGGAGGGAGGTGTCACGGCTCGTGACGTATATATATAATATATATTCATATAATCATTATCGTAAATACTTGATAAACACAGAACGAACATTGCGCTCTGCAGCATATAGCTATAAGGTATAGTGCATGCGTTGTAAGCTGTAGAGTATATCTATGTATATAATAGTAAAGTAAGAATGAATGGAAGCTAGGAGTGAGGGATTTGACGTCACATGTGACGTCAGCGATGTGGAAATGTCACGCTTGTATAAAAGAAAGCATTATCGTGGAAGGCCCTATAAGAACCTAAGGAACTGACATGGGCCAGTCAGTTACAACAGTTTCCTTCAATTCGGTCCGTCTGGTGTCGAGTTCAGTGTCCTTTAACCGTAGTTTCTCTTGGCCGTTTTTGTGTGTGTCCCACATCGTGTAAGTGCTGTGCACCGTAGACTTCCATTCTTTGGAATCCTTTCGATCATTGCGATCTTATTTGTGTCCTAGTGTTTGTGACATAATGTCCGAGTTGGGACTTGGAATCTCACAAAATCCCTGAATTAATATAATGCTGACAAGCTGGATACTTTGAAATCACTAGATTACAATTTTTTCACACACACACACACACAAGCATAGAAGGTTGTCTGAAGTCAACTCCCTCTCAACCTTGTCAAATCTCCAACCTACACATTAAACCGGTAAGTCATAATTCAATGAGTTATAATTCATTTCCTTAAACTCCTTTGAGCCATAATACATAACACTCAAAGCCCGCTATAAAAACCCCCGTTTTAAGAGACAAGGGGACCAAAGGGGCGAGAGAGAGAGAGCCGCTGCGAGGTCAGCGGCAGTGTCTCCGCAACAACGCAGGAGCGTATGAAAAAAGCGGACAGTACTCTTCGCGGTTGCTCGTGTCGTCTGCTTCAGTCATTTTCAGTCAGTTGCAAGTGTCGCAGGACATTCGCTTCAATTCGCGGTTGAAGTTATGCGAAACCAGTGTAAACAGGCGTTACAAAAATGTCGCAGGAAAACAACAGGAAGCCTTCATCGTTCGAAGAGAATTTTACATCCGCAACTTTTAAAATTTGTGTTCCTATGCTCAACAAGAGGCTGCCCAACCTACCTTGAGACAAACAAGTAATAACTGCTCATTTATAATCAGGCGTGCTAACCGCGTTTCCTCACCCGTGTAACTAATCATGGTAACTACACTACTAACGATAAAGGAGAAAGCGCGAGCTGACAGAAAGTGAGTTACCATGGGCAGACAAACGACTCGGTGGGTACCGATAATTTAACAAAGCTCGGTAAATGAAAGAATCCAATAACGGACTCTACCGACATGAAATAATCATACTTATATTTATTATCATATGAATGTACTCATAAACCTAATGCCTTAAACAATAACAATTTCAAAGTTGAATCTTAATACAAGGAATATGAGTACATACATGTGCTTAAACTAATGTAATAATTTTAAAGACGCGTGCCACATATCAGTCATCTGATAATGTACGACATGTAATGCGTAAATGAAACAACATGAACATAGTCAGGCCATGCTGTAACTACGAGTGTCTGACTAAATACGTTGGCCATAGTTAAGTCTAGCATGAGAGAATTCATATTTCTGAAAGAACGAGAGAGGCGACGACCGGCTGCCGAGTGTCGACCGAGGGAACTCGCATATTAGTCATCCACTTAAATCATTCAAATCGCAATTGAGATCGCACGTCATCATCCTTATGACATCGTCAAAAGAGACGATCATTTTTCAGACAAGTTTTGTCTTGAACGGAATTTATTAGTTTCTCACGGGAGTTATTCGAGACTCAATATTGAAAGTCGCTCGTATTTCTCGTGAAGTACGTGACAGTACCCATTTTTTCACGGCACGTAACTTCTGGTATAAACCCATCGTCCCTATCCTTAACATGGCGAACTCATCTTATATAAACCCCAGAATCACCCCCGGTGGTTGTCTTTGCGTTCCAAGCAGTCACGCTGTCAACTCAATCCGCGAATTACGAACCAGTCGCGTACTTTTAACTTTCCGTAAACCAAGTGACGGATCATCAAGCTGTGAACTAAAGTCCCTTCGGCTACGACTTTCGGTCGTCGTATGAGTCGTTTTCCGAATGAAGTCCGCAGTGTTATACTTTCGTGAAAAAGAACTCAAGAATGGATTCGGTAGCTGTTTAGGGCCGTGTATCGCTCTGCTAGTGGACAGTGATCGTGCATCACTATTCACTACACCAACTAAGTCCCGTCAAAGAAAACTCATAAAAACATCCAGTAGAGTTCCGTCACTGCTCTACAACGTATCGGAGATACAATCGAACTGTATTGACACAATCCCCATAGGATTGATAGTGACAACGAACCCACAAATAATTTGTCAGGCCTTATCAACCTGACGTAATCAGCAACACTGGTCTCTCTCATTTTTCCAAACTACCCTCGCCTTTTGCTTTGGACGTGACAAGAACTATGAGATCTCAGACGAAGTGAAATAGGTGCCTCAAAACAGTCTATTTGATGGAAATATGGCGTCTCTGAGAACGTGTACAAGGCTGTGAGAGCTCGCAAATTTTAAAAAGAAAGAAGATTGAAATTTATGAGTATGTGAAAAAGAAATCGTCAAGAACAAGTGGCAAGAAGAATTTGAATACTGTTGTCTTAGGATGGTTTCAGCAAGTCAAAGACAGAGGCGATCCTGTATCCGGTTCAATGGTTCAAGAGCAAGCTATCATTTTAAACGAGAGGCTCAAAGGTTCTGAAACGTTTTAAGTAAGAAAGCAAGCAAAACAATATTTCAACGTGTAACAGCAAAATTTTGATTCTCATTTCAGCCAAATATTTAGTTTACCTTTGTTTTAGACAGATTGAATGTATGTGATTCATGAAGTAGAAAAGTTTGTTTTGAAGTTATGTTTGAAGTATTATATAATATAAAACCAAAATAGCAAAAATAAAATATTTTTTTGACATAAAACTCCAACAGAAATGACTCATACGGCCCTGATTGTTTATGGGCTGGAGAACCCCGAGATAGAAACGAAGGCCATTAAGGGTACCCCCGTCACGGTCTCTTTCGCGGAGTTCAAGTGTAGTTCCTTTATTTTGAGGTACTGGCCAAGGATTAGAAGGACCTACTCGTCTTTCGTCAGCTTCCTGTGCTATTTGCTTACGTAATTTCCTAATAGTTAATAAGTTCTAATTGTAATTGTTATAATACATTCTTACATATTCTTCATTGGCTACTCTTTCCTCTTCCCAGTGCGAGACCTTCAATCTCAACTAAAACGAGAAACCTAGGTAAAAAGGGCAGGATTTATGTTTTCTATGACGTAAGACTTGCCAATTATTCAGTGAACGTAAAATAAATATGATAAATATATTAACAACCTCTTTAAATTGGTTAAAGAAACACTGGCCCTAAACGTTATCAAAAAACTTTATTTAAATGTAATAAACCATATATTAAAAATTATTTAACATTGAAATTGATTAGAAAAATTTCTCCGAGATCGAAAAATAAATTCACTGTCATTATCACCAGTCAGAATGGAGAAATTTTTCATGATAAACCTTGAAAACTGAATTATTCTTAAAAAGCGTTCAAATTAATAAGAAAATTCCTGATAAAAAACGTTGAAAATCATACGAATACGAAATTCATTTAAAGCTGTAAAAATGCTTAAAAGCCAGAATTGTGACACTCAGACTTTTCTATAATCAAACCCTTCAAAATTTCAATAAGGTTGATTTAAATCGTTTAAAAATTGACAATTTTCAAATTGAAATTATGCTTTTCAGAATTCAACCATATCAATTTTTATTACAAAATTAGAACTTGTGAAAGGGTAAAGTTGAAGATTTAGCGTTCAATCTGAAAATTTAGAGCTCTAAAATTGTAACCATTCAAAATTAAAAAAATTATTCAATTACTGAGGTATCAATTTCAGATAGTTTGATTTTTATCTACTTTGATATTAAAAAATACAATTCTTATCTTTCTAATTTCAAATTGCTTAATTTTCTACACTCCATTCAGAAAAATTATTCATTCTTTGAAATCTTCCAATGCAATATTTTCCAATTTCGAATGATATATTTTATGAGATCTTCAACTAAAAATCGAATAATTTTAGGGTATTACATTAAAAATTGAAAATTAAGAGAAAAAATACAAAACAAGACTTCTATGGTTCCGATATCTGAAACTGCACAATTCTAAGTCTTTCAATCCGACATTTTTTTTAACTTGAGTTTGAAATGCTTAATATTTTGGAACATTTTCAAATAAAAAAAATTTAATTTTCAATTAATTGTTCTGAAATCTTCTTATTTTTTAGACTTGAATTTGATAAATTATTTTCTCAATTTTTCATTATTCTGAATTTATTCCGGAGTCACTCGATTCCAAATTGTTTAATTACAAATTGGTGACATGAACTCAGAACGGTTATTCGGACACTCGGGCCACCGGCTACGCGGTTCGAGACGGGTAATACCCCATAACAAAAAAAAACAGAGACAAATGCCACGAGTAGAAATTGGGCTTCATATTTTAAACTTGCTAATTTCGTTTTTACTGATAACTTCTCAGTGTCGATAACACTGAACATTTTTTTTGAACTTACGAATATTTGATCTTTAAAGCGCACAATAGAAGGTGAGTCGTTCTACTCATCTTATATCTTCTTCCATTAGACAGACAGAGTATTGTGCATACCTATACATAGTAAGGTTCGGCATATGACTCTCCGACCTTGAGCAGGTGCAATGGTGCATTGTTTGTCTCTATGAAGAAAGTTAGTAAGAATTTCCAATCTACCTAAAGTTAAGCAGTTTCAGAACAAGAATATTTCTTGAATTTGGGTTCGCTCAATTCGAATTCGTTTCCCAAATAAATTAGCCTTTTTTTTTAACTTCGAATTTTCTCCTACAGTTTAAAGTAAATACATTTTTTTCAAGCCCATCAATTTTTTGTCATAAATTATTGAATGTATTGAAAAATGTTCAATAGAAAATAGAGGTTCTCAAGATCATGAAACTCATTATGATGAAGTGCATTATTGAAGATCAACATTTCTTGTAATCAAGGAAAAAAAACTACGAGGCACTCTTATTTTTAATTGTAAAAATTAGTTTTGTTCTCGAAATAATAATGACAACACCAAGAAATATTCCAAGGAAAATGTGTAATGCATTAAAATCTAAATTCTAATGAAAAATTAACATTTTTTCAGAGTCAAAGCTTAGTCGTGAATCGATTTTTATCACACTTTATGAAATATGGTTTTATTCTCTAATACGAGCGTCGTTTGATAAGTAAGGCAAATTTCCCGCTAGATTGCGCCAAAATGAGCTTCGTTGTACATGGCCGAGAAATAGCGCTCTTCAGACTAACCTCAAGCTTCAGCCAAAACCGAGGCTAAGCTTGCGTTTGGCATACGCTTGAAGTGAGCTTGTCAGTAGTTTTCGAAAAAATGGAGAAAGAAGAGTTCCGTGCCGTGATAAAACATTTTCATTTACAAAATTGGACGGCCGTACAGATCAAAGCCGAGTAAGACGAAGTTCACGGGAAGTCTGCCCGTTCGTTGAAAACCGTTTATTCTTGGTTAAACGAATCTAAACGTGGCCGAATCACAATTGAGGATGAAGCGCGCTTCGGGCGCCCAACTTAGGTCACCACATCGGATATGGTGGAAAAAATACATCATATTGTTACGGAAGATCGCCAAATCAAGGTGCATGAGATTTCTGCGGCTGTAGGCATCTCCACTCAATGAGTCTATAACATTTTGCACGAAAAACTCGAGGCTGAGAAGATGTATGCAAGATGGGTGCCGCGATTGCTGACTCCCGATCAAAAGCGCAACCGTAAGGACGTTTCAGCGCAATGTTTGGCGAAGTTTAATCGGAATGCGCAGGACTTTTTGCGTCGATTCGTGACTGCGGATGAAACCTGGATCAACCACTATACACACGAGACAAAGCAGCAGTCAAAGCAGTCGGTACTGCCTGGTGAAGGTGCGCCAAAGAAGGCGAAGACTGTTTCGTCAGCTGGGAAAATGATTGCCACTGTATCTTGGGATACCCAAGGAATTATCCTCATTGATTACTTGAAAGAGGATGAAACTATAACATGAACATACCACGCATCAATATTGGACTGTTTTAAAGCCAAGCTACCAAAAAAAAAAAACTGCCACGATTGGATTCCACGACCTGGATTTCTAATTGATTCCTCATCAACCCTATTCTCCAGACTCGACTCCGTGCGACTTATTTCTGCCCCTAAACTTCAAGACCTGGCTCGGTGGGAAGAGATTCTCGTCCGATGAAGAAGTAACTGCTGCCGTAAATGCGTATTTTGCAGACCTCGAGAAATCTAACTTTTTTAAAGAGATGAAAAAACTGAAATCTCGCGGGGCTCAGTGTGTAGCCCTCGAAAGAGACTGCGTTGAGAAGCAAAATTAATTTTCGATTGCAGATTTATTACGCAAATGGGTAAAACTTGCTAAACATGTAAACACTTTTTAAAATTCATAAACATCTTTCAATTCTTTTCTTATAATATAAAATGATACAAAACTTCAAGGTTTTTCTCTTAAGATTGAAAATGTAATAATCATGTTTGAAATTATCTTCTGATTTCATAGGTAAACACGAAGTTGTACATTGAAATTATTAGAATCTGAATAATCAGTGGAATATGCCTTTGCTGATCGGAAAATGTATAAGTCCATTTTTGTTTTGTTAATAACTTCAAAACATTATTAAATTAAAAAGGTTTTTTGTTGCATCACAAGTACTTAACATTCTGACAGATTACAATAGCCCGCTTGGAAAACTATACATTAGGTTGGTTTGGAAAAATTAATTTTTTGAATCTCCAAAACCCACGGGACCTTAAAGTTTGTGTATGCTGCAAGTAGTTCATTCTGAAAATTTGAATCCGAAAGAGAAATAATTTAGATATCGTAAGCGTATTCAAGTTTCAAACAGCGAAGAGCGCAAAATTTGTTGTATACATGATACATTAATAAATTTTGAGGATTCTTGTCTTCTAGAACTTGTAGTCTATATTATTGAAAACATATGCTGAATGATAAAAATTCAAAATTAAATTCAAAAGACTACATTAATCCACTAAAACTGACAAAAAATGTCTTAAATAGACGTTTTTCTTCATTTTGAATATCCCTTAAAATCCATGGAAAATGGTATTAGAAGTATGATAAAATCACACATTTGTCGGCAAAATATAACTTTTATGTTGAGACCAAAAGACTCAAAAGAGGTTTATTTTGTACTCTTTCATTAAGATATAGTCCTACTATTTTTTCAGTACACACCTTTTCTGCAGAAAATCGTCAAAGTGAAAAAACCGTAAAAAAGAGACGAAAGCTAATAGATCTTTTATTTTTCTGAAAAATATGTGTACGTATTTTCAGTCCTAACTCATTGAAAAATGAAGCATTTCAAAAGTTTTTTGGTCTCATTTTAAGGGTTATATTTGGCCGAAATACGTGTGATTTTATCATCTTTTGTCAGTTTTAGTGGCATTATGTAGTCTTATAAATTTAATTCTACATTTGTATCATTCAGTATATGTTGGCAATGATATAGACTGAAAGTTCTAGTAGGCAAGAATCATCCAAAATCATAAATGTATCAGGCATGAAATAAACTTTGTGCTCTTCGCTGTTCCGGCTCAAATTTTCAGGATAAACTACTTGCAGTATAGACAAACTTTTAGATACTGTGGATTTTTGAAATTCAAAAAGGCGAAGAAAGGCGACTAGTTCAACCCAAGGAACTGCATGCCAATAACTTGTCTGAACACGCTGTATGAGATCTTCACAGCCATCCTGATCGACAGGATTTTTCGGACAATTGGACCTCTTTGGAGAGAGACCTACGAACAACGTGGATCAAAAAGAGGCGTAGCAGGCTGTCGGGAAAACCTGATAATCGACAGAAGCGTCTGTAAATACGCTGCAGGCTACAATCGCAATCTGTCGATGGCCTGGATTGACTAGCAGAAAGCTTTCGATTTAACCTCCCATAGACTTATCATCTGTCTGCTGGAAAGTTCGAAGGTTCACCCACACATAGTGGAATGCATAGAGAGATTGATGCTCCTTTGGAAGGCAGATTGAATATTTCATCTGGAAAACATCGTGTGACAACTAACAGCGTCGCCTCTTGGAGGGGTGTCTTTCAGGGTGACACCATAAGCCCTCTTCTCTTTTGCATCACAGTTTTGCCACTACCTCTCGCACTACGCAATTCTCATGGATGATTCCAATTCTCATGATAATTCAATTATCATGATTCTTTGCGGCGGATCAAATAATCGTGAGCATAAAGTCACTTATATATTTTGTATGGATGCCTTGAAGATCTATGCTTCCGGAACGGAGCATCTCGAGGATGCTCTAAGAATCGTCGAGTAGTACACACGAAAAATTGGTATCAACTTTGGATTGGACAAGTATTTCAAAATTCTATTAAAGCGAGGACGACTTGCTAGGGTTTGCGACGACCCTGAGCTTGTGAACATGACTGCTGTTAGACACGTTGGCACTGGAGAGACCTACCTATACCTGGGCGTGCCAGAAAGCCGCATTCACTATATAACGTCAGTGAAGGAGGCTCTCCGAAGCAGATACAAGCGTTTTCTACGGCAGATTTGATCTTCCAATCTGTCGGCGTTGAACAAAATATCTGCACCTAACATGCTTGTCGCCCCGGTTCTACTCTATTCATTTAAGGTGGCTCTATGGACGAAGCTCGAGGTCACGGCCCTCGACATCGCCACACGTAAGATCATACATATGCATAAGAGAAAGAGATCCTCTCCTGCAAATGGTCAGAAACCACGAGATGATTGGCAAAGAAGTGTTCCTTTGCAAAGCCGTAGAGCAGACGGCCGAGAGCCTTGGCCTAAATTTTAACATCAGATGTGAGAAAAATGCATTAATTCATATACGAGGTGTGACAATTAAGTAATGAGACTGATTTAATTGCCGCGTTTGTGGTAAGCCTGGGGCCCTCAAATT
>JAUMHM010002073.1:0-18342 GCA_032362435.1 Melikaiella ostensackeni | reverse complement strand
TTGGACGGGTTGAAAAAGTTGGAGCATCGCTGGGCCAAGTGTATTGAGTTGAAAAGAGATTATGTGGAAAAATAAATAACCACTTTTCCAAAATTTCCGTTTTCCTTTTGTAGGCTAAGTATTTATTGAATGATCCTCGTATATTCAAGCAAGCAAGTCAAAATTTCCAAATAAGCGAATTTACGGTACATTATTTGAATCTGCCATTTTAGTTGGAAATCAATTCAAAATAAACAGAAAGACCATACTCTAGCAGGGACAGTCGTTGAATTTATTTTAAAGTTTGTTTGAACTTTCCTTAAAGATTCAAGCATGAAAATCTACATTTTCTGAGAAGCAAAATCACGGGAAATTTTATAATTGTTCTATAGGGGCCGTAAATTAATTGATAGTAAACAAGCGAAACATATCCAAGTAGAACAAAATAATCGAATTTACGTTCATGTGTTGTTTTAACATCACTTAAAATAAATTAAACAACTTTTCGTGGTAGGATATGTGCCTCTTGTTTATTGTAAATTAATTTCTGATCCTACTAGTATAAGCAAATAATCTCTCGTGATTTTTCTTTTTCGGAAATGTCGATTTCCTTGCTTCAATCTGTAAGGAACGTTAAAACAACCCTCAAAATTAATTCAACGACTTTTCCTGTCTGGAGATGTTTCTCATATTCACTGCAAAGTGATCTCTGACTCCAATAGTATAACAAATAAAATCTTTCGTAATTTTTGTTGGCAGGAAATGTCGATTTTGTTGTTTGAATGCTCAGGGGATTTTGAAACTACCCCCATACATCATGTATTCAGCAAATCGTCAATCTGTCAAGATCATGGGTACAAAAGTTTTGTTTCAGTGGGTGCTCTCTACAAAATCTCAGACATCTAGCCAAGTCTGCTAAAAAACTTTTTGAGAAGGATAACATTTAAATAATAGAGGATTTTTTCATATTAAAATAAATGTGAAAATTAAAATTTTGTTAATTTTTTGAGCAACAAATGTTCATTTTTTGATAATTTCATTATATATTATTGATCTGAAAGTTTGGAGTTACAAAAAAAATTATAATCAGACATTTTGACAAAAAGCCATTTTCCGTACATTTGGTGCGGTGTCCTTCCCTATTGGTTCGTAAATTATGGGAAATATTTTTATCTGAAGTTTTTGCTAGTGTTTTTATATTTTTTTACGTTTTTTAACTTTTTTTTCGGGTAAACCTGGTTTTTCATCACCAGCCACGGACTTAGTCAAGTGCCTAATGAGTTAAAGAATTAGGTCAATGGTGTAGTCTGGAGGTCGTCGTTTACCGCTTTTGTCCTCACACAACGGCTGAAAGCGTTGGAGGTGACATCACTCGACTCTCGATGCTTCTCTAAAGTGACTGTCTCTTACACCAGAGGGTATTAGTCATCTACTTCCTGATGGTCTAGGAAGTTTCTTATAATGCCACAGGTGTTTCACCTGCGGCATTTTTACACAAAACCGCCCTTTGAGCTACTGCCAGTACCCTACTGACTTCTAGAAGTTCAAGATGTTCAGTGCATTTTGCGCGCAGATTGCCTGTAGCAGAAATCACAATAGGATGAATAGATGCTTGATTCACACTCCTGCATATTAATTTTACCTTATGCCTAAGCTCGTTATACTAATGGATCCTAGTTGTATAGGATGCCTGCAAGTTCTGGTTAAGTTGATGAGCAATGTCGATGATACAGCCTCTTTCATCTTTTTTCTCACACATTACAAGTCGGGCAGATTGGCTTGGCTATAATGATCCTTCTGGATAGTTACATCCTAGTATAAGATGTAGGTCCTTGTTTACTAAAACAGCTACTATGATGTATCTACAAAATTGCATTTATTCTGTTAGGACTCCTAGGTTTACGGCAAGTTGTAGATATACAATGTCCCGCACATCATTATGCCTGTGCTTGTGTACACTACTTGAGCCATTAAGGAAGAACCATTAATAATGTGCTTGATAGATTTGTTGGTGTCTCCACACTATTGGCGCCTTTCAACCACATCTTGATCTGATACGTGCTTTCGATAGTTTCTGATACTAATAACCCTGTCCTGGGACGCTATAACGCACTCCTCGGTTTCCGAAAATTTTTCTGGCTTCGGCTGTCTTAAGTGCAGCTTTTTCCCAGTTTAGTACATGAGAAACGTCAGTTTTAATAAAAAAAAAGCCAAACTCATTTTGTCTGATAAGAGATACTGTAAGATTTTATTAAATTCTTGTTTTCAGTTCATTTCGCAATTGTTGAAACTACCTTACGAATAATGCTTGTGTAGGAAGTGTCGCGTCGTTCCAAATTTAGGGATGAGTACTTAAATATTTTTCGTTAGTTTATCTCGCTGTCCCGAAATTTTGGAACAAGATTTCAATCCCCTTCTTCACATTCTTCAATTTTTCGAGACGACTAAACGTAGCCCTCTTCATAAACAAACAACAATAACAAGAGTTTTTAATTTGAGCGGAAGAAATTACGAGTTCAGCATGCACAACTTTTTAAAAAAATGTGCAATTGAGTAAACTCAAGAGTTAAGTTTTCTGTAAATTTTTCAAGAATTGTAACTCATTACAGAATTTTTTTTTCTTAATTCTAATTGTTCATTATCGTTCAGCACTAAAAACCGCAACTTTTTTTCTTTCAGCTTATGTAATTGGATTAATCTCTACACTTTTACATTTTCAACTTTTTTATGTAGTCCACATATGACAATATAGAGACGCATACGCAATGCCCATTATAGAAACCGCCAAGGACAAATATTATCATTCACAAATACTAGCAGATTCAGTCACGCGCTACGCGCATGTAGTTTTTCGGTTCGAGAATTACCGATTACGTAATTCCATTGTTGTTTCTTTTAAATTTTACATAATCGTATGAACCTGAAGTATTTTTTGCTACTTTAGTGTATAAAAAAACAGATTACTGAACTACAAATAATTCAGAAGGAGAAATAAGATAACGGCTAGTGTAATATAATCTAAAACAATTCGAAGAATATTCATTTCTTACATACCGATCGAAATTCTTTATATGTAGGTTTTCTGTATTTCAAGAATATGATGTCCATGATTTCTATTCTGTGTTTCATCTTACTGGCTTCCTCGAATCCTATTGATAAGCATAATAATATCTGTAATTTGAAGCATGTTATTAATTGCAGTTTGCTCACTGCCTCTTTGAAATTTTTTACATTAAAAAAACTCTCTTTACCAACCCACAGTCCTCTCTAAATGTATAAATTAGTGAAATTTCGATACCTACTAGTGAAATCCTACTATTTTCTTTGAAGAAAAATGAGCAACTCAAAATAAGTAAAAAATTACCAAGGCGATTAGCAGAAATTTTGACTAATATTTTAAAGCTCATTCAAACAATCAGATAGCAATATTGTGAAACTTCTGAATGGACAACATAGCCACCACCAACGTAAAATTTTTGAATTAGAGGTTTGCAACATAATTAAATGCGACTTTAATTCGATTTTGACGTGAATCGAATGTCGGTTTTTTTGACGATTGACGCGCGATGGATCGAGTCGGATTTAGTAAATTCAATCGGACAAATGTGTGTACTATGAATGCCGAAAAAACCGACATTTGACGCATGTCACATGGGATCGAATTTTGTTCGATTTGATCAGCTGTTCGCCGAATATAAAATATTCGACATTCGGAGATCATCCAATCGAATCGGATTTTTTCGATTTGATCAGGTGCTTGTTGGATGTCAAAAAGTCTGACATGCAACTTCCCTACATCAGATTGAATTTCTAAATCCGATCTGACAAAAAACGAACTTTTTCGAATTGACCACGTTTCAAATTCCGAATGGTCAGTAATTAAATTGGATTTGGATAAAAATGTAGTAATTCATCTACCCTAACAAAAGATCTGATTAAAGAACACCCTTAGGTTTTGTTAGTGACAGATACTATCAGATCATCGACGCCCTAATTTTTGAGATCAAAATGACCCACTTTTGCGGATCAAAATACTAATTTGTTCACGACTGCATTCGTATCTCTCGAGTGGCAGTTATTACAAGACATGTGTCATATCTGAAGTTTATAAGTTTTCATAGGTTTACGATCTCGACGTTATTTTGATTACTTCGGTGCTTCAATGCTATCCCTCTTTAAAAAGGGTTCAGAACTTGCCTCGGGCAGGAATATAACGATATCATTTTTCATCTTCTGCATATAATTCTGCGATTTTTGTGGTCAAAATAAAGTAAGGTACTCCGCCTTCTGAAGAAAAAAATTATTGGAAAAGAAAATTGAAATCCATCAAAATATGCTCGAAGAGGAAATTAAAATCCGGCAAAATATGCCAGAAGAGAATACTCAACGTACAAATAATGAGAATAGAAATCATTTACATGAACAAGGAGCTCTAATTTCTAATCGCATAATTTTGAGAATTGATTGAATCAATTAAATTTTCAAGAATGGCAGTTTATTTAATACACGTTCTTTTCAGATTTCGTTCAACAAAACTGATGATTTTTCAATCACCGACCAAAGACAAGATTTTTCAGTTCAACCATATTTTTAAATGAAAATTCCTACAAGAAATGTCTGCCGCACTTTTACGATATATCTCAAAATATGACAATTTATATATGTAGTTTTGGAGAAATCTTGCTCTTGAACTACTTTGTTTTTGCTTTTCTCAGTATCGTATTAGGTATGTGCTGTTACCGGTTGATTGGCTAGCCTCCTTCCATGCAAAAAGTGTGAGTAACTTACCTTACGTGTTTCAGAAAGATAGGTTGACTCAAGTTTATTTTTCGCTGATAAAATTTTTCCTCGTGGGTTTAGATATCCGCCTTTGTATGGTATATGAGCCGCAACTGAAGGAGAAGAGGTATAGTCACACGGAAAGAAAGGGAATTTTTGTTGCTGGTAATTTTCAAGTGAGTAAAGTTGATTTTTTCTATAATACTCCTATGATTTCGGGTAATTTCATGTCTGTGGCGCAGGACCACAAATTCGCTTCTCGAGCGGTTTGAGTAGAAGGTACTTCTTATACCCTAGACAGCAGAAAAATGAAGTCGGCAAAAGAGTATGGCTTATAATCAGCTTAGAGTGTGAATATCTTGTTGGTGGCAGTTATTTTTTTCTAAAGGTCGATATCAGCTCCCTCTCCCAAGCCTCAATGCATTTTCTAGGGATGGGATAGAATTTCTTAGCGACTTAGATACGAAGTACCAGTAAATGTTCGCTGTGGGAATTACATTTGACCTTAACACAATGAAATGTGTCGCCAATGATGAGAAGTGCACAAATTTACTGTAAATTAAAGGACGTTGTTCTCAAAATGAGTCAAGAAACGTTAAATAAGAGATCGAAAATGATTAGAATAAGTGTTAAAAGGTATTAAAAACACTTTTACCATCATGACACACACTTTTAATGACGATTATATCTAACAGAAGACTCAAGAGCGACGCATGGCCAGTCGCTGCTATCCATTTTAAATGACGTTCATTCACTTTAGCAGATGAAGGAAAATGAGTATAAGAACTTGGCAGATGATAGAACACTGGCAGATCAACACGCCATTGCCGGGAAATTAGAATAACCCACACATATGCCGGCGCTTATCACTAACAATGGGTACCTTTGTGTTGACGCCAATTGTCGCCCTAAGCGGACATTTACTGGTACTTCGTACCCAAAACTTTGTCCCACGAATATGTACTGTAGCTTGAAAGGACCTGGTAGATATCTGTAGCAGTGATTGTATAGCAGAAGGTGTCGCGCCCTGGATTGTTATTGGAACTGTTAAAGCTAAACTCGCATCTCATATGTCCACTGCCGGTCAGCTGTCAAACATGCTGGTTGGATGGTTTTGTGCATTTTGCAGCCCTTTTATACCGACTCGAAAAGCGAGATTGTGGAACCAAACAACAGTCATAAAAAAATCCTAATCATAAAAAGTGTTGAAGAAGGGTCGTTTATGACTCGAGGCCTTAAAAAGCGAGGCATTAAAAAGCGAGGCATTGTTGCGGACTTGTCTTAGGGGCTTGGGTTCCTTTCCCAGATGTGCATCTTTCCTTCACTGAATCAACCACCTGGAAAGGGGTTTAAATTTATACTCTGGTAGGATGATTTTACGGAGAATTTTCGAAATTTTTTATACGAATTTTATATGGCGGCAATCGTGAAAAATTGTGAATTCCGAATATTATATTTTTATATCGCTACTTGGGAAATTTGCAAAATCATTTTTTTTATCTGGGCCAGCTAACAGACAATAAACCCCTGCTGGGAAAAGTCAGGCTAGCTGGGATCCTAGGGATTTTCATTGAATGGTAGGCGTTCGCACATCTGCTAGTGAAAACTCAAGCCTTTGAGACAAGTCAAAGACAAGGCCTTGATTTTCGAAACCTCCACATTTTCAAGCCTGATCTAAAACGAAAAATTCAAGGCGGCAGGTATGTCTCGTTTTGACTTGATACTTGACATTTCGCACTCGTCGGCAACACTAGTAAATCTTTTTACGTTAAGGTAATTTTTTGCAGGTATATTCAGACAAAGGAGTGAAAATTGCACTTTTTTTTCCTGTACACTTGTCGCTGAAAATGAAGCTCACAATTATCACCTTCTTGGTTCTTATGTGTGCGTCTCTTGTCATTGGATCCGAGTATGGAGATCCGCCTAGTGATCTTAAACCATGTCCAGGAACGTCAGCTCCTGCTATTCAATGTGGCAAGAATAGACACTGTTGCTCCAATGTCTGCAAGTATATCGGTAATTGAAGGAATTATTAATAATGCTACATTTATGAAATTTGCTTAATCTATTCTCTCGCAAATTACCATTTCAAAACAGGCCTGCATTTTTCAATTTTTTTTTTCTGCGGACTGAAAAATGAGAGTGTATTGTGATTTCCTCCCGTCCTTCGCGTGCTGATCCTAAAATTTGTGATTGAAAACGTTCCATCATGTAAGATTCGGAGAAAATTTTCTTTAAGCCCTAAAAAATGTGTTATTTGCAGTTTTTGAAAATTTAGAGCCACAACCTGATGTGTAAAGAGTACCAAATAGGCTAAAAGTGTAGCCTAAATATTGTACTTTTGTTCTACTACTTTGGTTATTCGAACCTATTTATCTCGAAAACCTGACGTGAGAGGGCAATTCTAAAGACAAATTCGAATTGTGCGTACAAAGTTACGTGTGAGTACACTGTTCATTATAGAAGACCGTAGAAAAACACATGCAGGCATCTGTTATCATACTGGAATAGAGGAATTTTTGATAAATTAAAAGTGACTGTGTTATCATTTGATAATATTTAGAAAAAATGATTCGAAATATTGGTAATGAATGATGGAATATATACATTTACAATTTCTAGAAAGAACTAAAAAATATAAATGCGGTAAAAAATGACCTAGACGATGCAGAGTGAAGAAACATCAATTTTTCCAGAAATTACGGTGGTGGATAATCTACTTTGAATAACAATGTCAATTTCGTTAGAAATAAATAATCAAGCAAACTTGGAACAATCATAGTCATTTCAGAATACCATTCGAATGCGAAAATTTGATACAAATATTCATCAGTTACATCAATGGCTGATAAGGTGAAGTATTTTTTTTCAAGCACGACTCAATCCTTTGACATAACGCCTACTAAAAGTCGTTTAAGAAAAGCAAAATTCACGATTTTCAAACACTTTAATAAGGACGATTTTTTTTCGTAAAACAAAAATTACTAGTTTGGCATGTACAACTTGAAAAAAGAAACGCAATTAACTACATTTTTGGAACGAGAGTTATTCAGTGTGGCGATGATAAGAACTTTTGTTCCAATGCCTGCAATTATATCGACTAGTAGAAAAATGATTAATAACTACTCTTATTATGAATTTATTTCAATATTTTTTTCACAAATATCAATTGAATACAGGACAGCATTTTTATTTTTGTTATGCAATTCTGTAAATTAAAATTTTCCATCACGTAACGTTATTGAGTAAAATGTTGTTGAAATCACTACGAAAAGCACTTTTTGCTGTTTTTGAACATCTCTGTCCCTTTCTAACCTTTTCGCATCTTCATAAGTGGATTTAGTTATTGTAAAATATCAAAAAGTGAAGATTTTGCGGAATCTGTCCAGAGAGTTGCCGAAATTCTAAGTGCTTTGATCATTTAAAAATATTTTGAAATCAAAAAATCCTTGATACGAAGGTTTGAATATCTTTTTTTCAATTGTTATATTTAATTTAATTGAGAAGAACGAATTCCCTTTATGAAAAGTCCATTTCATTTGAGTCGTCTTCAATGCGCTTTTTTCAAGTTTAGTGTTTATGGGAATCAATAGATTAGAAAAAATAATAATAGATCATTTTGTCCGTTAAGAAATACTCTAAGATTTCATGAACATCTGGTTTGCAGTTAATTCCAATTTTGTTGAAATTAGATTACAAATTAAATGTTAACGTCGAAAAATGTCGTTTAAAAATATCCTTAACAACTGGTAATTATCATGTGTGAAAACGCTTTTTAAAATATTCAGTGAAAGGTGATATTGAACATGAATCAGAAAAATTCCATCGTTGAGTGGGCTCGTCTTATTTCTTACTCTTCCCGAAATGTATAACTATCAACATTATTTTTGAACAGAAATCATTTTGTTTTATTTATTTGATTCATCAAAGTTTATTTTATCCAGTCAAATGCACAAATATTGCGCAGAATCTAGGTGATAAGGAATATTGTTTTTCATGCTTTAAACGTCAGATTGTATGATTTGACATTTTATTTCGATGTTTTTCATTTGGCGGTCTTACATTTATGTATTATCAGTCACGGAAATAGAATAGCGTACGTATCTAAAAGTAATACCAACATATCTCGGCAAGAAAGAATAATAAACGAATAAAAAGTTCATTGCTTTTTTGATATCGTGCATAAGTCAACTTCGTTCAAGATATTTCCGTCGGGATATTTGAGTGGGCAATTAAATCTATTTTCAAATATTTGTAATATACTCTTCTATTTTCTGACAGAATTGAATTAACTTTAAGAAATTCTTCAACGCTTTATTTCTTAGCTAAATTAGAATTGCAAAATACCATATAAGTAAAATAAAAAAGTCTATTGCCGTTAAAATGTAAATTTGGATACAGAGCAAATATTTTATTCTGTTATTCATCAAGAAATCGAAATTATACGGTCAAATTTCAAAATATGATGTAAAGAGTATTAGATTAAGAACTTCAGATGAATGATTTAATCCAGTTATCAATATTTATATTGCAGGATATAAACTTCGTAGAAAAATATGTATCATCATCAAAAATATTGCAAATAGATAAAATAAATTTGTTAGTATAATGTTCTCATAAAATTAAAATATTCTACATCTTTCCGATACTTTTGATGTAAAAATGTTATATTTTATTTTAGCTACTTGAACTCATAGGATATCGATCAATTTGTGCAATGGATCTCATTTTTAACTTCCGA
Organism: Melikaiella ostensackeni; assembly: GCA_032362435.1. NCBI lineage: Eukaryota > Metazoa > Arthropoda > Insecta > Hymenoptera > Cynipidae > Melikaiella > Melikaiella ostensackeni. Next base: position 8,843 of record JAUMHM010002073.1, on the reverse strand, counting down.
ACAAGATTAATGCAAATTTTCACGTGAACACAATACATTTTTTGTACGTCAGAATCATTTTCCTATAAATTTTAGTTTTTGTGGGGGAAAGCATCTTCAACAAGTCTCGAGAATGTTTTGATTGCCTGTCGTGAAGACAAAACCCAAGACGAAACATTTTTACACGAGTAATAATCCTCAGGACGATTCATGATATTACCTAATATGCACGTGTCTTTTGTACAACTCTCACGACAAAGTTTGATTTATACAAAATCCCCACCTCAATTATTCGAGAAAATGAAACGTCTCAAGAATATCAGCACGTAGTGTCGGCCTGATGTCCATCTAAGATCTTCTTTCAAGGATCTAAGGCTCGAAAGACTCTGTTGACCACCAGCTTAACCCAGAACGTTAGCCCGACGTCCAGGAGTCTTTTGGAGAGAACTTAGGCCTCAGGAGGCTCTGTCGATTTCCAGGTTCTCCTAGATGGTAGGGCTCATGTTCGGATATTTTTCCAAGATCTTCTTCAGACAATCCAGGTCTCGAGAGGCTCTGTTGACCACCAGGTTGACATAGAACGTTGGTCTGATGTCCGAGAGCCTTTTGAAGATCTTCATCAGAGAACTCAGGTCTTAGTAGGCTCCATCGACCTCTAGGCTTTCATGGATAGTAAGTCCCACGTCTGTGTCTATTTTTAAGATCTTCTTCAAAGAATTTAGGTGCGGGAGGCTCTGTTGACCACCAGGTTGACGCAAAACGTTGGTCCGATGACCGAAAGTCTTTTGGAGATCATCCTCAGAGAACTCAAGCCTTAGGTGGCTCCGTCGATCTCCAGGTTGTCCTGGATGGTATGCCCCAAGTTCGGGTGTATTTGTAGGACCTTCTACAGGGAATTTAGGACTCGGGAGACTCTGTTGACCACCAGGTTGACGCTAAACGTTGGTCCTATGTCCAGGAGTCTTTAGAAGATCTTCATCAGAGAACTTAGGTCTTAGGAGGCTCCATCGACCTCCAGGTTCTCCTGGATGATAGACCCTTTGTTTGAGTATGTTTTTGATATTTTCTCCTGAGAACTCAAAAAAGGCTCTGTTGACCACTGAGTTGACCCAGAGCGTTGGGCCGATGTTCAGGAGTCTTTTGAGAACCTTTATCAGAGAATTGAGATCTTCTTGGGAAAAGCTATGTCTCAAGAACTTCTCTAGCCAATTTGTAGGTAAGAGGACACAAGTGAAAAAGACTAGCAGGACGCTGTTGCTGCTTTACTGAGAAAGAACAGGTTCATACAATTATTTGCTCTCTGTCTTTCGAATAGAGATTATGAGAGAAAAGATTTCATAAACAAAAGAAAATTATTTGAATACGAATTTCAGTTATCAATCTCAAGGAACATTGCCTCTTTAGATGCTGTTCGAGGCTAAGTCTAGCTAAAAACTCACTGAGGTAAATTTTCAGAAAAAAGTACAAAAACGATTCCAAGCTGTATGAGCTGCCTGCAAAAAGCAACTAAGGAATGAACATTAAGATTGGATTCAGATCTAAAACATTCCACGATTTCGCAGTGATTTATTTAAGAATTGCTTGAGAATGTTAATTTGATTACGAGTTGTATGATATTTCATTATTTAGTTGATAAATTATGCATTTCCAATCGTAATTTGTATTTATTCTCTGAACAAGAAATGTCATAATGGATTTGAAATGGCAAATTTGTACAACTATATGTTTTTACTAATAATAATGTAATTACTAATAATTCTAAATAATCCGATGCCTAGCTTAACACTGACAGACCAGGTCCTTATCTTTCCAACGTGAAAAAAAATTATTCAGTGCTTAAGATCAATCTTTCCAAAGAAAAACATTCAAGACACCTGAACATTTCGTCAAAATCCGAAGCTCTCAATCGATGAGAGAGTTTTTAAAGTTAGTGACTTGATAATTTCCGTAAAGAAGATCTTCGTTAGTGAACCGGACAGCAGCTTAATGTTTAGGGTCAACCTTGAAGATAGATGACTCTCCTAAGACTTATGCTCTCCTAAGAAGGCTTCGAAAAGACTCCTGTACATTGTGATATTGTTATCGATCAACCTAGTGGTCAACAGTCTCCTGAGACATAGCTTTTTCCGAAAGGATCGAAATTCTCTGATGGAGATCTTTGAAAAGGCCAACGTTTTGGGACAACTTGGTGGTTAGCGGAGTCTCCTGCGACTTAATTTCTCTAGAGAAGATCTCCAAAAAACTTCTGGGCATCAGCACTATCATCGAGGGCAAGCGGAAGATCGATGAAACCTCCTAAGACCTGAATTCTCTGATGGAGATCTTCAAAAGACGCTTGGATATTGAGTCTATTATTCGGGCGAACCTGTGCGTCGATGGAGCCTCCCAAAATCTAGGTTTTAGGAGGGTTCTCTGATCAAAATCTTGAGAAGACTCTTGGGTATCGTGCCTACATTCTGTGTCAACCTGGTGGTCAACAGAGTCTTTCGAAACCTAAGTTCTCTGGAGATGATATTGAAAATACATCCGGACATGAGGCCTATCACCTGAAAGAACATGGAAGTCGATGGATTCTCGTAAGAACTAAGTTCTCTGATGATGATCTTCAAAAGACTCCTAGACATCAAATCAACGTTCTAGGTCAATCTACTGTTCAACAGAGTCTCCCGGGACTTAAGTTCTCTGAAGGACATTCTAAAAACATACCCGGACATAGGACCTATCATCTAGGAGAACCTGGTCGACGGAGCTTCCCGAGACCTGAGTTCTCTAATAAAACTCATCAAAAGACTCCTGGACATCGGTCCAACTTTGTGGGTTAAACTTGTGGTGGACAGAGTTTCCGGAGACTCATATTCTCCGAAGAAAATCTAAGATGAACTCCTGGATATCAGACCGATACGATTCACTGTCATCTGGTCTTCCAGACGTTTCATTTTCTTGAATAATTGAGGTGGGGAGTCGTTACAGATCAAACTTTCCCGTGGAAGTTGTACAAAAGACACTTGAATTTTTGATAATATCCCGGATCGTCCTGTAGATTGTAAGATTGCTGATGAGTCGAATATCTATATTAAACTTGGGTTTTGTTATAGTGCCTAATTTGATAAATTTATACTAAATGAGTCGCGGGGAAACACCTGGACTCCATTTTGATGTAATTTGTCGACTTGGTGGATCCGAGAAATCAAATTGTCCCATGAGAGGTGGTCAGAAGATTGCTGGACGTCGAGTCGAAGTGAAAGGTTGAGCTTTTGTGTCTTCCGAAATTTTGTAGAATTCTTATTAGAATTTATGTGCGGATTCTATATAATCATTCTACTCAAATTCTATAGAATATTTCCACCTGAATATTTGTCTATGAATCAAATGTATATTTGTGTTTTACATCACGAAAGGTGGTCAGATGAAAATTATATATTTGAAGCATCAATACCTAATTTAAATTCATTCTTGCAGTTTTTTGTAACAAAGCAAAAAAAAAGAGTCACTTAGCTTCATTTGACTGCCAGTTTAACAGCTAGCCTCTCTGTATGATGAAAATTTGACGTAATTTGAGTTCCGTCTTTCAGAGAGATAAGTTTACTTGAGTTTTCTTCTTCTGATAAAATCTGCCTTTGTTGGATTATACACAAGCTGCGAGCAAAGCTAAAAAGGTACTCGTGGAGTCAATTATGGATTAAAGTAAACTTCGAAATTATTGTTTTTTTCGCTCTTCTGTGTGTGGCTCTTCTCGTTGGAGCTGTTGACGTCGATTCAAGCGATCCTAGTAAAAAAAACTGGTAGTGATTCCTGTGAAAGCGGAACGGAATGTACTTCCGAGCATTGCAATTGTGTCAGTGAGTACAGAAATTAATAATAAAAGGTAATAAATATTGTTCTTCAGCGATGGAACATATACCTTCACCATTTCAGGGACAAGAAAAATGAAAATATGTATTGGAAAGTATAATGTGAACCCGAAGATTGAGAGTTCATTAATGAGATAATTAAAATCGCTCAATCTTGTACAATGTCAGATTGAAAGTCTTCATAACTGAACCATTTTCAAGGCTTTTTTTCATTTTGTGGATTTATGATTGCCTTGAATGTAAAATTGTTCAATTATACATGTTTTAACTTTGCATTAGGTCGGTTTGAAAATATTGAGTTTCAATTACAATTGGTTTCGAAGACCGAAAAATGAAAATTGTTCAATTATGATGGCTCCTACTTATTTATGATTGTGCAATACTAAATGTTTCTCATTCAAAGATTGTTTAATTTCAAAGCTTTGAATTTATAAATTGTACAATATTAAACGTTTGAGTTTGAAATTGTTCCATTTTGAATTCTTATTTCACAATTTAAAGCACTTACAATGAGGAATTGTTCTGCATTAGATTTGTTAATTTAGAGATTTTTTTTTTTTGATACCTCGAATTGTAAATTGTTTAGTTTTGAAGTCTTGCATTTGAAAATTAATCGACAGATATTTAAGATTGCTTCAATTTCAAACGATGTTTGGAGTTGTTTGATTTTGAACGCTCCAAGTCAATTAATTTTGAAAGTTGTCAATTAGAAAGCATATAATTTTTAACGATTCAATTTTGAACGATTCAATTTTGAACGGTAAAAATAATAATGATTTTTTCGTGGGCAGAAATCACATTTTTTACTGAAAAAATCTATCCAATCTCTTCAAATATCACTTGATACTCCATTATATGATTCTTATTAATGATAGTTATCATTTTTAAAACTTCTATAATTTCAATTCAGAACTATAGTTTTGAATCCGCAATTCTGGAACAGTTTTATTTTATAGGCCTTGAAACTGAAGTTTTTTTTCTTCAGAAGCTCAAGTTCCAAAATACCTGATTCGAAATTTCTCAGTTTTGCGAGGTTGCCAATTTCACATTGTTGTAGGCTACCACTTGGAAATTGTACAATTCTAAATATTTCATTTTAAAATAGTGTCTAATTTTGAAGTGATTCGATAATAGTTTCAAATTCAAAGATTAAGAATCTCAGAACAATATCTCAATTAAATGTTTCAAAACTAACAAATTTCATATTGGAATATTTGATAGTTTGAAATTGAATAATTTTAGATTTTAATATTCTAAATAATTTGGTTTCAATTTTGAACGTACAAAATTGCCTGGTTTTTCAAAAGTTCCCGAAATTGTAGAATATCAAATTGAAAGACTTGATGGAAGCACGATTTCCACTTCAAAGAATTTATAATTAAACAATTTGGAATTGAACTCCTCCAGGATAAATACAAAACTATGAAAAATTATGAAAATAGTTTTTCGAATTCAAGCCTCAAAAATAAGAAGATTCCAGAACTAGGCATTGAAAATTAAATTAATTTTTGTTTCAAAATGTTCCAAAATATTGAACATTTCAAATTCAACTTAAAAAAAAAAAAAAGTTCGAAATTAAAAGACTTGAAGACTTCCGTTTCGGGCATGAAAGTGTGAGGTAGAGGTGAATTTTGATGCTAAGTTTTTTGGATATTTGTGGCGAATTTTGAGGAGAGTGGATTGTGGAAGTATGCAGAAGGGTTTGTTTTTGAGAGATTGAGTGTTTGACAAGGGAGTAAGGATATTTTTTGGGATCAAGACAGATTTGTGTGGAAGTTGAGGTTAGGTTGCTTTGAGGTTTGTAGCGGGAAGGGAGGACTGGGTTGGTCGTAGCAGGGCGGGGTAGATAGGGAGAAAAGCAAGGCAGGTAGACGCGACGATGGAGACAGAAAACGATGGAAGGCGGGAGCGTTTGAATTGGATTCATGGCTACCAGAGCAAGTACCAGCAAGGAAAAAGGGGATTTAGAACAGGAAGTTTTTAGCACACCGAAAGGGGAGAATAAAGAAAGGAAGAAAAAGGGAAAGTATAGGAAAACGGTAGAAGGGGAGCGATTGAGCGCGAACAGCGTCGGATCGATTGAGGTATTCATCAAAAGGATCAAAAGGTTAAAAATCAACTTTTTGGTTGAAAATTCGGTTCTTTGGCTTGAAACTTCAAAAATCTGATTGATTTCTTCCTGTCTTGATTGCAAATTCAATTGCTTTGTTGGAAAATTTTTTTTTGGTTGAGTGTAGTTGTTTTTGATTTGAAATAAAAATATTTTTAGTTTAAATATTACATCTTTTGTTAAGAATTCATCCTTTTTCGTTCAAAATTTATTATTATTTTTTTAATTGAAAAAACATTCATGTATTTTGTTAAAAATTCAACGTCTTCTAAAAAAATTTGTGTTGGTTTCAGAATATTGTAAATCTTCTAGAAGTGGAAGTCATAACTAGGTAAATCTAAAGAAACACTTTTAGAAAGAAATGATTAATTTTCAGCGTCAAAGAGATTTACAGCCCAAAATAGGGAAGCTGAAATTTTTCTCCCACACTGAAATTCAAAATTTTCTAAAACTTCCCTTGTTTTTGAAATATAATGTGAGTCGTGACTAACCTACGACTTTCATTTAAAAGTGTAACAACTAACACTCGAAAGTTATGAATAAAGTTTTGTAGAAGTAAAATTAGGATATATACTTCTAAAATACAAAAGTAACTAAAAACGTAACGTTAGTTACTTTTTTGGGGAAATGCAGCTAAGAAAAAGTCACATTTTGAATCGGTAATGATAACGATAACTACTATCGGCGAGAAAATTCGAGTCCTCTGGGTTTGACGTTAAAAAAGTAAGTGAAGAAAAAATGGTAGCTCAATGAAAGAAGTTTCATTTTTAAGGCCAAAATGTTGTATGTCAATGATTCAAAGAGCAATATGTCATAAAAAATTTCATAATGTACAGACATGAAAATCTGATAAAAAGTAAGGAAATTTGACAGCTTTTAACGACAGTGAACTTTGAAGCATAGTTTTTTATCGAAAAAATAATATGAAAAATCTTAAAAAATTCATGGTGGTACCTTAAGCATTTCTCAACAAATTGCCGTTGAAAAATTTTCAAAATGAAAAAAATTATTGGTTTTTTGTAAGAAGTATACAACTAAACTATCTTCAGTTCTAATGAAGATAATGAAGTAATTTAAATTAGGGGTAGTTAGTTGAACTTTCTGTAATTATTTACAATTTGAAAGAAGTATGTGCTTCTTTTTGTCTTCGTGCGAATTGCGATATTTAAAGTCAGTTTTTCATACTGGAAAGTAAGTATGTATCAGAAACCAGCGGGGTGGCTTTTTTCATGGGATCGTCCTCGTTTTTCCTCAGCATGTGCTTTCAAGGTTTCGCCACCGGGCTTTGACCAGAGCCGTGTCTCTTTAGCTATGACGTCCCTCGAATCTCACTTTACAATTAATCTGTTCTGTTTCAGGATTTAACTATTTTCTTGCGATAGAAGATATTCTGTGACTAAAAGTGTATCACCTGCCTCATTCAAAATTGATTCCATCTACACTTTTCATATGGTAAGGCGAAAAAAGTTCTTACCAGCCATGGGGAAGCGTACTTCCGATTGAAACACTGTCAGATGATGCATGAGAGTTCTCTCGCACTCATGGTTATGACTGGCATGAACTTGGCCGTACTGTATATTTCATGTAGTTTATACATAACTTAATAATGATTTGATGTTTTGAATCATTTCATTACAATTTTAATGATGCAAATTGAGGAACGTTCAGTAATGTCATGCAAAAAGACGTATATATTCATATTTATTTCAGACAGCAATTTTCAGCATGGGGAATAAGTTCGAAGGATACACCTCTGTTCATTAGGGTCTCGTTTAAGGCCAGAGTGAAAGTCGGAGGCACGAGTTCGATATCACATGCTGAAGAAAAACGAGGACGATCCCATGAAAAAAGTCACCCCGCTGGTTTCTCACACTTTCCAGTATGAAAAACTGAATTCAAATATCGCGATTTGCACGAAGATAAAAAGAAGCACATACTTCTTTCAAATTGTTAATGATTACAGATAGTTCAACTAACTACCTCTAATTTAAATCACTTCATTATCTTCATTAGAACTGAAGATTGTTCAGTTGTATATTTATGTACAAAAAACAAACAATTTGTCATATTTTGCAAATTTTTCAACGGCAATTTTTTGAGAAATGTTTAAAGTACCACCATGAATTTTCTCAGACTTTTCCTATTATGTCTTGAATAAAAAACTATGCTTGAAAGTTCACTGTCGTTAAAAGCTGTCAAATTTCCTCACTTTTAATTAGATTTTCAGGTCTGTAAGCTATACAAAATTTTTTGGCATATTGCTTTTTGGCTCATTAATGTACAACATTTTGACCTTTAAAGTGTTCCTTCATTCATAGAGCTACCATTTTTTCTTCACTTACTTTTTTAACATCAAAGCCAGAGGACTCGAATTTTCTCGCCTATAGTAGTTACTTTTTTCGTGATGTAACAGTAACGATAACTATTTCCTTTTAAAAAGTAACTTACCCATCACTGGATTCAGTCCAAACTCAGATTCATTCGGATTCGCTTCGCCATCCATTCTGCACACGCGTACCCAGCCTCCCGCTCGCGGGTGTAAAGACGACCATTCTCTCTCCTCCTTTCTTTCTTGCCACTTGTATCCGTCCTGCTTCGAAACGCCACTCTCGCGCTCGCACATGCCTCCGATACCGACAGTCTCTCTCGGAGAGCGGAGTTGAAGTGCTCGACGTGCGTTGGTAAAGGACTCGACCGATCTGCGGTTCTGAGTTCGAAGCCTCTGAGGTCCGTAGGAAGGGGTGCCATAGACTCCGCCCCCATTTTTAAACCACGCCTCCCACCATAAACCACAGATGCAGTGATCCCAGATTTGAAACGAGACACACTCGCACACAATTAAAACTCTGTGTCCGTGTGAAAAAAGTAGGAGACGCAGAACATGACTGTGGTTGCGCGCGCAA
>JAUMHM010002063.1:0-18342 GCA_032362435.1 Melikaiella ostensackeni | reverse complement strand
CCCCATTTCGTAGGTAGTCTATTCGTCATTCCTCTCACCTCTTCCATCAGGCATCTTTTGGGCCAACTGTCGTCTTCCATTTTCAACAATTTAATCAGGAACTTTCCAGCTCTCTTCATTGCCTCCACCTCTATGCTTCTTTTTCCTGCTTCTAATTTCCACAAATAGTCTGGTGTGTTCCGCGAAAGGCCCATACTTGCTTTAACGTATCTGTTTTGTACTTTTTCGATAAGTTCTCTCCTGCTCCAACCCCAAAGCTCCACTCCGTACATCGCCGCAACCTTCACCGTCGACTCCATCAGAAAAAGCCTCAACTTCAGATCTGTCACTTCTGCTCTGTTTGACTCCCCCCAAACCTTGTTCACCAGCTGTTGTGTCTTACCGGCGCACTTTCTTGTATGTGTGTTATACTGGTTTTTTGTTGTGAACCAGAAACCCAAGTATTTAAACTCATTTACTATTTCTATCGTTTCATCTTTATAGATCCATTTTTCCTGTCTCTTCCGCCCTCCATTATTGAATATCAAAATTTTTGTCTTGCCTACATTCACTTCCATCAGATTTTCAGTTGACCATTTCTCCAGGGTTTTCAACATTTTATCTAATTCTTCTCCACATTCAGCTACAAGTACGGCGTCATCCGCGTAGAGCAGTGCGAAAATTCTGAGTCCTGTACTTCCGCCAAACCCTGAGCCTCCTTCTCTCCTTTTTCTCAGGGTTTCTTCCAAATCGTTGATGTATATATTGAAGAGGATTGGACTCAGCGGGCAACCCTGTCGTACTCCACTAGTTGTTTTGAACTTTCCCGATATTTCTTCTCCCGCTATTACTTGGTTCCAAGTATTCTTGTACAGTTCTTTAACCATCTCCAAATACTTGCCTCTGATACCCATCTGTTCCATTTTTGACCATAGTCTTTCCCTATTCACTGTGTCAAATGCCTTCTTAAAATCGATGAAAGCCGTGTATAGTCTTCCTCCTTTCTGATTGAGCCTGGTTCCTATAATCGTGTTTAAAATGAATATTTGCTCCATAGTACCCTTCTTGTTTCTGAATCCAGCCTGCGCCTCCGTCAATTTCTTCTCTTTTTCTAGCCAAATATAGAATCACAGGAAATTTTCAAAATTTTGTATTTGGTATTTAGTAGAATTATTTTTCGTTTTTTCTGGTGTATTTCTACGCTTAAAAATTATAGTAGGAAATAATTCGACTAAAATGATTGATTAAAATGCGCGAAATATTGGGAAGATTATTTGACCTCCAGGTATGTAAAAAAAATTGTAATTCAATAAAATTTTAAAGCTCTGCGAACAAGAAAATTTTCAAACATTTTTATTGAGCGTGGGTAAACAGACTACATTCTATCGATTTCAAATAATTAATACTTTTTCAGGACCCCAGTAAACTTTTTCGCATCATAGCGATTCCGAATTTGAGAATTTTTTTATTGTCGACCCACCCTAGTGATTACTCTAAAAATAACACTGTCCGACATTTTTCGACTTTTTTTTACTTCAAGTCACTCTGCATGGTTCTTATAGGATTTTCCCAGCAGATTGAGAATTCATTGAGAGAAATACTTCAGCTGTTTAGCATGTCCAGTTTTTTTGAAAACGGGGTCAGAAGGTCAAACCAGCGTATTTTTGGCATTTTCCTAGGATATTCGGTATGTCTATGAGACGTTTCTGGGATATTCAAATGTCCCACGTGGGATATTGATTTTTTTATACATCCCACGTAAACATTTAAATATCCCAGAAGCGTCCTATATGCATCCCGGATATCCCTGGGATATCCGAATTTCCGCCTTGCAGAATATTCCGACGAGTTATCTCTGAGATAACCCGGGACATAAATGGGATCAAATGGGATATTCCATTGCTGTGAAGGATGTATTGCTTACCAAACTTCAGTGAAAAATACCACAAGAATCTACTAAATCAATTTGAATATAAGTTAACAGGTATTTCAGCAGTTCTTTTTAAGTCATTTAATACAAATTAAATTGTAATACTATATTTGCACCATGTATTGCTTCCTTAACTTTAGTGAAAAATATCCCAAGAATCTACTGGACGAATTGAAATACAAGTTTTCAATATAGGTAATTCTATATTCTGGCTAGAAGCGTTACCCTAAATCATATGCTGATTTGTTCGTGATCTACTATATAAAAAGAAACTAGAAAAGCTGGAAACTTCAAAGTAGAAAACTCAAAAAAAGAGTACTTCAAGAAACTCTATACTCAATCACTCAATTCCAAAAAGTTTTAGAAAAAGATCTAAGGAAATGCTGGTTGCTCAGCTTTGCCACTGATAGGCGGTTTCACCTAGCTGACATGTTTTGAAAACAGTCAGGCTTTTGAAAACGAAAAAAGCCTTTTGAAAACAGTCTTTCCGTGCTTAAAATGATAGAAAGGGTTCGAAATTTCTTCGGTTCTATCCGGATTTTTATACGGCATCTGTGTCTGACTTTAAATACGGTTCTATCCGGAACTTAGACGGTGTATACATTTTCTTCTATCTGGTTTTTTATCCAGTTATAAACGGTATGTTTTCGGTTCCCAGTATTGCCCTTAACATTTTTTTATCGGATTTTATCCGGATACTTATACGGTATTTGTGTGTGACTAGAAATACGGTTCTATCCGGAACTTGATCGGTGTATACATTTTTTTCTATTTGGTTTTGTATCCCTTTATAAACGGTATGTATCCGGTGCCCAGTATTGCCCTTAACATTTTTTATCGGATTTTATCCGCATAGGTGTACGGTATTTGTGTGTGACTTTAAATGCGGTTCTATCCGGAACTTGGTCGGTGTATACAATTTTTTATTTGGTATTTTTATCTGGTTATATACGGAATGATTTCGGTGCTCAGATGTTGAAAATTTTTCTAAATAAAAAACACTTGGATCTAGACGGCCTAGCTGAATTTGCAGATTTGAAAACTTCAAATGCGATACAAAATTTAAAATATTTTAAGCTAAATATCTACGAGTATGTTAGAAACAATTTGTCAAACATTTGACGATTTTAATTAATTTTGAATGACACTTCGTCTCTGATTAATCAATGTTTTGAATGATTATTGTCCTACCAAAGTCAATCAAAGAATTAAATTCATCAAAGTAATAATTTTGTAGACATATTAAGTATTATAAACACCCTTACTCTTACTTTTTTTTAGAAATGAAATTCACTGAAGAGGACCACTATCGTGTGCCGAAACGTTTGAAGCAATTTAAATTGTATTCAATCATTGGACCCTAAAGCCAATTCAATCACCAAAAATTCAGAATAATATTTAAGCAACTTTTATTGATAACAATTAGTCAAATTTGCAGAACAATTAATTGAAATTCGACTGAATATCAATTAATTTGAAGTAATCATGGTAAAGTAAGAAGTCAGCCACGATCTGACTAACAAGTAGTTTAATAATTTGACTAATTCAGACACGTTGAAAACACTTAAATATTAGTGAAAAATAATTAAACTTTTTTTTCATTAAATGTCATAACCCAAAGGTAAAATTTAACTCAAGCTTGACTAATAATAATAATTACTTACAACTAAATAATCAGTACCAGTGACTGGTGTTTTGAATTTTAAGTAAGTCATTTGTAACTAATTCAGACTTAGAAAAAATTCAAACATTCATTGAAATTACACATCATATTGCTGGCTATGATTTTTTCAAAATTACATTCGGGAAAATCAATATGCTTTAGATTTTTTGTATAAAAAAAAGAAATATTTGGACCCTGATTTATTAATTTAGCATTTGCAATATGTACCTATATTAATCAAGAAAATATGTGTCACTAAGAAGTATATTAATTTTTCTTTTTAATGTTAAAAATTATGACAGATAATTCTGTATGAACGCAAAATCTGAATTTATAAAATTTAAGTACATCTGTGAGCTATAATTTAGACAAATTATAGATAATTATTCCGAAAAATAAACTTAATGATGTAAAAAAAACCAATCTCGCTCAGCGAATAGCACTGTTCGGAAGTGGAGTCACATTTTTTTCTCAGGATACTATGTCACACTATAGTTTCTTAGACTCTCTTTGTAGATTTTACAGAATCCTTTTTTCTATGTATAGCCGGACTGAAAAGCGTTTACGGTTTTATATGAAAACAGTGCCGGATAGGGCCAGATTAGATTTCATCGGAAAAATAATTCAAATTTCTGTTTCGGATGTCCGCTTGAAAGCTGGATAGAGCCAGATAGAAAACCGTTTTCGGTCCTATAAGGAAACAGTCACGCAACTTAGGTTCCGACAAAGTGCCGGATAGAGGCGAATAAAATGCCTCTTTCGTTATGTCGTCCCAAATAAAATCCGGATACGGCCGCTAGTTTTCCGTGTAAGATATTGCGATTCAAATAAGAACCAGATAGGGGCGAAATAGAATCCGGAATCGACTATCCGGACACTTAGCCGGTTTTTTATCTGACTCTATCGGATCCTATCTGTCATTTTAAGCAGGATTCACAGGGCGCGGACGTCACGATACCCTAATAAATCATAATATATCATATGTAACAAATCAGTAGATTTGTTTGTGATCTATAGTACGAAACTTGAGAAACTAGAAATTAGGAAGTAGAAAGCTCAAAGAAGAGCAATTCAAAAAACTCTATACTGAATTAAGCAATTCCAAAGAGTTTCAGAAAAAGAGCTAAGGAAAAGCTGTCCAGAGAAATGAACTAATTTTGTCAGGCAATTCATACATGTTTGATGCTTGGTCTTTTTCTTGTTGCTCTTCTTTAGCTAACCGCCTGTGCCTCGTCCACAATGAGGGATCCGCTTCGGGTTGTTCATTTTCTATAACAAAAATTTGGGAAATTTGTTCAACTAAAAAAGTTTATCTTTCAAGAATTATGGACACGAAAAAACAGGTAAAAAATAATGTAATGGCAGTCGCTCCCAGGAGGACCCTGCGGTGTTTGTTTGGCCAATTTTTTATTTATATATATTGAATAATAAAATAATTACAAGAAAAGCTTTCGAAAATTATATTTATATTTCAAAAATGTTTTTGTAAAAATTAAAAGATTAACATTTTCAAGCCTGCAGCTTCTAAACAGTGTTTGGAAATGTTCAATTTTCTACATTTGCACACAAGAATTTTTTAATGTAAATATAAGTCTTTGAAAGTATTTTTTGATTCTTTAATTATTCACTATATTAATGCAGAGATTATGGTATGATCATTAATTAGGATAATTCAAATTTTTTGATCGCATTCCAAACGACAACGCTGACCGTGCAAGATACAATGAATATTAATTTTTTTCTACTATCCAAAAAAAAAATTTATCAGAAGGGATCAGGCGGGTTGAATAGAACTTTAAAATTGCGCTGAACTTACTTTTTTTTGCGTTTTTGGTATTTGCTTACTACAAATACCGAAAACGCAAAAAGGGTAAGTCCAGTGCTTTTTTAAAATTTCTCATTATAAAAAGATAATTGTATAAATATCAACGCATTTAAAATCTGGTTTAATTTTCAGATTTGAGACTCGTATTTATGTCGTTCTAATGATAATAACGGTCACAACGCTAATAATATAATTTTTTCTACACACAGTAGTTTCAAATCAGGTTATAAATTTCAATATAGTATTCGATTAGCATTTCAAAACAATTTTTTTATTTGTCAAACAGCACTAAAGTTCTTTGTTTCATTTTGGCTACCATAACCGTATGTGTTTCTGCGAATTTCATTAATTTTGAACATGTGTAATAAAATTATATAATTATCTTACCTGAATTTTTTTATTGAACATCCAGTATACCACATTGAGAACGACGACGACGACAACCAACTGAAAATAACGAAATCAAACATTCGAACGATTCAATCCGCAAAATCAACGAACAATGAACAAAACTGTGAAGTACGAACAGGAAGAGCACTCCCGCGCGAAGAGAGCGAAATATCCAAATCGAACATTTATATCGATATGCAACTAGATATATCAATAGGGTACTATCGATATGGTGGGGTATCGTTTCGCGAAACTCGAATTCGGCAGATGAAAATTTTCTCATACGAACGATAATTTCAGAACGTACGAACTTGAACATGCAATGTAGACTAACAAAAGTGGCTTACGGTTGTAAAATAGCGTTAAAGTCGGTAAATGGAGGCAGGTTTTTTTTATATTGATGAAATAGGTGGCGCAACAAATAAGTATATTGCTTGTGCGATTGAAAAAGTAAACAGACTAAAAAGAATATTATTTGAACTATTATTAAAATCTATTATCAAGGAAAAAGGAGGGTTTCTTAGCAGGAATAAATATTTTCTATTGAAAAGCATCAAGTATTGATGAAGACAAACTAGTTAGAGTTATTTCAGGTTATGGTTGTTTTTTCTCATCGAAAATGGATATTTTTAAGTTAAAATCATTAAGTATTGATGAAGACTAACTAGTTAGAGTATTTTGAGGTTATTGTTGTTTTTTTCTTAACGGAAATGAATATTTTTAAGTAAAAATCATCAAGTATGGATGAAGACTAGCTAGTTACAGTTATTTGAGATTGTGTTTGTTTCTTCTCAAAGGAAATGGGTATTTTTGGGTAAGCGCATCAAGTATTGATAAATGTTAACCAGTTAGCCTTATTTAAGGTTATGTTCGTTTATTCTCAACGGAAATTGATGTTTCTAAGCGAAAATCATCAAGTACTGATAGGCTAACTAGTTTTCCGTATTTGACGCTATGTTTGGTTTTTCTCAACGGATATGAATTTTTTGAAACAAAAATAATGAAGCAATGATAAATGCTAACTAGTTAGCCATATCGGAGGTTATGGAGGAAATGGATATTTTCAACACAAAATGAACAGGTATTGATGAATACTTACAAGCTTGAAGCTTTTAAAATAGCTATTGAGTTTTTGAACAGAAATAGCATAACGTCAAATATGGTAAACTAGTGAGTCTATCAATACTTGATGATTTTTGTTTAGAAATATCAATTTCCGTTGAAAAAAACCAAGCATAAACTTAAATACGGGTAACTGGTTAGCACTTATTAATACTTGATCATTTTTGTTTAAAAATGTCAATTTCCATTGAGAAACCCTATGCATAACCATAAATATGGCAATGTTGTTAGTCTTTATCAAAACTTAATGATTTGTGTTTAGAAATATCAATTTCCGTTGAGAAAAACGCAACATAACATCAAATATGGGAAACTAGTTACTTTATCAATACTTGATGGTTCTTGTATAAAAGTATTCATTTCCGATGAGAAAACCTAAACATAACCTTAAATATGTCAAAATAGTTAGTCTTCATACTTAGTTATTTTTGCTTAAAAATATCCATTTCCGTTGAGAAAACCTATGCATAATCCTAAATATGGCAATGTGGTTAGTCTTTACCAATACTTGATTTGGGAATTTCTTAAAAACAAATTCATAAATTTCCTACATTTTTAAAACCTGGTATATCGAATAACGTAAACATAATAAGAAGAATACTACAGCGTTTTAAACTCGCCGAAAGTGATTAAAAGACATTTTTTATAAAGCATACATTTTTTAGAATCAAACTCACGACTTCGGTGGAGGTTTGGAATTTCTCAAAAACAAGCTCATAAATTTGTTATATTCTTGAAACCTGGTATATCGATTAATTTAAACATAATAAAAATAATAATGAAACTTTTAAACAACACCCCAAGATATTCAAATTTTTTTTATACGCATATATTTTTTAGAGGCGTATAGTTTTATTGCATACTAAAATCATCAAATTTACGACTTCCCTAGGGATTGGGAATTCCTTAAAAACAAGTTCATAAAATTATTTTATTCTTGAAACCTGGTATTTCAAATGATAAAGAATATTACTTAAGCTCTTTCACAAGGCCGGAAGATATTGAGAATATTTTTTTAGTACGACCACATTTTTTAGAGGCGTATAGTTTTATCGCATACTTAAATTATCAAACTTGCGACTTCGGTAGGGATTGGAAATTTCTCAAAAACAAATTCACAAATTTTCTTATGTTTATGAAACCTGGTATATGGAATAATAAAGAATTGTCTGTACTTTTAAAAACGTCGGAAGATATCAAAAATCTTTTTTAGTAGGCATACATTTATCAGAGTCAAACTTACGACTTCGGTAGAGATTGGGAATTTCTTAGAAACAAGTCCATAAAGATGTTAATTTTTTAGTTTTTTTTTCAGTAATTTTTCAATTTGATCAGTAGATCGAAAAAATTAACATCTTTGTATATATTTTCTGCACTGATCAACAACCAACATCTATTAACACAAGTCCATAAATTTGATAATTTTTGAAACCTGTACATCAAAAAATAAAAAAATTATTTAAAGTTTCAAAAATGCCGAAAGATATTAAAAATCAGTTTTAGTACGCATACATTTTTTAGAATTAAACTTACGACTTCGGTACGGATTGGGAATATCTTGAAAACAAGTTCATAAATTTTATATATTTTCAAAACCTGATATATCGAATAATATAATCGTAATAAAAAGCTTGCTATAGCGTTTTAACATCGTCGAAAGTGATTCAGAAACATTTTTCAGAAAGCATAGATTTTTTAGGTTTGTTATATTTTTGAAACCTGGTACATGAAATAATAAAAACATAATAATAAAAATAAAACTGAAACTTCTAAACAACGCCGGAAGATATTGAATTTTTTTTTGTACGCATACATTTTTTAGAAAGAACTCGCGCAAGGCTTGAAAGAGAGAGAATTTACGTTTAACCATGTACAATTTTTTTTTTTTAATGAAGAAGAATTTTAAGATAATTTTTTTCCATAAACTTCGGGGTAACAAATTATCCTTCATTCGTTACAATATTTATAATATTATGAAGTAGTACTTTAAAATATAAAAATATTTCAAAGCTCACATTTTCTAAAATTAAATGGTTAATAGTACATTTTACTGTACGAACACGACTAGCCTTGACTGTTTTGTTTGTTCTCGTTTCTGTTTTGCCTCACGACTATTTTAAAACCAAAAAAAAAAATCGCTAGACCCGTCTTTGAGAAAAATCGATTTTTCTTCTTTTTCCCCTTTTTCCATTTCTTCTCATTTATACCTTGATTTGAGCTTAATTAAAGAAACTTTGACATCCAGTTTTTCTTTGTTTCTCGAATATGCAGCAATCGTTTAGCGTAGTCTGGATAACTTTTGTCAACCTTTCATCTATTCCACGCACTTTTGAAATCAATGTAGACTATTACGTACTTTATCAGCTAAAAATATTTTGAAACACAGAACAGTCGTGCAGACTATGCTAAACGATTGCTGCGTGCACTATGCGAATATAGCAGTCTTTACTCCCGGAAATATAAATTTCAATTTATTATTCAATGATGAAAATATTGTTATTAAAAGCTTATTCTTATTTTGGACAATGTCAATAAATAAGCACTTCTTTTCTTTCACAAAAATGTTTGAAATTCTTGAAAACCCCATTTTTCGAGAAAAAAACTCATGAAACACGATTTTTTAAATAGATTAAGCATTATTTTCGCGTTTTAGTTTCAAAATAGTCGTAGAATATTCGGGAAAAAAAGCGGACATTGAAGTATCTTTTATAGGCCTCTAATCTAGGTATAAATGGGAAAAAATGGAAAAAAGAAATTCCAACTAGAAAAGTAGAGCGCACGCATTTTCGGAACAGACACTTATTCTTCATCTATATGTTATTAGATTACATTTTATCGCATATAGGATATACATTTTTCAGAGCGCGATTTGAATATACCACCATGTATATATACATCATAATTAAAATATAGACTTATAAAACACGGAAGCGAATTGATAAAAATGAGCTAAATTAACGTCGCAATTAGATTGTATTTAATCGAAGCAGATGAAAACTTTGACTTTTGATACAGAGCTCATAAAATTATGAATCTTCTCGATCTCGGGTTCTTCCCATGTTTATAACATGTTCGAAATTATTGTTCTTTTTAATAAAAGTTAGAATACCGCTAAAAAAAAATTTTGACGACATTTCTTGGTTCATGGGGTTTTTTCAGAAAAATATTGCACATACAAAAGATGAGATGTTATAAATAAGAAGGGCAATACGGGTATAGTTATTGATTTAATCAATGATTTCAAAAGACGAAGATGCTTTTAGAAAACTCAAAATCGTGATTGTGTCATCAGGTCCTTAATTTTAATTTTGCCTACATAAAACGCCATTAGTTAGATTTTCTTTGGAATAAAGAAAGATACAATATTTTCCTCAAATATGCGTTGTTTTCTTCAGAATATTAGACTTTTATTGTTCTTGTTCATAAATTATGCCAGGATAATTAGAATCCGGCTCAAGGTAGAAGTAATATCTGTATTTTGCTTTTCTTTTTCATTGTAAAATACAAACATCCGTCAACAGTTTGAGGTTCGTTAGTGAGATTAATGAACCTTCCGAAATATTATAAACAATTTAATTGTTTAAAAAATCATTTTTTTGCATAATTCAAAAAACTCCTGGAGATATTGCCGAACTGAATCCAGAGGTATCTTTAGTTTTTCGATAGGACTTTTACTTTTATTCATAAAAATTGCAAAATTCTGAAACCTATATGCACATCCTATAGAGGCTAGAAGTCAGGATGGACTCAGCGTGGAAGGGATAAAACAATGTTAAACTAACTTTTTTTTACTATTCAAAATTTTTGTTTATTTCACATGTTTCAGGCTACGTTATATTTTAGTAATGAACGTTTAGTTGTCTTACATGATTATTATATAAATTCCGAAATATTATAAACAATGTAATTGTCCAAAAAATAATTTTTTGCATAATTTCAAAAACTCCTGGAGGTAATGTTGCGTCTCGAGAGATATAACCTACCTAATAATTTATTTATTTCGCGAGATTTCTCGTCTTTGAATCTTACTTAAAAAACTAGAAACCAGGGATGGAGATTACTACCAATTTGCAAGGAATAAATCGACAAATACCAAAATTCCAAAAGTTAAATTGTTATTTTTATTATTTGAGATATAAAATACATAAAGGAAAGTGAAACAATTATTTGATTAAAAATGGTTAAAGTTATGGATCTCTTGTATTTTCGCAAAAGGCTCCTGGATATTTTGTTGCTCAACCTCAAATTAATTCTCCTTGATTGTGTCTAGTCGACCTTGAAAAAAGGAAGACTTAGCAATCAAGTTATTGATAGAGAGGAATTTGGAAATAGAATGGTTATTTCAAAAAAGGAGTACTTACGAATGTTAAAGTCTTGGGAAATTTCCACCCTCTTATTTTAAGCTCCTCCGGAATGCGTCTCAGGTTTCGGAATTCACACAGTGGATGAGGCCTAGAAACAGGTGCCCTGGTCATCACAGGTGTCCAGACGTCGATGTCGTAAATACTGAAAGACGTGGGGTCCTGCTGTGTTGACGGGCCGACTACTCGGTCTGAAAGTAAGGGTTGGAGGATGAAACGATTGACCACTGGATTGAGGACCGAAGACAAGGGACAGACTTGAGCTGATTTCAAATGGGGTTTTTTCAACGAGTCTGGGTCGTAATAATCGAAGAGAAGAAGAAGATGCTGACTGCTGATGATGTTTTTTGACCGACTGGTGGTGTTGTCTAACTGACTGCTGCTTCAAAATCCACTCTATTTATACACAGAATCCCTCTTTGAGTACCCATGAGATTGAGTGATATTAGAAGTAGTAGTAAATCCGTGTGAATTGGAATAGCCAATCAATGCCAAGGATTTTAGAGATGTCCTTATGATGTCCTTAGATGTGGTGGTGATTTATATCATTAAGGGAAGGTAAGCATCCGCTTCTCATGGGGGAACTTTCCTAAGAATAGAATATGAGACACCTTAACTTACACGTTCTCACAGGTTCCACATGTGTTGTAAACCCCTTCCAAGATGCCAAGGGGGTTTAGATGTAGTGGTCATTTGTATGCCACAAAGTTTTATTAGCATCGAAGATCATGGATATTTTTAGAGAAATGCGAAATCTGCAGGTGTTTGTTGGGGGAAACTAAAGGTTAATTTGTTATAGAATAGTTTCGATATTTCGTATTGAAGTCAAGTAGTCACCCTACTAGAAATGTCATACTGATGAACAATATTTGTCTCTTTATGCGTTTCATATAGTGGTTTCCCACGAAAATCTGGTATCCGGTGCACGGAAATGCATGGTAGAGATGTAAAAATTGTATAGCTGTGCATCGTAAATTTGAGCAAGTGTAGGCGTAATAGATTGAAACTTAAACATGTATTCGTCTATTTTCATGTCCGTCTTGTTGATTAATGAGAGGGTCTCTCACTCATGTGAGCCTGTTGAATGTATTGGTTCTGCGAAAATTGATATGCACCGCCCTTTTTTAGGCTACTGCGTAGGTTCTGCCCTTTACAGTTGGACTTGATGATAATGATCGGAAATTGGATTTTACAGAGGTCTTTACGACATTTAAATATGATCCTTCAACTTATCCATTTTTAATGTTGTAGATAAATGTTTTATATAGTTGTTATATAAATAATAATTATCATTATAATAGTTGCGAGACGTGACAGTAATGCTGAGCTGAATCCAAGAGTATATTTAGTTTTTCGATCGGGCCTTTACTTCTACTTATGAAAATTGCATCATTCTGAAACCTATATGCACATCCTATAGTGACAAGAAGTCAGCATGGACTCAGCGTAGAGAGGATAAAAATAATGTTTAAATGAACTTTTTGTTACTATTAAAATTTTTTGCTTATTCCATATGTTTCAGACTGCGTTATATTTTAGTTATGAACGTTTAGTTGTTTTCCATGATTATTAAATAAATTCCGAAATATTACAAACAATGCCATCGTTTAAAAAATCATTTTTTTGCATGATCCAAAAACTCCTGGAGATATTGCCGAGCGAAATCCAAGGGTATCTTCAGTTTTTCGATACGACTCCTAGTTTTATTTATAAAAATTGCACCATGAGGGAATCTATAGCTAAATCCTCCAGTAGCATGGAGTCAAAGTGAAAGGGATGAAAAAAATAGTTAATTTATTAATTGTTGACCAGTGAGTGTCCGTCGGAGTTCGTTCATGATATTAACTTCTATTAGTTTATGGTTTGTCTATATTTTTTCACGGTAAACATTCAAAACCTGGAAAACAGTTACTACAAAGGGTTGACATTTTGTATAATATTTGTAAAAATAAATAATGATTAATATATTTTTGGTATTTTTCAACATTCAAAACTTTTCTTCCTCGGCAAAATTATGTCATCCCGATGATGAATTTAGGAAAAATCAGTTGAAAAATTCGTAAACCTAAGATGCGTTAACGTAGAGTTATATCAATTTTCTCGTCAACTTGATCATGAAATGTGTGATACATGTTATCGGCAATGTAATTTCAATATATTTCAATAATGATATATGAAGAAGATTGACATTAGAATGATTTTTATTAACTTTGAATTACAAGAAAATATCTAAAAGTGACATATTATTTTTTATCTTACTATAAAATGAATTTTGAGTGTCCAAATAAAGTTAATATTTTCTCATTATACCTAAACATGTGTCTGTATAGTGAGGAATCAAGGAAAAAAATCATTCTGCCCAAGCATCCTTGAAATTTAACAAGAAATTTATAAACATTTTACTTTCATGGGTTTCTCACTATACAGACACAAATGTGGGTACAATAGAAAACATTTTCAATCAATTCAGATACATTCCCGATAACTTGTATCACACAATTCACCGTTATATAGTCGAAAAAATTGATATAACTCTATAAGAAAATAGCAAAAAAGTAGATTTTTAAGGATTTTTAATAAATATCAAGGTCGTTTAAGCAGCAAAAAATATTTCAATGGCATTATTGCTATACAGATATAAATTCAATTGCTTCGCATTTTTTTTGTGCTACCTCAGATCTCATAAAAATATGTTTGGTCTTTAAATAATGAGAAACATGTCGCTTTTAGTGATTTTTGACTATTTCTACAATACTGCGATCATTACGAATTGAAAACTTTATTTTTTTCAATACGCCCTAGTAATAACTTTTCAGCATTTAAATAAGAAAATTGATGAAATTATGATTTTTGCTGATCGGTTATGATAATTTTACTTCTTACTCTGAGTACACTGTTACTGTTTTTGAGTAAAATAAGAAGTAACATTAATCAAAACCAGCGTATATTCTAAGGATTTTTTAGAAGTGCCCGACCTGACAGTATACGATTTCTAAAAAAAAAAAAATTTAAGATCTCGTAATCTTTAGTACAGATGTTATATCTGGGTGTACGAGTATAATGATAACGACTATTAGTCAATCACTTAATTTGCACTGATTACGGCTCTGCTCTCTCTCTCTCTCTCTTTCTCTTTTTTTTCTTTCTTTTTTCTTTTTCCTCATCTTCCAACTGACTTTTAGAACTGCCCATTTTTTTTAGAGATGTCCATTTTGGTATAACTGCCCGTTAGAATATACCCTGATCAAAACAGAACAGCAAAAATCATAATTGAAGGAATATGAAGGAATATTATTTAGCGACGACGAAACTCACAGAATATCTCCCACATATTGCTATGAATCTTCAAAAAAATCAAGAAAAAAATCAAAAGTGGTCTTTCTAAGAAAATTCACTTTTTAGTTTTTTTCGAAAAATTTAAGCCTTTTTCATAATTTTTGTAATTTTTCAAGTTTCCTTTAGGAAATTGAAAGGGCGTAGAGTTCACTACAAGTAACGGCAAACAAAATTCAGCAGTCAATTGCAGTATTTATAACTCTTTGTTTTCGCCAGAACATCATTTAATTTTTTTTCGGATACTTTTGAGGCTGGTCAACTCTGTTTGGATCATTCATCCTTTACGTGTTGAACATAACTAAAACTTTCCTGAAGCGACAGTCGCTGAGTTTGTGATTTATTAATGTAGTCAACTAAACATTCAAAATTAGTTTGTAAATACTGTAAATCTGCTAGCAAATGTTTCGTACGTAAAACTTTTTGAGCTTTCCCTATACATGTTGCCTCTTCTAGGTTCAAACTCAAAACGACAGAACTAATTTTTCCAAAATTTTTTGCATCATACGTAGCCGCACATAGCCACGTTCCCCATCGTGTTAAAACAGGCTCTGGTGGCAACGGTTATTCTGGATTCATTTCGAGGAAACGTGCATTACGTTCAGGAGACTTCAAAAAAACTTTTATTAAATTTGCAATTAAACTATTTACTGTTTTATAATGCAGACGAATTGCTTCAGCAACAAGATAAAGACCATGTACAACTTACGTAATATGCAACATTTTCGGAAACATTTTTTTTTAATCCTCCAGCAGCTTTAACCATATAAGGTACTGCATCCGTGACAAATAACAAAACTCGATGGTATTGAAAATTATCAGGCCATAAGAACTGCATTGCATCATCAAAGAGATCTGCTACAGTCACATTATTTGCTGCACTAAGTTCTTCAGAAGTCAATAAGTAACATTTACTAGATTTAATGTCATCTGAAACACCATCAATTACACTTGTTACTTTTCTACCACAAGCATCAGCCAAAGGTTATTCTTTATGAAGATCATGCAATTCTGCAGGATATTCCAAGTCTACCTCGAAATTGTAACCTATCGGTGAATCATCTGGAATACTTTGTACATTGATATCTTCATCAAGTACCCATTCGAAACCACCAAAAGATAGAAATTCGCTCATTGCTGCATCATACTAATAGTTAATGTCAAAATATGAGAGATAAGATTCAGGTTCGCTTGGATTAAAATCTGATCTCATGAATCGGTTAATCGCTTTGGCATATTTATTTGAACATTATGATACTCCGCCACGAATAGCTCTCTCAATAAGAAGAATCATTTCAGGATTCGTTAATATTTCAAGATTAATTCCGTTTAATTTGAGCATCGCATCAAAAGCAAACCCTGGAATTGTATAGTAATGTAAAGGATCCGGATTATATGTTGCAAAAAAGTGTCTTCTAAAATTTTCAAAGATATCAGCAAAAAGTAAAAGGTCGATTTTCAAGTATAAATAAGAGTATTCTCCCAAAGCTTTTATATTAAACGTTTCCCAAATATTGCACGCATATTTGTCATCCTCGTCAGAAATTTCATCATCATACAATTTAGAGTGAAATTCGCCTTTGGGTGGTAACTGTTGTTCATTCAATTATTCCCAAGAGTAATTTTTTATCATCATTTCCCAGATACGAAGATAATTTTTCAAGGCTACTCGGAACAAAACGAATCTACAAACAGAAGATTTACTTTTGTACCAGCAATATATTTCGTAAACGAGATGAATTTTTCTTTGTTCACGGGAAATAATTTCACTACCCTCAAATTTTGCAGCTAATGCCTTAATGAAAAAGCGGGAATCATAACCCGATAAGTTGTGAAAAATTACGGGTACGGTGTGCGAATCTTTGTAATTTACATTACACCTTGATGGGCCACACCACGATACTTGCCAGTGAAATGGCAATGATCGTGATGTCTTATTTAATCTTGTTCAAACGGTGTCTCACAGATACCTGTATGGCAATTTCCAGCAGACTGGAAATCTATTTCTTGTTCTGGTGTCAGTTTCTTCATTGGCACAACACACGTTAATTGAATATCAATATTTTGTACAATTTCCTTTACTTCGTTCACAAAATTTTCTATGCAATCCTTTCCTCGATTTATTTGAAATTTTGAACGAGAGTCATCAAAGCTACAATGAAAATAAAATGCGACACTGTACGGAACATGCTTTTGATACGGTCCTATATCCAAAGTATTTTTAGCAACTTCCATTAATAGGCACTCGATGTCATCATGCACGGAGAATGGACCTTTCTCTTCATATCTATAATTTCGGAATTTCAAACATTTTTAATTTTCATTTGGTAATATCATTCTGTACTAATTCACATTTTCAGAGCACAATCTATGAAACCCTAAGGATTCCTCTCATGCAAAATGGCATAGGCGCCGGTCACACAAAAATGTCCGGTGAGTATCTTTTGTTTACTAAGATTTTACTAGCCGAGATGAGTCTTTAATCAGAGCGAAGTGGTATATTGGATTAACGTCATTCAATTTGTTATCATCAGAATAGTCAGAGTAAAGATTTGTATTTTCTATCATTAAAAGATGAATTTTAGGACAGCTTGACTCTTGTTTGCTCAGATACAGGGCCATAATTTCACCCCTTTTAGATTTTTTATCGTGTTCTATGCCGTACACGTTTATACATAATTTATTCATTTTGCCAAATTTTGGAATATCTGTAAGAGTTACAGGAAACTTGATTTTATCATATTTTAATAGTGTATCAAAATGGGTATAGGAAGTGACGCGATATATGCGGTCGTCAGCAGGGCAAAGAGCTGCCACCACTGACCATAAAAAATAATAAGCGTCATCATTTCTGATATAAAAAGAGTTTTTCTATTCTTCAAATATTTTGGTAAATGAATAAAAGTTGATAGACCAGGATTTATTGGTGAATATCCATTAAATTTTACCATCAGGTTTATAATTTCAGACAATGTCCAGCCAGAATCTATTTCCTGAAACTCTTTAACTTTCACTCAAATTTTATCTGATACATTTTCATCATACCAGGCATTGATATCAGTTGACGTAAAAATTCTATTATTTTCAGCGTTCATGTATTTAATCTCTTCTACCGTTTACTCAAGCTTTAAATCTTCCGGCGGAAGAAACATTTATTTGAAACTCCGATCTTTTTAAAAATATTTTTTATTTGTTGGACAATCATTGACTTTGTATTCTCCACAAAATGTTGCAGGTCCTTATGCTTCAAGTTCATAACACAGCCTGTCCTTATTCTATTCTTCAACGCTGTTTCCAAGTCTCTAACTGTATTCTAACAGTTTTTCTATGTGAAACTTTAATACCTTTCCTTTTTTTTCTAGAAGTTTTAGTTTTCTATTCAACGCTTTCAGAATCCCTACTGTCGACTGAGTATGCACCTTTCCGCCTACAGAGGAATCAATATATCTTAACATTTTATTCAGTATTGTGATATTTTGCGTACCAGAATTAATGCTCTTACTGATTTTCTTGACTTCTACCACGTCTGTCAATGCGCTGTGTGTCTGATCCATAATGGAAATCAGTTTTTCGCTCTCTACGGGATCCATTTTGATGACAGGCACTAGTACGGTGGAATCACGACGAAGGACTGACGAAACCCTCGTGAGTCTTAAGGACATGGAGCGACCCAAGAATGACAGCTCTTTGCATCCATCTCGCAAGTGCCTTGGCATTTTTCTGGCACGCGGGTATGGCT
>JAUMHM010001986.1:0-18350 GCA_032362435.1 Melikaiella ostensackeni | reverse complement strand
GCTTATGTTTTGCATAAGATAAAATATTAAGAGTAAAATACTGATTTAAAATGCCTTGAGGTCCTTTAAAATATTCGAAAATACTTTGAAATTCCGGTAAATCGCTTGAAATCCTACAAAATCCTTTAAAATCCGTGGATATTCTTTGGAATCTTTTAAAATGTCTTAGAATCTTTCAAAATCATCCCGTGAATTCATCGGCTTACATTTTGCAAAATGTAAAATATTACGAGCAAAATCTTGATTAAAAATGCCTTGAAGCACTCTAAAATATATGGAAATACTTTAAAATTCCGGTAAATCGCTTGAAATTCTACAAAATCCTCTAAAATCCGTGTATATTCTTTGGAATCTTTTAAAATGTCTTAGAATTGTTTGAAATTATCCCGTGAATTCATCGGCTTATGTTTTGCATATGATAGAAATTACGAGTGGAATACTGATTCAGAATCCTTTGAAATCCTTTAAAATATTCGAAAATACTTTGAAATTCCGGTAAATCGCTTAAAATCCTACAAAATCCTTTAAAATCCGTGGATATTCTTTGGAATCTTTTAAAATGTCTTAGAATCTTTTAAATTCATCCCGTGAATTCAGCGCCCTATGTCTTGCATAAGATAAAACATTACGAGTGAAATACTGATTTGAAATACCTTGAGATCCTTTAAATTATTCGGAAATACTTTGAAATTCCGGTGAATCGCTTGAAATCCTACAAAATCCTTTAAAATCCGTGGATATTTTTTGGAATTTTTTAAATTGTCTTACAATCTTTTAAATTCATCCCGTGAATTCATCGGCTTATGTTTTGCTTAAGATAAAATATTACGAGTAAAATACTGATAAGTTAAAGTGTTTAAAACAGAAAGTCTTCAATCGTTAAAATTTCATGCAGCTATACTTGAACTTTGGATGTGAGAATGTTACTTTAATGTTCTTTTTAATTTTTTTTATTTATAAGTGAATTTGTTGAATTTCGATGTATGAACAACAGTTAAACAATTCTTCATTCAGAAAAAACTCAAGTAAGTTGAGGAGATATTTAGAAATTTTGAAAATATTCAAACTTCATTCAAAGCTTGAAAAGATTTCAGAAGATTTAAATCAAAATAAAGATTTTCGAAGATTCAGAAATAAAATGCTAAAGCTTTTTAAGGATTTTAACGGTTTTAGAATAACAAAAAATTTTCGTAAGATTCCTGGGAAAATTTTTCATTTAATTTTATTTTGAAAAATTAAATTTTAAATGAATACTTAAAAATATTTCAAAACAGAAATAAATTTTTATGAATAAATGGCGATTCACAATTATTAATTTATATTGATTGGTAGTTGCGTGTTTAAAAAAAACCCATTTAGTTTTCCCTCGAAATTTTAATATACATTTATATTCCCTTTTTTAGGTTGATTGGAACTGTAAAACGATATAGAAAGACTAAAAAATCACCTCTACTGCAAAATATTTTTGAAAATTAGTAAAATATCGATATTATTGAAAATATCGATATTTTTAAGTCGATATATCGTTGATATCGATATTCTATTGCTAGATATATCGATATCGAACATATCGATATTTTCATTTCGATATTGAATCACTATTGTCTATATCGAGGATAATTCTCTTGAAAGCGAAAAGAGATCTTCCAATCGAATGAGAACTTCTCTCTGTGAATTCTTGTTAAAAAATTGCTATTTTTAAGACAAAATCATGTAGACTTTTAATTTGTTTATAAAAAATCATCCAGGTCAACCAGTGTCATAATTTTCCATAAAACAGTTGCGAAACCTATACCTAACCTATCATTAATAACATTGTTCATTCTTCATAAATTCTCTTGCTTTATTGTTTATAACAATTGTTATAAATAAAGATCCTTAATGACCAGAATTGACAAGGAATTTTTAAGTTATTCGCGATAACCTTTTTTCATAACCCTAGTTTCACCGTAAAAGGTATAGTTAACGATCAAAAGAAATAATACAAATGTTGTTACATTGTTTATATGGCTGTGAATAAATAATGGCTCGTCGTATGAGAAAATGTCAGGAGAGTAAAGAGTTTTATTTTGTGCCACAGATTAACAAAAAAATTCAAGAAGCTAAATTCTGGTCATCGAGGGTCTCTATTTATAAAAATTGTTATAAACAATGGAGCAAGAGAGTTTATGAAGGATAAACAATGTTACTAATGGTAGATTAGATATAGGTTGCGCAACAGTTTGAGGGAAAATCATAACGCTGGTTTACCTGGATGATTTTTTATTAACAAGTTAAAAGTCTAGGCGATTTCGTCTTAAAAATAACAATTTTTAACAAGAATTCACGAAGAGAAATTTTCATTCTCTTGAAAGATTTCGTTTTTCTTTCAAGAGATCTAACCTCGTTATAGACAATGTACAGGCTACAAATTTTTTTCAGCAATACATTCTGAGGTACAGCGGTGCAAATATGTCAATTTTGTTCAAAAATCATTTGTATGTAACGCTGTAAATTGCAAATGATTTATCCTACGAAAAAAGTGCAGGAGGCAAAAAAGTTTTATTTTTGCTCGCCGATGCTGAAAACGATTACATATTTTGTTTTGTTAATAAATAATGGAATTGTTTCAAGAAATTGTTTAAACAAAAACTAACCAGGATTTCGAAAAAATAGCAAGACATTCGTCATTAGGGAATTTTTTTTCATTTTTTGAACGGAAATTATCTCGGGGACCTATTGGTGAATACAGAAGTGTAAAACAATAATTGATGCTTGACATTGATTGACTTGATTGATTGACATGACTGATGTTTAACAGTTTGCAATTTTAGTAAAAACATTGCTGTCATAAGGTCACTCAAGAATAGTTTATCAATAGCTATAAATTTAGAGTGGAATGTGAAGAAGTATACAATATTTTAATATTTAGATTTTTTGAGCTTATCGAGATTGTGTTTATGTGCTAAAAGAATTCTCGAAAATTAGGAATATCTCGAAAACGGCTAGAAATATGTCAAAAATAACAACATTTTGGGATTATTGAAAAGGGGATGTACTGTCAGTTCTCTTCATGAATAATTTAAGAAATTTTCAAAGATTCTAAAATTACAATTTGCAACAATTTGAAATATCTCGAAAAGGGTAAGGGATTCGTGAGAAATAACGAAATTTTTGGGATATTGTGAAAAGGGGAAGTACCCTCAGTCCTTTTTCCGAAGGAATCAACAAATTGTCAAATATTCACAAAATTAAAATTTTCAAAAATTTGAAATAAATCCAGAACGGGTGGAGAAACGTTAAAAATAACAACATTTTAGGGTTACCATAAAGGAAATGTACTGTCAGTTTTCTTTCTGAATAATTTAGGAAATTTCCAAAAATTATAGAATTAAATTTGCAAAAATTGGAAATATCCCGAAAACGGATAGAGATACGTTAAAAATAACGAAATTTTGTAGTTGTTAAAAAAGGGGATGCACTCTGAGTCCTTTTCCTTAAGGAATCAACACATTTTGAAAAATTACAAGAATTTGAAATAACTCGAGAACGGCTACACGGAGAGAAATTAATAGTGGCACGTACTCAAGACCAACAAGTAGTCAGCACTTGGACTTCTTCAAGTGGTGAGAGCAAGAAGTTCCAGTGATGAAAGTTTGAAATTCATGCTCGACGCACTCAGTATTGTCCATGCAGTAGATATACTGCGTTCAAGTGCGAACTCCGTGAGCTTTAAGCATTAGCTACTAAGTTAACTTGTAGTGACCACTAGACGGGCCAACTGTGCCCAATGCTGAAGTTTCACGTGCACGTGACAGCCTGTGCACCGCACTCAAAACTTCAAGCGTTAGGCGCATGGAGACTCATGCGTCACGCACTTGGCGCTCGCTAGTGGTATGAGCATAAATACCATGTGCAACCAGCATAAGCACTGGCTAGCGGGAATCACTCGGAGCCATATATTTCTCACTTGTATTCATGTAGTTCGCACTCGTCATTTCCCTTGTGCTCACCACTTGGTACCTTTCACGTGCGTAGCACAAGTTATTTCTCTCCATTGAGCTAGAGATACGTAGGAAATAACAATATTATGAGGTTTTTAAAAAAGGGGATGTACTCTCCGTCCTCTTCTTCAAAAAATAAACATATTTTCAAAAATTTTGAAAATAAAAATTCAAAATAGTTTGAAATAACTCGAGAAATCGTCAGATTAAGTAAAAAATAAATGAATAATAGAAAAAGTGAAATCTGTCTCACAAATGACCCTCGAAAGAAACGAGGGTAAAAAAATGCCACCCAAAATTGCATCGCAAACCTATCAAACAAAATAAAATACTTTAATTTATTATGGACAGCAAAAAAGTTTCACATGCAAAATGCTTTAAAAATCAATAGGCATTGCCAAATAGGGATAAAGTTCAGTGACCAATCACTGAAGTTATATATTTTTTTACTTAATTTTATTTACGTCTCCTTGCGAGACTTTGGAAAGGGGTAGGGGTTTGACCAAAATTATTTCTGTGGCTAGACAAAGGGGTGCCTGTCCACCTCCCACGAAAAGTTGGAAAGGGGAAGGGGTTTGACCAACATTATTTCTGTGGCCAAACAAAGGGGTGCCTTTCCGCATTATAACTAATGTAAAATGACGAATTAAATACATGGTAAGTTATATTTCCTTCATAAACGTCTGCAGTTAGCCCATCCAAATTATAGTTTTCAGAGTTCACCACGAGGAGGTTGCAGTACGATTTCAAGCTCCTTTCTCCAGAGTGCTTTATTATTGTGAGTCCCCACGCCTCTCATAAACCGCGGTGCTTTATTATCGTGAGTCCCTTCGTCTCCCACAAATCGAGGTGCTTTATTATCGTGAGTCTCCTTGCCCCTCACAAATCGGGGTGCTTTATTATCGTGAATCCCTTCGCCTCTCACAAACCGAGGTGCTTTATTATCGTGTGTCCCCTCGCCTCTTACGAACTGGGGTGCTTTATTGACGTGAGTCCCCTCGCCTCTAACTCCTCATAAAAATATACTCAACTTTTTTGCCCGGTATAGCAAATTTTAATGTCAGAAACTAATTGCGTAAAACGATCCGCACTCAATTTCCTAACCCGTCGTCGCCATAAAAACTTGCGAAGATGGTCTGCAAGGTTGCTGTTCTGCACTCCTCCTCGTGAGAGGAGTCGTCGCATCTATCTTCAGGAGGACTTAATGTTTTGGGTGTGAGAATGGGTCTCCCTATTCACAAATTCCTTGAAATGATTCACAGTTTTATGAACATAACCGTGTTCTGCCAAGTTTATGTAGCCTTTTCCAGGCATGTCCTCTGTGGATCATGCCGAGGGTCGATGAACCCTCCACCACACGTCCTTTTCCACATTTCCGGCGACCGATCTTACATTCGTCAATTTCAACGATTCCGCCGACACAACCAATGCCACCTTCTTGTTCGAGATTCTCGTCATGAGCAAGCATGCACACCTCTCTGCAAAAAGAAAAGCGATCCACAGAAACTTGCTGAGCTTCCAAAGGGCTGCTCTCTCCGATGGTTTGCTCAAAACTGAAATTCACTGTGGAGCTGTATATAATTGACATATATGAGGCTGCAGAAATATGACAGTTTTCAAACAATTTATTTTCGCAACAGTATGAGAGTAAAAATATTTTCCCTTTTTCTGAGGGGAAAATTCACCGCAGGTTAATTTCAATTCGCTGAGAGCCATTTTCTTCAGAATCGTTTCGTTGGACTCAATTCATTATCATGTAACCACTGAAGTGTCTCATCTCGATCTTGAAAAATGAGACTCAAACTAAAAATGTTGTGTCACTGATTCATCCTGGAGATAGGTTTAGAACCTCCAAAAAAACGAAAGACTAAGAAATAAAATTTTCAGAACGAAACCTCTGCACTCACCTTTTGTGGTATATAATTGGTTCATTTCAATCGACCTTAAAATAATAAGAGCACGTAACCAACTGCTCCTAAAGTACCGTCAGCGCGGACGATGAAGAAAGGCCTATCACTTACTGCACTCAAGCCTGTTACACGTACCAAATTTCAAAAGCAATTTTCTCAGAAACTATTACTCATGAAGGAAAAGTATTCGGAATAAAAAATATATATTTTGAATGGATCTATAACTTTTGCCTTATCCTTTTTCCAAATTTTCTGTATTTACAGAGATAAATTCGAAAAACTATGACTTTCCTGGGTTTTTCATGGTTTTGCCATGAAAATCAAATTTGCGGCACTTTGCACTACCATTTTCGAAATCGCCACGTCAAAATACATGCGTATGCGGAGTTTCAAGAAAATCTAAAGTAAGAAAAATACATACGTTTTCGGCAGGGGCTAGACATGAAATTTTCATCTTCATCATCAAATATCTCGAAAAATTTTGCTCGTCCAGAAAAAATGTATGAGACATAAAATGTGTATTTTGACAAAGTCAGCAACTTTTGTATTTCAAAGTTCTCAATCGTTCTCGAGATAAACGTGAAAAACCATGATTTTCATGGGGTTTTTATGGTATTCACCATTAAAATCAAATTTGCGCCAATTTTCACTATAATTTTCATATTCAGCGCGTCAAAATATATAAACATACGGAGTTTTAAAAAAATCGGAGGTAAGGGCTGTTCGGAACTACACCTTCAAATAGTATTCATAAATATAAGGAAATTTTTAATTCCTCAAATTTTGTTTAAAACAATGTCTACCCTAAAAGACTAAATGACACATTTAAAACAATAAATATCATTTTTAATATGAACTTCAATATGATATTATTTTTAATATTAAAGTCCTAGTAGTGATAAATGTGCCATTGCAAACATCAAGAAGCACATTTGGCGGGCCTATCTTTACATTTACAATAATTCACAACTAACTCTCAATGAATACTGCAATTTAATATCTATATCCTTTAACTCTCTGCTTCTTCTTGAAACATTCAATTTTATATTTACGGACTGTCATTAATAATTTCTGATTCTTCTATTTTATCATCCACTATACGGACAGGTCCGCTAAATGAGCATTTTGAATAAATGTTCGTAATGATACATTTATTACTACTTGGACTTTAAGATTGAAAATATTATCATATATGACGTGGAACGAAGAAACCCACCTTACGACCGAAAATACGTTTACGAGAAAAAGCGGATCAAAGTGAAAGGAAGATGAACGATGCTAATAATATTACCTCACAACTTTGAGCTCCACAAAATTCAATTTTGATCGTGGAGCAATGGGAATTTTTTGATTCGATAGGGGAAATCTTCATTTTTCAGAATCGCTGAAAACCTAAAAATCGATTTTTTTGGTCATTAGGTGGGGTTTTTCGTTCCACGTAACACATATTAATCTTAATATCAAAAATTATATTTATTGTTTCAAATGTGTAATTTATTTTTTTATGGTAAATATTGTTTCAAGAAAAAATTGAAGAATTTAAAATTTCTTTAGACTCATGAGTACTATTTGACGATGCCTATTGATGTCAAGGCATTTGCATGTGACACTTTTTTGCTATCCATAGGAAATTAAAGTGCACTCAACTCTGGACATATGTCCAGTATCGGGTATGGTCTCGATGGCTGTGACTCGGTTCCAAGAATTTCTGTGATATAAAAAGTCAGGGGTAACTGCGTAACTCTGCTGAGATCGCGCACCTCTCTCTCGGACCCTCGGACCGCGAATCTATAAGACTTTCAAAGTTCATCGTATTCTTAACGATAAGCCTAAAAAGTCAAATTAATTTACCAATTTGTTGCCTGGTGCAAAATTTTTCAGCCGGGCTGTGGCCAAATTACGCAACCCGGTCCCAGCCGGAATTAGGACCGGGATCTGACCAGTTTACCATGACATTTTCAGCCAGATCTCGGCAAGTTTCCCCAACCAGCACCTGGTTAAACCTGGACCTATCAGGCCGGGTCCCGGTTGGATCCCTGATACGATTTCTACACGAGAAGGAAAGTTTGAATCTGTAAAAGTAAGAAGATATTTATTCGTCCTTTTGGATGATTCATAGGTCTGATTAATAATTATAATTTTAATGAGAATTGAAAAATCTCAAGAGTATGGGTATAAGAATTTTAATACTAAAAACTTTCTGCAAATGATTGAAAAATGTTTTTTCAGACAACTGCGTGTGAAGTTTGGTTTCTCGAGCCTGCGTAGCGTGCGCGAAGTTCCCGATTTTCACATGTTATGGCAGAATTTATTCCCGCACACCTAACCGTGTGAAGTATATTTTTCTGTTAAAGTCGGATGCGACATCCCTAGTAACAAGAAAATAAAATTAGTAATTAATTGGAACATAGTATTTCTCGGACGTCTGGTTCCTAAAACAAAGAATTATGCATTAGTTACTAGTAAAAATATTAATACAATTTACGTAAACATGGATACATGTAATCCTGAGATTCCATATATTTTTATTTTTTGTTATTATTGATTGGGTTATGGACGGCTTTAGTGTATTTACATAGACTACTTTCGGATTGTTTAGTGTCTGTATCTTTACATTTCTCTTTCCTAATATTTCTGAAACTTTATGTGATCCTATATAGGGAGCGTCCATAAACTACGTAGGCCGTTTTTCTTTTGCTTGAATGAACACAAAAATGAAATCGCTATGGTGTTAAAAGGGACACAACGATATGAACAGAAGAAAAACTTTCCACGTAGTTTATGAACGCTTCCATACTGATTTACTAATTTATGAATTTTTCCTCGTTATGATAAAAATACTTCATCTTCTACTTTAAAATTTCATGAATTGCATTTCTTATCGTAATAAATTTTTGATTTTGCTTTTCCAGAGATCAATATTTGTCCGGCTGTACCGCGCTTTTCGTGTAAGCGCGTGTTTAATTAATATTGATCATACCATATGTTTATAATTTCTCGTATTCCGAAGGAGGTTCACTGGAAGGGAGGCGTGTTCAATTTCCAAAAACTAATTCATATGGTGTACATTGAGTACCCTCATGTATACTTGTATTGTAAGAAAAAGTTGATTCATTTATTTAATTATTTGAGGAGACATAAGCCCAACAGGCGAGATGACCAATAAGAGGGCTACAGAGTGTACATATATAAAAATATATACATTGCTAAGTGGTGTGAGAAACGTTGCATCGCTCCATGAGGGTATTACTGTTATTGACGATGGTTAACATGTCAATAGGTTGCTGTAGTGGACTCGCCAAGAGACATGAAATATAGATCAATTTCGGAATCAGTGCCTAGATATACATGTATTTAATTCACATAGTTGCACATGCGATACAAAGAAGAACGACGGTTGAGAGCTGAAGGAATGTAAAATCGTTCAGTTTGATATGTGGCATACTGCAGAGCATTGTGTGGGAGCATTTTTGAGATAGACTGACAGTCAATTAAACTACGAGTTATTTTGAATAGACATAAAATGGCTGAGAAAATGCGCCTGTCCTCCAGGGACTAAACACCAAATCTAGATCTTAACAATGTGTATTCTGATCGC
Organism: Melikaiella ostensackeni; assembly: GCA_032362435.1. Lineage (NCBI taxonomy): Eukaryota > Metazoa > Arthropoda > Insecta > Hymenoptera > Cynipidae > Melikaiella > Melikaiella ostensackeni. Next base: position 8,859 of record JAUMHM010001986.1, on the reverse strand, counting down.
CTAGGCGGAAAAATGGCATATTCTTTCCAAGCTAAGAAGATCAGGAATTTTTTATGGCAGCTTTTAATGGCGTCAGAGTACTTTTTGGCGTGAGAAACCCAAATGACAGAGGCATATTCCAGCTTGAATATAACCAAGGACCGAAATAATGTCTTAAAAGGTCCCGTGGTTTTGAATTTCTTACACGATCTTATAAGAAATCATAAAGTCCTACTAGCACTGCGAACAATCTTGTCGATCAGCATATCGAAAGATAGACTTGGCGTAATGGTCACACCCAAATCCTCATTCACAAAACTCTCTCAAGGTTAACACCCTCAGTCGTGTACTGATAATCAAAAATTGATCTCTTCTTAGTAAATGTCATGATCTTACATTTGGTTACGTTTGAATCAAAATTGTTCTCACGACAATAGAGATTAAAATTGTTTATGTTTTCTTCACAGAATATACTAACAGCAATCTCTACCCGGGTTTTGTAAAGTAAAAAAAAAGTAAAGATTACCTTCAACAAAAATTACCCTACAAGGATAATCTCTACCCTATCATACAGGTAATTCTTCTGTTTTCGCCTACGTTGCGAGAGTAATTTGTAATGATCACCTCCAGGGCCATTTGACAGCTCTTGAAAATTGCCATGACCTTCTTTATGAAGTTAAAAGCCGAATTTATCCGATTTGGTTGTTTCACAACACCGTCAGCTAGCTTCACTTCATCGATGATAGTTATGGAATAGATAGACTTGCAATTTTAGAGACGGCCGTGAGGATTTCAAAGAGCTGTCAGATTTATTTTGGAAATGACAGCTCTATATTTTGTGACACTTGAACCCAACTTAGGATAATGTTTAACTTTTACCCATACGTACAGATAAAAGCTCAAAATTACCTGCAACAAAATTCATACTTAGTTTTTTCTGTGTTACAATACACACAAGATTGTATACCTGATATGGGTATGTTAAGCTTCACATCATCAACATACAAGAGGTGGTAACAAATTGAGTTGGGCGAGAGATCATTCATATAAATTATGAAAAGAAGAGGACCTAAATTGGATCCTTGAGGAACTCCAGAAGAGAGAGCAAACGGACGAGAGGGCTGAGCACCATATTGCACTATATTCGGTCTATTAGCAAGGAGAATTGAAGAAGCTGTAATAGTTTATGCGGCAAATCAAGACTGGCTAATTTATTCATAAGAATATGGTGATCAACCTTATCAAAGGCTTTTGAGAGTTCCATATAGATAATGTCCACCTGGCTGTATTTGTTTAGGAGATCATGAATGTGTTGTGTTAATGTTAGTAAATGGGTAGCAGTTGATCTTCTAGGAATAAAACCATGTTGATACTTTGTCATCGAGGAAATTATTTCATTAAAAATCATGTCATATAGACTCCTCTCAAAGACCTTCGAAAAGTTCTTTATGACTGAGGCCGGGCAGTAATTCTCAATCTCAGATTTATCCCTCTTTTTGAAAACAGGACAAACCCTTGTCTGCTTCCAGACATCTGGAAACATTCCAAGACTCAGGGCTGAGTTAAACAAGATTGTTATCGGAGTAATGAATGTTGCTAAAAGGTCCTTGATTAAAAATACTGGTATGCGGTGTGTGCCCGCAGTATGTTTACGAGGAAGTTTCTCAACAGCTTTCATAACATCACTTCCTTCAATTCTCAACACATCCCTAAGTAACTGATAGGTTTGAATAGTCAGAGATACGGAAAGTACATTTAAGGCCATAACGTAGACGCTATCGAAATAATCTGAAATAGGTTAGCATTATCAGTGGGTGAGGTATACTCTATTTCCGCATATCGCATAATACCAGAAATTCTGGATTCATGCCCCAAATTATTCACATATCTCCAGAAAATCGTTGGAAAAATATTTATACTTTCCTCTACAGCATCGTTATAATTATGATCTGCAATATCAATGCGTTTTTAAGCTTTTTCGGAGTGACTCCATATTAGTCGCCACGTGATGTCACGTATTTATCACATAGATATCACATACATGTCACATGAGTGTCACTCCGTGACTTCACGTAGTTGTTTTTGACCTGAACATTGTTGCTCACAAATGAGTCACATATGACTCATTTTTTACAAACGCGTGATGCCAATGTCACATCCCTGTTATTTTCATGGTCCACTGGGATATTTAAACAACTTTTTTTTCAGCTTACATGTACGTCTGGTCCGAAAATGTCGCTTCTCGTGGAAGTCAAGAAATTGGATCGTGTATTTTGAAACACTTTCAAATCAAACTACCAGAGAACGTGAAACTCATCATTCTGTACTCTGACTCGTGCGGTGGTCAAAACAGGAATATAAAAATGACCCTTTTGCTGAAACATTTCTCAGCGAATAGTAACCTCGACCTCATTGAACAAAAATTTTTCTTGCCCGGCCACAGCTACAATAGCTGTGAAAGGCGATTCGGTATCATTGAAAGAGCTGCCGAAATGTACGAATTCATCGAAACACCCGATCAGTGGATCAAAGTGATACGAGATGCGAAACAAAAACACCCGAAGTTCATCGTATCAAAGATGGAAATGGAAGATTTCATTTCTGTTCAAGAACTGATCAAACTGATCACGAATCGAATTAAAAGATGTGGACAAAGAAAAAGTGAATTGGTTGAAAATGAGAAGCAAGACCCTGATGTAGAAGATTGTATTCTGATGAGCGAAGAGAGCAATATTGAATATAATGAGGTGTATGAGATTTCAAATTCAATTCACTAACGACAAAATTCAAATAAACGATAAATGTATCCATACTTTCCTTTTTTGTAATATTTCTTTCAGGTTGAGTTTCTTTTATGCGAGGTTTCTTTTGGGATCAGTTTTTTTTAGGTTAAGATTCTTTCGGGTTACGTTTTTTGAGTTAAGGATTCTTTTGGGTTAGGGTTTTTTAGGTGAGATATCTCGTGGGTTTGGATTTTTTTGGGCTAGGCTTCGTCCAGGTTAAATTTCTTTTGGATGAGATTATGTATGGGTTAATTAGTTTGCGAGTTTGGTTACTTTTGGGTGAGGTTTCTTTTTAGTTAGGTAACTTTAGGGTTAGGGGTTTTAATTAGGCTTCTTTTGGGTAAGATTTCTTCTGCATTAGGTTTTTTGAGTAGGTTAGGTTATTCCAAAACTCTTGATCTCATAAAATTACTTTCTACAACTTCGACTCACTTCCTCGAACTTTACAGAAAGCCACGTAATTTCACGAAACTTTAGGTAACTTGGATTTTCGAGGGATGTTATCAGTATATTATGTGCCGCTGCCGGGGTATTTTTCCGTCCGAGGACATTTGAAAGCCGAAGGCCCAAAAGTCCTTGCCGAGGCTTTCAAAAAGTCCGAGATCGGCGAAACACGTCGCGGGTAGTGCATACGATACTTCACATGCCGATGATGTCACATTTTTGCTGTCCGCGGACGAGAAGAAATTTTGTATCGTCCTGGGACGGCAAAATGTGACGTCAGAGGCATGTAATAGTATATTGTGCTCCGCTGCGAGAAAACACAAGTTTTGCACCACACGTATGAAGTTGAGCTCTGAGTCGAAGCCGAGAAGTCGAGAAGTTCTCAACTTCATATCTGGTACAAACGAGTGTTTTTTCGCGAGGTGCTCACAATATTTTGTCTGCCAACGGGAGAAAACGCGAGTTTGAGCGGAGCAAAGACTCGTGTTTTCGCTCCAGCGGCAGACAAAAATTTTTTCTCGTCCGCGGACGGCGAAAATGTGACATCATCGGCATGTTAAGTATCGTATGTACCGCTGGCGGAGTATTTTGCCGTCCCCGGGGTATTTTTCTGTCCTCAGCATACATTTTTGGGCCGTCGACCTAAAAATCCGCTTCGACTTTCAAACGTTCTCGGACGGCAAAATACCCCGCCAGAGGTACACAATATCCAATCATTATAAGGGTCCCTTCAGTTTAATTTATAATCATTCAATTGTTAGCGCCAATGAAAAGAGAAGAATGTCCGATGAGTCAAATATTTCTAAAATTTCGATGCATATTGCAATGTTGCCGGATAGTGTACGATGATCGTACAGAAAAGAAAAAAGCGATGGCATAACCGGCGGCAAGAAATCCACACAAATTTGTGGCAGTAAAAAGTGGACACCCTCGTGTCCACTGTTTACTGTCGAGTTTTTCTATTCCTGTTTCTTACGGCTCAAATACCGTTGTCTACTTCTTACTGCCAATGTTCTATTACTGCTTTTTATAGACGTGAAATTATATCCAATTTTTTTAGGCACTTTTCTATAGCTGCGTTTTACTCACCTACGAGATATTTCCACTTTTTATTATCAGCGGCTCAAATGATTCAAATGCTGCGAAACAGCAACTTAAAGAAAGAAGACGTCATAATGAAGCAATTGAAGCCATTGTTCTAGGAAAAGGCCTTCATTTAAAACCATGTAAGCAAAGATTAGGATTTCATTTGAAACCATATACTCAGAGAGCAGGACTTAAAAAAAAAGTCAAAAGACTTGAAGTGGAGCTACCTCACTGAGCATTAGCTGATGCAGATTTACTAAAATTCTCAGAATCCTGAAAAATTCCCTATTTTCGAAGTGTTTTCATGCGTAATGTATTACCCGAGGGCGGGTCTCATAAATATGAATCTGCGATTGTTAATCTTGATAATAAGGAAAATGTAGGCACACATTGGGTGAGATATAAAAAAATTGGCATCGAATTCATTTATTTTTATAGCATCGGTAATCTTCGGCCACCTTCGGATCTCTAAGTATTTCAGTATTGGTAGCGTAAAATAGAATCATGAATGGTATCAAAATTATGATACATTCGTTGTGTGGGCATTCATCTTTTTAGATTTCTATGTAATCAATTAGAATGTAAAGGCATGTATAATCTATGTAAATACAGAGATAAGTGATTTCAAGGCAGTCAAACTTTAGCCGTCGTCATGAATGATTCGTTGACACTAACATTATCGGGAAATACTTTAATCCTAGAAACTCAATATTTTCCCTCGATTGAATTGTCTCCTCATAAAAATTACGCTCTTGGCTTTGCTGAATTTCTAATCTTCAATTCGATTCCTAACGTACAGATATTGGTTAAAACAAATTTTATGTGGGCAGTGAAAAAATTGAAATACCTATAGAAAGTTATGAAATAGGTTACATACAGCGTTTTTTACAGCGTTTTAGAAAAAAAGGAGATTCAAATTTATATTAAGCCTAATAATAATACATTAGGAAGTAACATTTTTAGTAATCGAGATATAAATTTTGAACCTGAAGATTCTATTGGTCTTTGATTGGGTTTTACACAGCGAAAATTAGAAACTAATAAATTTTATGAATCGAACCAACCAGTATCAATAATTAAAGTAGAGTCTCTAAGAATAGAGTGTAAAATAACTACAGGGGCGTACATTAATAATAAAAAAGTTTACACTTATTCATGAATTTTTTCCTATCGTTCCACCAGGATATAAGATATTGGAGATTCCGTCACCCACCATTAACTCACCGGTTGCCGTCAAATCAATAGATCATATACAGCTCCGTATTGTAGATCAAGACGGATATTCGGTTAATTTTCGTGGAGAGACTATAACAATCAGATTACATATTTTGACTTGGTGATAATGGGTATTGTTTTTAATAAGGAGGTTGGTTTCTATTATAATACTTCAGTATCATGTCGCAAACTGATCAGTCAGCAACGAGCTGTCAAAGGGTTAACACTTCAAACTGTGCTACTGCTGGAAAAATTAGGTCTGAAGGTCACACCTCTCACAAAAAGAAGAAGAAGATAAAGAGATTCAAGATTTTTTGTACTTGTATTTTTATTTTCGTTCATCAACATTTAATGATCTGTTATGGAAGGGGAAATATATAATATATAATATATAATAATATACTAGCGCTACTCGTATAATACCTACCCTTGGTTATTTTTATATTTCCATACCTTTTAGCATGATATTCGATTTTGCGGAAGATTATAAAAAAATTATTGTTTATTCTAAACATGAACTTATTTTAACAAGATCGACAAGTGATGCAAATGCTGTCTTACAAACAGCTCCCAATGAGCAATACAAAAGTGAAATAAATAAAATAGAATGGTTATTGTCAAGCGTTAGACTGTCGAATTCAACAAAATTTCAGATGTTAAAATATATTGAAAAAGATCCTCCAATTCCAATAAGTATTCGATCTTGGGAACTATATGAATATCCGATACATTCAACTACGTCAAACCATATTTGGACTGTAAAAACATCAACACAATTATAAAAACCGAGATTTGTTATACTAGGTTTTCAAGTAAATATAAAAAACAATGATAATAAAAACTCTAGCCTATTTGATCATTGCAATATAACAAATGTGGAACTATCTTTGAATAATCATAGTTATCCTAATGGGAATTTGAATCTTAACATTAATAAAAATCAGTACGCTGTATTTTATTAAATGTATACAAACTTCCAAAAAACTTCTAAACTTCCAAAACCAGTTGACGTTTCTTTAGAATTTGAAAAAAGCGAAAATTTTCCCGCTTAAACGTGAACATATTGTATCATTTTACATGCTCGTGTAATCGAATACAAACCAATAAGCGATGTGGTGAAAAAATTAATGTAAGGTTACTATTACATTAATTGTTTTCATGATTTTTAATTAGAATCTCGCATAACATTAAGGATTATAATTCTTTTATCTATGATAAAAATCAGATTATACTAGAACGAGGAATTTGTCCTAGGTCAGACAACGTAAACTACGTCTGACTTACATGTCATATCTCAAACACAAACCCATACATCAAAAAATAATTGAAAATGTTTAAAAAAAATGGTGATTTTAATGAAGTTGAAAATTTCAAAAATTAAAAAATTAAAACTTTTGAAAATCTGTAAAATATTTAAATTCTAATTGAACTAACACTTAAAATAACTAATCTAGGAGAGAAATAATTTTTTTTTTCAAATAAAAATTTGATCAATTTTTCTGAAAACTTTTTTTTGTACCTTTTTCATTTAATAATGAATTTCTTGTGTTTGTTCACACATTTTTGACACTGCGTCTACTTTTAACTACTTTTTCATTACTAAAAAAAATGATCAAAATCATTTGATTTTTGATTATAAGAAAATAAATACCAGATTTTTTTTCAAAACTCACTTATTGACTCCAACAAATTTTTTTCCTGAATGCACGCAAACACTTTAAAACTCTTTCACAATTTTTCTTCAACTTTTCTCTCATTTTTGCTCATGAAAATAACTATCAAAAAATTATTATGATAATAGAATACAAGATTTTTTTTCACGCACTTGTTCGATGTATCAAACTTTCTAAATTCACAAACACACGTTTTAAATAAATGCACAACACTTTATTCTTCACGCACATCAGTAGCATTCTGGAGTTTTTTTTTAGATCCGCTTCATTCTTCTCAGCTTTTTATTCATTTTCGTCTTCTTTCACAACTTCAGCATCTTCTTTTACTTTTTTTTTTCTCAACTTCACCTTCCTTCTCAACATCCTGGTTTCCATCTTCTGCACTTGATATTGAGGTTGGCGTTGATGGATATCGTATTTCTTTGAACCAATATCCAACACTATCGGTGACAAGTTTCGTTTCAATCCCTTGTGACTTCAGAAAAAAGCGATCAAAGTGACTGGTCCCGTCATCATCCAGAAAGCCGAATTTCTTCAGTGCTATCTGCATGATGCACACAGCTCGTAGTTCTTGCATTTCTTCTCTCTTGCATTCCAAATTGAAGACCCATTCTGTCGGCACTCGAACGTCAGTGAGTAAATATGAGTACTTATCGAGATTGTTCTGAGACGAAGAAGAAAAAATATGTGAAAAAATGTCTAATTATTTCATTATAAAAAAATTGTATTAAAAAAAGCACATTTGATTTTAAAATTTTCAAACACTTTTTAAAAAATAAAATAATTCTTTTTTAATTTGAAAAGTAGAAGTTATTTTATTTAAAAAATTAAACATTTGAATAATTTTTCATTAAAAAACTGTTTTGTTGAAATTATTTACCGACAATTCAGCATCAGTTGTGGAATTACATTTTTTGAAGAAATTTGCATCATCTTCCGTAACCAAATTGGTTTCAAGTCCTCGAAAGCGAACAATCACTGAAGCATCGGTATCAACTTCATTCATAATAACTTTGTGTTCTTTTATAGCTCTGCATAGCAGTAGTACAGCTTTCGGTTTAGAGATCGTAATATCACCCAGTAGCCAATCAATTGGGGCTTTAATATCTGTCGACACGTAGGAGCATTTCGCCATTTTTTCCGACGATGATCTGAAACAAATAAAAATTCAAATTTAAAACAAAAATCGAATTAAATTAACTAATCATTGTAACCAAAACCAACTCATTCAAGAAAATTAAATTTGAAAATCAAACAAATCGTTGAAAAAAAATCTAAAGCAAAAATAATAAACAACCAAAAGGTTAAATACTTAAAATCTAAAACAAAAATGGATTTATATTAATATTTAGGAAAAAATATATTCAATTCAAAATACAAATTTATTAATAATCACATTTTAAAAAATTAAATAAAAAAATTAGCAAATAGAAAAAATTTTAATTGAAATTTAAATTATTATTATTATTTTTATTATTATTATTTATTTCTTTAACTTTGTCTCGGAACACCCGGTGCGTCATCATCAGCCACGGACAAAGTCAAGTGCCTGATGAGTTAAAGATATTAAAAATGTAATTACTAATTACGAAGCTTAAAATGTATTGCAGTGATGTGATAGTAGGTACACTTTTAAGTGTATGATATAGTTTGCAGTTTATCCTTTACCACTGTTGTTC
>JAUMHM010001949.1:0-18354 GCA_032362435.1 Melikaiella ostensackeni | reverse complement strand
AATTGGAATGAATTGGTGAATTGGAGTGCTGCCACATAATTATTAATAATTTAACACTAATAATGTCCTGCATGTCCAGGAGTAAAAGGTTTTTATTCTATTTTAAGTTTAATGTTTTTATTTTTAAGTGCATTATAACAATGGTTCAATTATAATGAATTTTAACAAGTTCAACCTAACTACATAACAACAAAAAATTCATGCTTATATTATTGCATCTATATTGTCAAATTTAACGTTTATGTCTCCGAAATGATCCACAGTTTGTTTTTGATGAGAAAAAATATACGTATATCCTAAACAGGTCCGGCGTCGCGGGACGAAAGCTTGAGAATAATGCTATATACTATATACGAATGAAGGACTAGTAGATCAAAAACTATCTTTACATCGACAAACGTTTTACACGGAATGAATGTTTATGTAGCTGAAAAAACTTTCAAATTGTAAACTAAATATTTTAACATTTCTTCATTAAAATAATTTCAACCTAGGCTGATTCGACGCGAAATTTTCTGATCTTTCAAACGATTCAACATACAACATCGTAGATTCAGTTTCTGCACAGATATTCGTCTCTGAAGTGGAATATGAATTTTCAAACGGTCGAAGGAAATGTACTCAAACTTTCTGTCGGTAGTGAACATTTAATTTGATTCATTACAAATGTTCAAATATAAATGAATACATTTGTACAATTATTAAAATGTATTTTTGTACTTATTATAAAACTATTATTTGTTTCTTCAAAACTATAATATACAAAATACTCTCGCTGAAATCACAATGCCTTAAAAACGTCTTGTGTAAAGCAGACCAACAGGCAGACAAATTTCGCAGAGGGTGTCACACGGACTGCCAGGATTCCAGGTAAGCAAACGATTACAGATACTTTACAGCTACTTTACTGCTTCACAACTGCAGGTGGGGGCTGAGGCTGAGCACTAAGCTAAAATCTGTGCTGTACCGTAGAAAGGTAAATACTGTCATAAATTATTAATATAGTGTATTGTAGAAAATAGCGAGGAATTCGATAAGATTTCAAAGAATTTTATAGGATTATCAAGGAGCCGCTGGACCGGGAAATGACAGTGAATTTATTTTTGATTCAGAATTCTCACAAGTTTTTAGAAGTAAAATGTATCCAATCAGTTGAAATATCACTAATTTCATATCGAATAATGTAATACAATTCAACAGCAGTTCTTTTTTGATTTTTTTCTGCAATGTGAAGTTAAATTGTTAACTTTTTGAATAATGAAATCATTCAGTTTAGAATGCATTATTCAAAAATATTTTCCGTTAAAAGTTTTCCATTTTCTGTCTTAATTTTTGAGTCTGCCTTTTTAATTTAAAAATTTCAAAACGCAGTATTTTGATAAGTTGTGTCAGTCATCGTATGATACGGTGCTTGATCAAGCACGACAATAGATCTGGCTGGCAACACCATCAGAAAGTGCCGAAACCATTCTTCGAAATGCTTAGCATTCAGTTCGTCATGGTAATCGGCTGACCCTTTCTTGCCTATGAAACATCTCATACAAATTTCTACGAAGCCATCTTCGTTGCCTATGTGCAAAAAGGTTACTCGTTTTCCAGCCCCCGAAGGAATCACAAATCCACCACGATAATTGCCTATTTTTTGAACATCACGGTACGTGTCAAAATTATTAGCAGTCGTGGACTCATGTGAAACGTATTCCACCCAGTCTGTGTTAAGAGTGAGATTTGCACCGCACCATGATTCGTATAGGTAGAAAATGAACCATTCCTGCTCCCTGTAGAATTTAATCATTTTTAAATAGTCCCTACGACGTTGTGCTATTTTTCCGCTTTCCATGAATATGGGCTTCTTGTTAGGTTTCGCATAAACAAAATTGATATTTTTCATAAGCTTCCACAATGTTGCTCTACACATGTGCGGAAAATCAGGAACTTCTTTACGCAATTTCACTAACACCTTCTCAATACTTGGAAATGCTTTATCCATGTAAAAGTAAAAAATTTTCCTCCTGATGACTCCCAAAAAGAAGCTATCTACGTATATGGACGGCATTCCTTTCTTTTGATGCGGTTTCTTTATTTTTCCGCTGGCAGCTTCTCTTGTTATGCGTTTAGCGGTGCTCTCGGCAATGTCTAAATATTGCTTCCACATGCACATCAGCAGTTGGTACGAGTGACTGAAAATGTCCATTTGAGTTATCTTTGCCCGTGAAAAATAGCCAGATTGCAGAGATTCTTCACTGCGCACGAAATCTTGTACAAAATAGCAGTCATTATTAAATATTCTTAGAATATAAATGTTTCTTTGGTACAGTTCTGAAGCTGCGCGACATTCCACAGAAGTACCATTCTCTCCAGTACGATGCAACTTCAAGCTGTAATCAAAACGAGTATCGAGTTGAAAATCGTGCTATAGAAAAAACTATAACTATAGAATGGCCAATCTTTCCTCGACGTAATGTGATTGACGATTTCTCTACGAACTTGTATGTGATTTCTTTTTTCAAATGCGACAGCCAACGATGAAAACAGACAGGTGCCCTGTCCTCCAGGATTTTTCACTCGAAATTTATGTCCACTTTCACGTAACAATAAAATGGATTCCATATTGCACTATTAAACAACACTTTAAAAGACATGAATTCTTTCGAATAGAAACCGTCTATATCACTGGAATACGAAAACTTAGAAATTTGCGTTTCAGGACGAGGTTACTGAGCTGGCAGTACAAAAGGGACTGATGGGACAACTAAGAATGAGGACCTTCCAAATTCTGTGACAATATCACTTCTGACTTGTCAATTGGCAATAACTTATACCTGAACGCAAATTGACGTTCCATCGGGTATCTTTTACAACTTCATTGTACCTCCAGCGCGGCTGTCCTGGACAGTTTCTTCGGTATCTACAGCAAGTTTGAATTTTACAATACGGTTTCAAAAATATATTTCTTGACCCGAGGAAAATTTTGTACTTTCAAGTCGATTTTTAAGAAATAATATAGGTATCGAGCACGCCTCTATGATTTTTGTGAAAATTCGAGAACCAACGAAGATTTTTACAGTTCCTTTGTCTAATTTCAAACACGATATTTCAAGATTTATTCTGTGTTACTGTCAATATTTTGACCTAATTTTTCTAGATTTTCCCACAAGTTAAAGTTGAATCATTAAAATTGCCCAAAATCGGAAATCACACAGATCATCTTCACTCACTGACTCAGTCTCTATTATTAGAAAATTCTTCACGTCAACAAAAAAGTAACCGATAAACTTTCAGGTTTAGTTTTTTAGTTTTATTTTCAAATTGGCTTTGAAGTTGAAGAAAGTTTCTGTTTTTGCATTTACTCAAATTATGTGGGACAGAGTAAAAAATTCGGTTAACATTTTTTCTAAAGTTGACAAAACACATCTTCTCTCGTATATTCAATTTTATGATAGACTCAATGGCTTTCGATCAAATCTATAACAATTAAGCTAGCGGACCTAAGTTGTATTGCACTGAAAAGTAGTGATCCGCGTTTGAAAAGTTAAACGTTTTAACAATTAGAATAAAAATATTGCGCTTCCAACGAAATAGATGAATGTTTGACCAAATAGTTCAATCTTGATCTAAAAAAGTGAATTTTCAACAAAGACGATGAATTTTCTAGCGAACAAGTCAAATTTTCAAGAAAGTACTCGATTTGTCAATCAATCAGTTGAATTTTCAACTGAAAATATGAATTTTCAACGATGAAGATTGAATTTCTACCAAAAAAGTCAAATTTTCCACAAAATACATGAATTTTGAACCAAACAGTTGAATTTTCAATCAAACAGTTGAATTTTCAACCCAAAAAGACGTTAATTTTCAAGAGAACAGTTCACTTGTTAACAAAAATATAAAATTCCAACCAAAAAATATGATATCTTAACGAAGAATTTAATATTCCATGTTTCTACTAAAAAATATTGTAATTTCAGATCAACAAAAGTTAAATTTACCAAAAAAAGAAGCTTTCGGAAAAAATAGTTAAATTTCCAACTCAAGAAATGAAAAAACGAAAGAAAAGAAGAAAACAAAATTTCCAACAACATTGTTGAATTTTCTATAAAAGAGTTGAAGTTCCAAGACAGAAATATGAATGTTTTAGCGGCAGTAGAATTTTCAACTCAAAAAAGTAAATTCTCAAGAAAACAGTTCACTTGTTAACGAAATATATGAACTTCCAATTAAAAAATATATCTCAACGAAAATATGATATTTCATGTTTCTACCAAAATATATTGTAATTTTAGATCAACAAAAGTTAAATTCACCAAAAAAAGGAAGAAGTTTTCAAAAAAAAAAAGTTGAATGTCCAACTCGAAAGATAAAGAAACGAAAGAAAAGAGGGAAACAAAATTTCCAACAAAATTGTTGAATTTTCTATAAAAGAGTTGAATTTCCAAAAATGAAGTTTTAAACCAAGAAGAAGACTTTTCATCTCAAAAGGTCAATATTCTATCAAAACTAGAATAGTTGAATTTTTAGTCAAAAAATTTGAATTTCAACAAATAAAATAGTTTAATTTTTAACCAGAGAAGATGATATGTCAAAGAAAAACGATACAAAAATGTCCAGGAATTGTAATTAATAAGCTGGAATTTAATACTTCATTTATAATAAAAGTGTAATCGATCGTTAATCGCGATGGAGTGACAATAAATTGATGTATGTTTCTAAAAATTGTATTACTACAGTTTCGAAAATGAGATTAAGGCCCACGTTCTACGCCCTTGAAAGTTTTCTCACATTTTCTTGGGCTTCCAGATATCTTGTACAGAGAGGTGAATAGCAGCCTTCAGCCTGACACTGATACCCAGTATCCTGCTGAGAGTAGTAATTACTCCTTTTATCCTTGAGGGCAGAAAAAAATACCAGCAAAAATAATCGCTGATAACGCTCTTCGTAATAATCTTACAACTTTTTTTGTTAAACAATTGTATCCGTAGAATTTTTTAAAACATTTTAACCTTAAACACATCGTTCTGCCATTATTAGGAGCTGAAATAGCTTATTCCCATATGAATCATTTTGTAGGCTAAGATTATTAACATTTTGGAATATTTTTTTAGTATGAATTGAGAAAGCCTTTCGAAAGATACCTGTTTTTTTTCAACCCATTTTCATCATTTTTAACAAAGATGTGACATTTGAAAGTCCACAAACGAAAAAGTAGGTCCGTAAACCCTGTTTCTTAACCTCTACTGCTTCACATCTCTCAAAATAATTTATTTAGTCACTGTCGTTGAACAGAATATTTGTGTGGAATAAAATTAGCTTTGCAATAAAATGAATTTTGTTTATTAGCGATTTTTTTTTCGCTCAGTTTTGCCTACATTTGCAGAGGGGTCAACATTCAATAAACGCATAGTAGTCTAGGCGAGATGAGCGGGGACTAATCTTACCCAGACAGGAGCTGTTTAGCTGATAACGGGATGTGGGGTAGAGTGGGAGTAGTCGGCCCATAGTGGTGCCTTACTACTTCTGTGAATTGATCAGGACGCATTTGAATCAATTAATTTGTCCATACTTGAATCAAGTCTTTAAATTTATTTAAATCAAAGAAATAATTATTTAATTCAAGAGAATATTGAATAAGTTAAAAAGATACTTATTTTATACGAAGAGTTGATGTATTTATATGAATGAAGCATTTCTTTAGATGAATAAAATATTGTATTTACATAAATATTTATTTCTCTAGTTAAAGAAAATGTTTTTTTTCCGATTAGTAATATTAAATTATTCAAATCAAATAAACATTTACTTAAACGATGTAATTACCTTGTTAAATTAAATATTTATTAATTTGGTTGGAAGAAATATTTTTTTCAATATAGAATACGAAAGAGACTATTCCAAACAGAAGTTTCTCCCAATCAAATAAATATTTCATTAAGATTGCATATTCATTTGACTGAGATAAATACATACTTTTTAAATGAATGTTGGCGTGATTTGTTTCATTCGAATACTTCTTCAAATGAAACAAACATGTTGTTAAATTCAATATACATGTATTTGATTTAAAACAAGATTCCTTTGGCATTAGTGGCCGAGAGTTAAATACATGTTGCACTAGCATCGTGGTCATCGCTGTGGACTTTACACTCGACGGACCCTAGTTCAACTCCTGCTGGAGGTGGATTTTTCATCATTTTTTTTGTTTTGTTTCAGGTTCATCCAGATTTCAAATTATGTAAATTGTTTTAATTAAATATTTATAATTAGAACAATGTTAATTATAATTCAAGCTTAAAGGATTCAGTTGTTCATTTAGGAAAATGTGTACAACAATTGAATTACGAACTACTTTATTGCACTCGCGCATGTTTTAGGCCAAAGTAATATTTATTTGAATCAGTGGGATATTTTTTTGCTTCAAATATTCAAAAATTTAATGTTTGGAAATAGTTTTTTGAGTCTGTTATACATTCGATTGACTTTAGAATACATTTCTTTCCATCAGTTCGCATTTCCTCAATTCAAAGAAATATTCATTCCCATTCGTAGCACATTCATTTGAAACAATGAGTCATTTATTTGTACTAAAACATATATTTTTGTCTTCAGTTAACATTTCTTTCATTCAAAGAAATATTACCCTACGACCAATAGCTCGTACTTTTGAATTAAACAATGTTAACTTAATCCTATTAACATTTCTTTGGCTGAAATCAATCATTTTTTCATTCAAGGTGCATTTACTTTTTATCTCAAATAGATATTCTTTGCACGTATTTAGGACTTTTATTTACTTTAGCCAAATAAAATTCACTTGGTACAAGTAATCGTTTTTTTTTCAGTGTATACCTGTATTATGTATCTGTTCGCATCTTCGAGATGCACCTATTGACCTATTGAAGAATCTTTCATGACCTTCCATGCTCTACCAATACCGTTTTTCAATTTTTAAACAAAACTATTTACCTTGTTTACATGAGAAAAACTTGTTTCATATTGGGTATATAACAGTACTGTATTTGATGTAATGGTTCGCGTTCTTGAGTCTCTTCTCTGATTTTATGGAAATATGATTTTCAGTATAAGACAGAGACATCAACTGGATGATATGAATTTCAGCTTTTTTTTTGTTAGTGAAAATAAACCTACCTGCATAAGAAAGCTTCATTTGATGTCTGTGAAGAAGAAACGTGCTCATAAAATGAGCACAAATAAACATACATCCATGGTGAAAACACCTATAGTACTTCGCAGCGGAATTTTTAAATGCAGAGACCAGGAAACCTGAAAAATTGAGAAATTATTCGGACTTTATTTTCTGACTGTGAGTTTTCTACATTTCTAACAGAAAAACCTATATACAATAAGCTTTTCAATATCACTCGTCAAATTAATTTAAAATTATTCATAGTTTGCAATGTCAATCCTAACATCCTTTTTTTTATAATTTAAAATTTTTCTAATTAAATGGTTCGCAAATTTTGTCGTTTAAAATTGAAACATCTAATGTATCGATAAAATTTCTATCAATAGGTTCAAAATTAAATAATATAGCAGAATTTTATTACTTTTTATAGTCACATTAGGTATATTTTAGTTCGAGTACGTAAAATATGCCAGTCGTTAGAATTTGAAAACTATAACCATCATAACCATTAATAATCAAGAAATATATTAGTTACGATTAATGAATTCCTTAGCATTTACCTTACATACCTGTAGATGATGAAATTCCCATTCTTATAATATGTTTTACTTGAGTGGAAAATCGCCTTGCAGCCATCCCGGAGACTCGTGTTCGATTCCTGCCAGATTCTCCTATGACCCGATTTTTTCTGCTTCAGCTTACAGTATACTATAATGTCTAAGAAGAATATATATTTATGGAATTCCTTATGTGTACAATTAGGATAAATAATATAATTCTGTGAGTGCAATTCGTGTGAGTGTATTAGCTTTCGAGAAAACAGGGCGGCGCTAGTTTGCCGTCAACTCAGAGGCACCCATTGCAAAAATAATTCAATTTAAAAAAATGACGAGGTTAAATTTTTTTGCGCTTTTTTTGCTTTCCAATGTGCTACGAGCTGCTTTTGTTAGGTCAACCCTCATTTCAAGAAACTACCCCCTGTAGTGAAAAAAGTATTGAAAAAAAATGACTAGGACAGATTTTTTTGGTCTTATTTTGCTTTCCAATGTGATATAAAACACTTTTGTAAAATTAACCCTTATTTAAAAATTAACCCCCTGTGCTGCAAAAACGTATTTAAAATTCACTAAGGTAGATGTCCAAAAATGTGCATAGTCTACTACCAATCAACTTCAGACCGATTTCACGATAAGGGTAGTTTTTTGGGGATGTTAGAACTGGATAGCTTGCAGCATTGACTCGATAAAAAAATCATGTGACTGATCTACCTGAATAAAGTCGTATTTGTATGTGTTTCGCTAAGGTAAGAGTACAAAAATGTGCATAGTCTACCACTAATCAAATTTAGACCAATTTCACGAAAAGGGTAGGTTTTTGGGTTTGCTGGAATTTGATCCTTCGCAGCATTGAGTCGATAAAAAAATCATGTGACTGATCTACCTGGATCTTCTACCTGGGTTTCGCTAAGGTAGGAGACCAAAAATGTGCAAAGTCTACCAACAATCAAACTCAGACCAATTTCGCTATAAGGTTAGCTTTTTGGGGATGATAAAAGTTGATTCCTTGCAGCATTGCGTCGAGGAAAAAGTCATGTGACTGATCTACCTGGATGAGGTGGAATTTGCATAGGTTTCGCTAAGGTAGGAGTCCAAAAGTGTGCATAATCTACTGCCAATAAAACTCAAACCAATTTAACGATAGGAGTAGTTTTAAGGGAATGTCAAAACTTGATCCCTTGCAGCATTGAATAGATAAAGAAGTCGTGTGACTAATCAATCTGAATAAGTTCGAATTTGTATGGGTTTCGCTAATGTAGGAGACCAAAAATGTGCAAAGTCTTCCACCAATCAAACTCAGTCCAATTTCACGATAAAGGTAGTTTTTTTGAGGATGCTTGAACTTGATTCTCTGCAGCATTGAGTCGATAAAAACATCATGTGACTTATCTACCTGGATAAGGTCGAACTTGTATGGTTTTCGCTATTGTAGGAGTCCAAAAATGTGCACAGTCTACCACTAATCAAATTCAGGCCATTTTCACGCGTGGGGTATTTTTTTGAGATGCTAGAATTTCATACCTTAGAGAATTGAGTCTATCAAAGACCAGGTGACTGGTCCACCTCTATAAGTTCGAAATTTGAGGAGTTTCGATAGTACGAGTAGCAGAGTGGTAAACATTTTCAAAGGTCTTTCCATCGAATTAAGCCAAATTTCACGATAGGGGTGGTTTTCTGGGATAATTGGAACATGAACCCTTGCCATATTAACCTGCTGGAGAAATCAATGAACCTTACCTACCTTAATAAGGTCGAATTTTTGCAGGTTCAAATCTTGAATATTTATTAGCGGAAACAACACGGCCCTGTATTTTCAGGAAAAAATAAATCGGGACTTGGTATTATGCGACAATTATGTCCAGAACTGGATGGAAATTTTGTGGAAGTTATTTAGACGAGTGGTTCTCATACGTTATTACACAGAATTAAATTCAAAATGTATTTTACAATATTCATGTAGATCCCCAGCTTTCCTAGTTACACGAGTGGCTTTTTAGGATTTTAAAATTATTTTAACTCATCTTTGAAAATAATTTTAATAACTATTTGAAAAAATAATTTTCGAAAAAATTCTGCCCTCCAAGAATTTTCTATCGTTCTGAAAACTTATATTGTTCGTTTTATGAGAATGGATTTTTTTCGATGAGAATTTTTGTACTGGAAGTTGTTCAAAGGCATTAAAAGATGCATCGAAAAAAGAAAATTAAATTTTTTCAATATATACACATAGACTGGAAAATAATTTTGTTAAATGATGTTGCAGTTTTACCTTATGCAGTACAGGGGTTATTTTTGCAACGAACTGGGGTGAAAAATGATTATGCTCGAAAGTACCGTGTTAATATTTTATAAGTGAGTTCAATATGAATATCGAGTATTTTTTCAAATACGTGTTCTCATCACAGGGTGTTACTTTTTTTATAAAAGGGTTGATTTTACAAAAGCGATTGGTATGACATCGTAAAGTAAATAAAGAGCACAAAAATCCCAACAATTGATGTATACAATTTCTGGCATCATTCTGCAGGTTTTGTATTCGGATACAAATACGGGGGTTGTTTTTGCAACGATTAGGGGAGAAGAATAATTTTGCTCCTCATTTATTTTTTTAAAATACCGTGTTAGCATTTTATAAGTATTTTCCATCTGGATAAAGAGTTTCTTTTCCTAAAATACGTTTTTGCAGCACAGGGGGTTACTTTTTTAAAATAAGCGGTGACTTTACAAACGTGTTTCATATCACATTGGAAAGCAAAAAAAGAGCAAAAAAATGTAACCCAGTCATTTTTTTAAATTTAATGATTTTTGTAGAGGGCGCCGCTGAGTTGACGGCAAGCTAGCGCCGCCCTGTTTTCTCGAAAACTAATAGAGTAAAAAAATTATTTCTCTTAGTAAAAAATAGCAAAAAAATAGCAAAAAAATATGCATTATATGACATTTTGTTTCCCGTTAGTGGCGCCACTGAGTTGTCTGACCTGCTTATGTGAAGGCGTGACCTTCAACGCGTGCAGCGCGTGTTGGGATCATTTATTTTTTTGTTGATATTCCAACTGTAGTGCATTTTACTAACAGTTGCTACAGTCCTTTGAAAATACTGCATTCTTCTGCGCATATAAATGGAATAATTTCAGTTTTTATTCCAATAAATTTTGTAATTTTACTAACAGCTACAAATCACTACTCAAAGTAGTAAATCTAACAGAAGTTTCCTTATATCCCTCCATTGCAAAGTACAAATAGTAAATTATAGTGCGATTTTTAACAAATAGTACATCTAAAGGTTTCTCCGTGTACGTCAATTGTTTTATATTCAGAGTAAAACAACGCATTATGTAGCAAACGGTAGAAGAACCGTGCTGTACGTCACTTCAAGGACATACAGCGATGTGTGACTAGACAATGTTTTCAATACCAAAAGAAATACCCTTATGAATAATATTTTCATCATCATATGACTGCATATGATATGCGAATGTTCCTCGAATACGATTCCACTGCTAACTCAATTTCAACCAAATTGACGTATAACGCACTGGTGTAGAGCATGCTTTAACCATTATTTTTCGTCGCAAAATTTAAGGCTCATTTGAAGCTCTCGAAATATGATCAGCAAAGTTTTCAAAAAAATTACTTGAACAATTATTGTTTAAACAAATTCACCAAATTTTAATTATTAAAATTTATTTTCCTCAAATAAATTCAGGCTCATTTAGGGCTCTTTAAATTCCGCGATCCAGAAATCGTTCGATTTTTCCTCTTTTTTTTGTTAATATATAGTGTTTTGCTAGCTTAAAATTATAAAAATACATGAAAAAGTTCATAAAACCCATCATTCCTGCTCACATAATTTCAGGTTCATTCGCAGGGTTCTCCAAATATCATGGACTGGAAGTCAACTGATGTTTCTAATTCGTTGAATCAAATAAATTATCTTTGATTCAAGTTTTTTTTTCTCAGTGTATGATTTTCTATCGAAAACTTGAAGTCGATATTTTCGACCCTTGTTCACAAAAACGCGAATATTTCCGAAACTACGATCAACAAAGTGGGCCCTTTTCTTATAGACTGTCACATATGATGAAAAGTAACCATGTATGGTATGTGCATTGTTTACTATAGTCTATACAATAACTGTACATAATTTAATCTCAATGGATTTCGTATATTTATACCGCTTGCATAGTTAACGACTTTAAAATCTGATTTAAGATATCTATGCAGGGTTTCCCAAAGCCCAGAGTTGCCCATCCAGGTCGAGGTACATGCAGTGTTAAGAACACCTCTCATTCTAGTTATACGTAATTAGTAAAACAAATTAAAATCTACGACACCCTGTATGTTTCACGAAGGTTTTGTCGTCCGAAGAAATAATTGTGGTGGTTTAGGTATCTAAAAATCATTTTCCTTCAAGAAGATTAGATGAAGATGTATTTTAAAAACCTATGCTTTCAGAATTATTTGCTACAACAGCAGTACCTTTAGGAAGTGATCGGTATATTGTAACTGTCTGTTCAGAACCTTGAGGGAGATACCTGTTGGACACCTGAAATTGTACAAGGGTTATTATTTTGTTAGAACGGCTGGGAATTCGGGACATTCTCCAGATGTGGTAAACAAGATTTTAAAGTCGTAATCTATCGAAATGGTAGGTATACTATGTGTAAAATCTGTACAAATTTATCTTGCGCACTTGGGGTTCAATTTAAATTTTAATCGTATACGTGTATAGTTTGACGTGTGCAGTTTTATTGTGCAATCAAACGTGTACAGTAATGTGTAGGCTTTTGAGCGTAGTTTTTCTTCAACTTGCTATCAACGAACCAATTTTATGTGTACAGCTAAAACTGTGGAATTTAACGTGCGCAGTAAGCGTGTACTACAGATGTGCACAGTTCAACGTGCGTAGTGTTATTCGGGTAACATACAAATTCAGCTCAAAACCAGCATACAGGATCGGAATTTTCTGAAAAAGAAAAAAAAGATTTTATAAAATACTCGGGACATTGAGAAAATTATTTGCAAATCTAGCCCAAAACTAGCATAAGGGAAAGAATTGAATAAAAAAAAAAGTTTCATCAATCATTCAAAACAAAATTTCCTTAAATTAAAAAATGTTTGCATTGCTATACGGTCAAAGAAAAGTTTATTTAATTTGAAGAAATTTCTTGGCTTTTTTCTTTATTTGAATTAAAGAAACATTTTGTTGTTCCAACAAAAATCTTTTCTTAAATGTAGAGATTATTTTCTAATATTCGATTCACTGAAAATTTATTTAAATGAAAAAAAAGGTTTTCTTGTCTTAATGATAAAATTATTATTTGGCTTAACATAACGATAACTTGAATATACAAAGCTTTTATTTGTTCTAACTGAAGCATCTATTATAAATTTACGTTAAGGGTGTTGGTTAATCCGAGGTGGAATTCGTTTTTATATGTTCGACACTATCTGCCTGCAGTATCTTACAACTACAATCTCATGATACTCACACGTGGGGTATAATTTGCCAAGTGTACCCGCCTCAAATTTTGTTGTCCTCAATTTTATTGAAACTCTACTAGATTGTAATGCAAGTGCACTTCTTTAAATTCTAGAAAGGGGATGCAAATTATGCAACGGATTGTCAAGACACAGGGGCCTGTATTTTCGATGTTTTACTTTGGCCTCTAATTTTAAAATATACATAACTCCTGTTTAAGTTGTTCAGTTTGACTTGATTTCTCCTTTTAAAGAAAATTTTTGCCATCTTAGCTTATCTAGTGATCACCAAGTCTAAAGACTAGTCCCAGGTAACAGCGGGACATGATAATCTTGTAACGATCATGTAATGAAGTTGATTCAACTTGTCAAATGTGACTGAAAAAACCTAACACAGATGACTAGTTCCTTTTGTCACCAAGTTAGCAAATATTACGTCCATGTCAGTGAAAATGAGGTCGCATACAAGTGGCTAGGATGTCATAATCATGTAATAAGAAAAAATATCATGGCGGCTCTAATATCTGAAATTTTTGCATATCTGAATAATGACTTGAAACTGTTGAAAAGAATTTTTATAAATTGAAAATCTTTAGCGCGATGGTCAAAAAATGTATGGCGTGTCTTGAAAGTGAGTTTTCACCAATATCGTAGTTTTTTTCAGGCCGATTGAATAAGATTCCTTTTCTGATGTTGAGGTTATTCTGTCAAAATAAAACATTAAGTTCATAAAGTTGGCTCACTGGGGTTTAGCCGCTGCTAACAACTTTAAAATCTGAAAAATTACGAGATCCTGACTAACCCGTGTAAAAATATTTCGTCTTGGATTTCGTCTTGACGATGGGCAATTAAGACATATCCAAGACTTCTTCAAGACGTCTGGGAAGTCTGGCTTATGAGACGGAGCCAGACTTTATTCATCTCTTGAACCAGGAAAAGGTTTCCATTGCCTACCTGCCCTGGCGAAAAGGGTCTTCCTTATACCATCATAAAAGCTAATCCTTATTTATGTTCAAACAATTTTGTAAATTCATTATACAATATGCATATCGAATGAATCCATTTTATCTCATTTATTGTAACTACTACACTTATTTGGCGAAAATTCCAAAAAAAAATTCCGTTTTTCCGTATTCCTTACGGTTGAGGAGATCCTTATAGAAAACTACAATATTAATCATTCTGAAGCAAATTTTAGATGGCTATAGTCGTGAAGACCCACAAATTCTGATTTTTGCACTTTTAAATAACTATTTTAAGAATTAAACAAAAGATTCATTAAAAAATTTAAGTCCATATTACCTGGTCCCTTTTTTATTGGCCTTTGGCCAAGACATAACAGAAATTTTCATGTCTTGAGACAAGTTTCGTTCGTCTTGCTGAATGCACCCCACTGAGAGCTACCACCATAAACTCAAGACAAAAATTTGATGTCTAGCAAGTCTGGCTTATGAGACGGAACCAGACATCAATGTCTTCGAGACGAAATGGAACGTCTTGGAGACAAAACCAAGACGAAATATTTTTACACGGGTGAATTGTTATGTCGCGAAATTTATAAGTATTTCAAGAGCAGTTTCTGTAGAATATCAGACTTGAAAGAATTTCAGATATTATTCGAAGAGTTATCTGAGAATAGAATGCTACGTCTCGTAAACACGAAATACTTATCATTAGAATTGGTAGCCAAGCGACTTGTACAGCACACTGTAAAAATGGGGAATTATTTCAGGGCTGATTTCAAGTATTAAAATAAGGCTCAGAACAAAACAGTGTCCAGTGGTACTAAAATGAGACCACTGGTAGGAGCCGATATTCAACAACCTGAACAAACTGATGCAGTCGTAATGAAATGAATTCTGGAGCAAAACATTGATCCGGTTGTGACGCAACAATCCGCTTGAAATGCTTATAGGCTCCTTAATTGAAGTTGTCACGAGCATCTTGAAACGATTCGATTGCAACAATTTTGTTTTTCAGAACTGCAAATTTTTTGACCCAGCTGCGGTCTACTTCATACAAAATCCTTGATTGGCAATAACGAATGCTATAATTTTCCTGTTGAGAAACGTCTACATAACATGGTGAAAAATTCAAAATACTGAACGTATTCAGTCTTGAATGAAAAACTAAAAATGACTTGATTTTGTCAGTTTTCATTTTATATTTAACAGACAATTCTGTGCTTAGAAGGTAAAACAAAGTAAAGAATTCTGTGGTTAGAAGGTAAAATTTACAATTTACAAAAAGTCGGTGTCTCAAAATATAGGGACTCTACTATATATGTAATGTGACGACTGATTTGATTCATTCACAACTTGATTTATTTTAGTTTTTAGAAAAAAATATATTGAAATAAAAATATATTTTTTCAAATGTTTTAAAAATGTTGCATTTAAAATATCTAATGCTCTTGAAAAAAAAAATTTCGATCGTAGCGTAAGACTGAAAGTTACGGTTGTGAACTCGTAAGGTTACACACGAGTAAAGCAGCGTACTAATTCAAATACTTTTAAAAACAAATTATTACTTGCAATTTAGAACTAAATTAATTTAAGTATATTTGAAAGAACTGTGGCATGTCAATTTTGCAGTATTTTTTAAATAATAAAAACAAGTACCTGCGTTTTAAATAAAGAAGTGTAAAGAGCTGTGACAATAATTTTTCACTAAATAGATGATTTCTAAAAAACAGTCTTATCTCAAGTTATTTGTACATCATATTATATATTTTTATAATATCTTCAAGGTTAAAAAATGAACAAGACAATAAAGATCTCTATTATTTCAAGAAATTCTCTTAATATATAAAAATATTCGTTAAGTTCCATTGACATAATTATAATAAAAATATGGTGGCAAAAATAATGAAGAATAAAGATTCATGCAAATGGAATTTAAATTTTTTCGGAAGAAAGTAGCAAGTAGCTGCGCCATCTAGTTACCGATTATTTGTAATCTTACTGGTTCATTCCTTTGTAATATTAGCGTTGTTAAGTTAAAATAGCAATTTATTGGGCGTTTTTTACACATATTTAATGGAAATTGAACAATAAACAATATTTTACTTCATTATCATGGTGTTACTTAATTTTCTCTATCTATTTTTTTTCAAACCTCCTGATAACGAACTCCTGACTCATATTTCGACAGAGCGGTAACACTGAATTCAACTAACGTTGAGACTGTCTTGACGCCGCGCTGACCTCCCTGGCGAAAGTTTCGGATGGGAATTCATTCCGAATCATTTCGAATTATTCCGAAATCTGTATCCGAAGCAATTCGAAAAAAGTTTTCCATTTCGTTCGATCCAAATCAGTTAAATATTAATCCGACTCAATCCGGTTCAATCCGAACTTCCAATCTGAATCAACCCGAACTAAATTTTGAATCCGAATCAATCCGAACTCAGACTGATAAATACCGAATTTTTAATCCGAATGAATCGAATTCATTCGGATTGAAAATTGGTTCAGGTCAATCGGAGTTCGGATTGAGTCGGATTAATTTTTGACCGATTTGGATCGATCAAAATAGAAACCTTTTTCGGATTGGTTCAGATTGATTCGGATTAGTTCGGATACAGATTTCGGAATAATTCAGACTGGTTCGGAATAAATTTCTATCCGAAACTTTCGCCAGGGCTGTCACATCTGACTTGGTTGCAAAATTCATTTTTGACCACTTCTTCCAGTCCCATTTTTTTTATGGGAATTCATTATATGTTGTAATAGTTCGCAGCTCTATAGCTAGAATGGCCGACCGTTATTTTCACATCACTTTCTACTTCTCCCACGGAGAAGAGAACAATGGGAAGAAATTGAATTTTCCCGAATTTCGTAATATTTTGAAAAATAATCTTCCTGTTTTAAAATTCCAAAATGTTGGATATGCAATTTTTGAAGCATTTGAACATTTTTAGTTTTTTGTCGATGAAGTGACAGTTTTTGATCTACTAGTCAAAACCAAAATGTTTTGAATCTTCAACTGTGAAAAAAATTCCTCTCTACCTGCGATGGGATTCGAACCCAAGTCTTCACCAATTGCCGGTCTGGTGCTCCTACCCTCTAAGCTGCGGAGGGGAACGAGAATCATTATTCCACTCACAGTCTCTCACAATTCTCACGAATTTAATAGAAGACTCTACATTCATGCATGAAACTTATAAGATTTCTTCATCATTCTAGTACGAATTTTGAAAAAAAATTAACAAAAAAAGGTGGGGTTTTTGAGAAAACCGACTTTTTAAAATATTTTCAGAAAAAATGTCGTCATTTTGTTATTCTTTGAAATTTTCTGGCGGATTTCGAAAGAGAACGATAAACCTCACAAAAACCAGGAAATATCTTAATTAGGTGAAAATTTATGATTGCTTAAAGAAAAAAATGGTATCTTTTTTAAAAACAACCCCAGAATTTCAAATACTTATAACTTCGCAAAAATGATTTTTTTCTTGAAACGGTAAAACATATGTCGTCTTATTTCCTTTGAAAAACAACATATTCAAGAGGGGAATAATTATGTGACTTGAAGTTGCATTGCACTAAAGGTTCAAAATCAACAAAATGGCGGCTATTTGTTTGAAAATATAAAAAGTCGTTTTTCACAAAAAACACATACTTATATTTTTCATTAATTTTCGTTGGGCTAAACTATTTATGTGGCCAGGAGAATTTTTTGTATGAAATCGAATTTTCGTTTTTTCACAAAAATTGTCTAGCCCGCACAAAACAAATAGCCGCGATCGTGTCAAAATCAAAACGCCTGTAACTTCGTGGTAATTTTTTTTTCCCAATTCAGATTTTGCAACTTGAAGCATAGAACCTGTCCGATTTGACATAGATTCGGTCTACATCGTAATAGAGGTCTGATATTTATTTTAATTCAATTCAATTCAATAATTTTTTTTTAATTTTGAAAATGATTAAGTTTGGGACAGTCTTTGAATTTGGCTTTAATTCAGGGTATATGATTGATTGATAGTGACAAATAATCCCACCAAACATTTTTTGAAAATTCGAGAAAATGGCGAATATATGGGACTTTGAGTTTTTGAAGAACTTTTTTTTTTGAATGATACATCTTTGGTTCTAATAGACCGATTTAACTTTTCGACTTCTGAATTCACCTTTTTATACATTCTCACCAGAGAAGGAATTATATTTGCGTAAAATTTAA
>JAUMHM010001942.1:0-18354 GCA_032362435.1 Melikaiella ostensackeni | reverse complement strand
ATTAAAAAGAGCAACTCAAAAACTATCGAAAGGTGTAAAAACCTCGATTTCGATTTTTTTAGAGTGAGCCCCCTTTCCTCGGCGCACGTCACATATGATAAGTTTAAATTTCCGTAATTATCTGACGTTTCTAAACGTCGCAGAATGATTTTTTGCTGTTAAATATCAGGGCTTCTGAGTTAAGAGCTGAACATTTATTCGATGTAAATAAATTAACGCATTCGTACAAATACAGTATTTTACGAACAGCTAACGGTGTGCACTTGTAACCTCAAAGTTCTCGATGGTTCAACCTAAGCTTTCTCTTGAGATAAAGAAAATGAAAAATAACGCCTTTTTAAAAAAAAATCAGATTTGTTTTTGACTCATTTCTGAAGGTCTAATATTTAATTTCTCGTAAAATGCATGTGATTAATGGAAAGGACGTGAAAACCCTATCGAAACTGTACTATACGATTTTTTAATCGACATTAGAAGAATTGAAAATCGCTGAAATAGACTATATTCACGAAAATCACAAAATTTCCACTCCCCCATTTGATAAATAATGTTCCTTATACAGAATTGCGTCAGGGTGTTTTTTGTAAAGGATATTGTGGCTCTCCTGCAAAGGTTATAGGTGTGTTTCATGGTTCATTCGGAAGCTCATGGAATCCATCTTGTCGAACAATTAGAGAAAAAACTTCTATCGGCAATCACTATTTAGCTGATTTTTGGTTATAAGTGAGAAATTTAAAAACTGACTATTTCTGGATATGAAAATTTTGTCTCTCCTGTAAGGACTGTAGGGATTTTTTTATTTCTTTTGTTTCAATTATTCCATTGTTAAATTAGATTCTCCACTGATCTTTTTCAAGTGATATCAATATTTGAAAATTAGAATTCCAATCTAAATTTTGAATATTCAAACATCGTGATATCCAAGTGAATAAATAAAATAAATAATATCATTCGTGAATATGACGTATGACGATGCTTTAACGGTACATCTTTTCAAAAGGTTACTTTCACGTAGTGCTTCCTGGGAACAAGTTCACAAATTGAAACTTGAAATGAAAAGAAACTTTGGGTAAAATAAAAAAATTTTAAATTGAGTCTAGATTGTTATGTCAAGATCACCTAGCTGCCAATAATAACAATCACATGCCTCTATTGTCTATTTGAGGCTATATAATTTACGGATATAAAATACTAAACTTTTCCGTATCTGCAATTCCATCATTTGAAATAAAATATCATTCAACTGTACACGATAAAAGCTATAAAAATTTAAGCTTCACTTTTTCTAGTATAATTTGAAGAAAAATCAATAGCCCACATTAATTTGTGCCACGTGTACTTTTGCGAAAGTGAAAATGCAGAAGTTCGCATAAAACAGTCGAACAGCTCAGACATAACGAAAAAGCTCAATTGGATTTACTTATAAAACAGTACCAATCCACTGCCCCTTTAAGATATATTATATTTTCCTTAAAATTTGGTTAATTTACGTAATTCTGTTCTGTGGCTTACACAACAAATGTGAAACTATGCACGCGAGATTCATGAAAAGGTTTGTGAAGTACGCCAACGCGGACTTAGGGGAATATCAAAAGTAGTTTAATCACAAATACAAGAAGATTTAATTCAGATTTGCCAGTTTTCGACGAACCTTGATCATTTCACTATGTGAAGAAAGCCTTTGCACCCATAAAAAGTGGCTCCGACAGATGTGGTCTGAATGGTACTTGGATGTAACAGTTTTCCAACTCGCTAAGGGAACGATTGGAAGAAGGCCTTTCCCGAATCGTCAGAAGGTAGAAGCTGTGATTCATCAATTCAACCCCTTCATTGGTGTTCACTTAAAACTTCTGGTTGATTACAGTGCTGCAGATGTTTTGACATTCCAGACATCCCAATTCTGCTGCATGAATTTTCTTCGTCTCAGCCATCACTTTATCTTTCTTATACGCGTCCAGTTTTTGGGCGGGCTCACATCTACAAACTTAGAGATCACAGCCCAAGTGGAATTCAACACCTTTAAAGATCTAGATAATTCTAGTTTAATACCAATGATGAACCCAAACTCATTTAAAATAAGTTTCGGTCATACTGAAGGTGCTTTATCAAATCTTCGAAAGAAGTCCTTAAAAATGAAATCGTGCAAAAAGTCTGTGAAATGTTTATCAATAAATACAAAAATGTTTCGTGCATACTACCTGGGTCGAGAGCACTAGCAATGGCAGAATCATTCAGAGATGGTTCTGGTCGTTCCGTTGTGAAGATTGTGAAACAGCACTTCTGGGATTTCGGCACAGCTTTGGTTTTAGAAAAAGGTTCCCCCTATGTAAACCGTCCTCTCTTTTGTGGAAAAAGTAAATAATCAATCATCCAATTAGAGGCAGGTATTCTATTACAGTATACCTTATGAAGAAACCTAAGAGCAAATTACCATAATGAACAAAGTATTATGAAAGTCACATCTTCCTTCTCATTCCTTCAATTTGTATAATGCAGCAGTCCAACATGAACCGCGTATCCTTCTACAAACGAATGAATAATTGTTTCAGTTCTCGCAAAGTGATTTACTAAATTACACCCAACACGCAAGCTCGCAGAATTTAATTTCGATTTGAAGAACTTTAAATTCAAACATTATACCTTAATGCTTTGGTTTTTGCCACTAGCTTAAAATATTATAAAAGTGTTTTTTTTATCAATAGAGACCCTGCATTTCTTACAGATGTGTGTTTATTGTTAGTCTTTGACAAAACAGCGCGTCAAAGCCGTGATTCGGTAGTTCAAGCCCTCAAAGAGTGTTGACAAAATCTTCAAGTTATGTAGAAAAATCCATTTCTTGCTACAGATGAACAGATATTACAGGCGAAGCTGATGTTCTTACAAAAACAGTTGTTCTTACTAACAGAATAGAGAGCTTAAAAAACCAAGAAGATATCGAAACCTATCAGTGGCAGAATATTCTACTTAAAAGATTGAAAATTAAAAAACAAATTGTTAGGTAAATAATATCAAATTTATTACGATTGGAATGCATGAATTGATCCAAGCCCCAGGGATGCACTAAATATAACAAATCATTGCTTGAAAATTTATCTACTATTGAGAAAACAAACTAAAACTCCTTAATTTATTATCCTTTAGAGAAAATGAACCAGTAAGTAGTCCAACCTAAGCCACATACTCCTCTACGAACCAGAAAATAAAAATACCAGTTGCCGTTTAAAACGCTTAAGTAGTTGAAAGCAATTATTTACCTGGATCAAAAATCAGATAATTAGTGGCAAAGTGAGCACATTCATAATAAGGAATTGAAGTAATTGATGACACTCGAACAATGTATCTTCTTTAACAAGAAAATATGTAAATATCAGTTCTTGTGAAACAATCGACAAACACATGCAAACAAAGCATACGAGCGTAATTAAATTTGGTTACTGAACATGATTGATCCAAAATTTATTGTTCAAGATAAATATCAATAACCTCAAAACTTTTCAATTCACGTGATTCTTATCTTCGATTTTTACAACGAATGTGAAACTAAGTACGCGGCAGAGATTTTTCTTATATACAAATTTTATATTGGTCGTTTTAAATATATGTTTATTTTTCATTTTACTTCTTTCTGAGACTTATAGTTTTCTTATAGCATATTATTATATCTCTCAAGGTATTTAAAAGGTTTCTATTACCATTAGAAAATTCAAAAGCTTTGAGGCGAGTGCAAGTAACATAATATTAACAGATGTATGTATAATGATGAATGTAGTATATGATATTAAGTACTCAGTATATCATAATGAGAATAATAATAACCACGTTCAGTTGTGTTTCAAAAAATAACCAGCAAAATACCTTTTTACCGGTACCGGGAGAAAAATTTTTGCCGGTACCGCCCGAGAATTTTATTGCCGGTTCCGGCAGAACATACACTGCCTCAATACTGGCAGGAACCTACCCAATACTTTTACTGGAAATTAAAACCGTGTGCAATAAAAATATTCGCTATTCAACAAAAAAAATCCGAGAAAATCACAGTCAATCTGAAGGTATCGTTTTTGCTGCAACGATATTCAATTGATACGGAATTCCGTATCAATATAAAGAAACGAAAGACTGTTACATTCTTGGATCATTCCGTTGCAGGTTAAATTGATACCTTCAGATTTCGTGTGTGAATAATTTTTGAAACCTATATTTTTTTCATTTTTTTCAATTAAGGACGTAGGAACCAGGCCCTAACCCCAAAATTGAAGTGCCTCATTTTACTCCTCGATTATCAGACTTTCATCTTTTTTAGACTGTATTGAAATAATCCAATTTTCACTCCAAATACAGACTTGATTCAAAACAGGAGTAGGCCATAAGCATCTAACAAAGATGTAATTCTGGTATTCATGAAGTGAAATAAGGCAATATAATGTTGCGGTTATGGCCTGGTTCCAACGCCCTTAAATGAACTAATCGATTGCTATATATTAAAATATATAGAAATCTATAGAAATATATGAAAAATTCTGGGATGAAGATTAAACACTTTTAAGTGCATCATAATGAGAAGATAAAATCTTCGTTTCATTTCATTATAATGAAATAACGCAAACAGTTCAAAAATGGATAATTATGTATTTCAATATATGGATTCAGTCTCAACAGAAAATTCTGAATACAAAAAACAATACTTTATCATAGAGTAATGCTAATAGGTGCCAAAGGCAGTCCTTTTTTTCTTGATGGTTTTAACATGTAAAACTATTACATATAAAGAAAAAATCAATACTTTTCAAAGTCACTAGTAGATCAAAAATAACATCCGTTTTTTTCCAAATGCACAGAACGATTTCACAAATGAAAGTCTCTCGTACTTCTAAATATCCTATGTAGGTAAAGATAAGAAAAATAAAAAAAATGGAAATTGATACTTTGTAAACTTGGTATCACGCAAGAACAATTTCTATTTCTGTCATGCTGAAAAATATGAAAATGAAACGTGATAAAAACGTCATATATCATTGCCATAAAAAGTTCTTAACTCTTCTGGCTCACTTTGTATCGCTCTTTTATGGTAAATACCATTGGAAAGTAAATATGCCACCTTTTATGATAGAAAACATATTGAAAAAAGCCTTCCTTACTCTCACGGCAACAAAAAAAGAACATAATCAATAATAATCTAACATGCAACGCAGAGTTCCCAACAATTTTTCTTTCATAAATTAACCTCAAAATTTCATTTAACTGCATAATACGATTGACTGTCAATCGGCGTGTGCTGCGTGCGGTTAAATCATCGAGAAAAAGTGAAATGAGACAGATTGTGACATTGTAGTAATCGTCTTCAGTAGTTGATTTTAAAGATATCGTATCGTACAAATCGAAATATCATAATTTCTTACAATATAAGGGACTGAAGTGAAATTGATAAAATTGATTTTTTTTTTCATCTTTTGTGTTAGGAAAAAGTAAAATATGCATCATGACAAGCTAGAAAAATATTCAAGCCGGGGTTAGTGATGAAGGAACTTCAATTATTTCAAGGTTTACTGATGTACAAACATTCAAGACTCTAAAATACTGAGCTTTTCTCTATCCTGTAATTTCGTCCGTTGATATAATCACCAGCGGTATGAAATCAATTCTATAACCATGCAACATTCATTTTTATTTTCTACGAAAATTGAGAAATCGACAGCTTACCGCGACTGGAGTCACGTAAAAATTAAAGGAACACAGAAGTTGCAAATGTACGTGTAAAACAATGGATCAGTTTGGACGTAACAGAAAAGTTGAATTAACTTTTGCTATAATAAAGTGAAAATGAACTCAACTATCACAATGAATATTAATTTCTTCAAAATTGTGAAATATTGTGAAATATGTGAAAAGGTTTATGAAGTACGCTAAGGAGGACTTAGGTAAACATCAAATCGTATTAATTTCACATACAAGGATGACAAACTCAGATTTCAATAGTTTTCTCAAACCTGTTTCGTTTGAGATTCCGTAGCTTATAATGAATGTCAGTCAATCCGAAGTGAAAGAAAATTTGGTTGAAATGACAGTTTTCGATGAACCGAGAGCCACGACATTGTTCATCTACATTGAGAATTTAAAAGCAAATGCGTCGTTAACCGTTGTGAGACTTCTAAACTTTTTGAACCAATTAACGCCACAAAAGATTCGACCAAAGTACTTAATCATTTCACTATATCAAGGAAACCTTTGCACCTATGAAAAATAGCTCCGATATATGTGGCCTGAACGCAATTTGGAGGCATACATTTTTTAACTCGCTAAAGAAACAATTAGAAGCGGACATTTCCATAATCGTCAACATGTGAAAGCTGTGGTTCATCACTATAACCCCTTCACTGATGTTTATGAAAAGCTAAAATATTCAAGGAAAATGGAGTCGTTTCCTGGAAAACTCCAGAGCATGAATGGCTACAATTCAAAAGGAGGATTCGTTGATTATCCACCTTACAGCAGAGCTCAACGTAATTTCATCACTGGATGCGAAAATAAGTATCAATAACAGAAAAAACGAATCTGCGAGCGATATGATCTGCAAATTCATAAAAAATGAAATCAATGTTTCGGTTACTACGCTTATGACATTCAATCTGTTGAAGTCATCAATCTTAGAGCGTACAAAAATGATAGATTGGGAGTCTCTTCATGTCGTGGTGCCAATTTCCCCCTCTCTGTAGAATTAATTTCTAAGAGTACAGATTCTTTCACTCAACAACTGCTTCTGACAATTTTGGTAGTGATTTACGTGTCGGCACATCTCCTGACATTTGATTCTCACCATTCAAATATTTTCAATATCTTTCAAGTTTCATTGGGAATGCCTCTTGTCCGAGAACCCACATCTATTGCCGCGATAATTTTCTTCATCTCAGTAAGTGCTTTTTCTTTCTTATACGTGTCTAGTTTTTTTGGAGGACTTACATCTACAAACTTGAAGTTCACATTGAAGACGAAATTCAAAACCTTAGAAGATTTGGATGATTCTAGTTTAATACCGATAAAGCATCCAAACTTATTTAAAGTAACGTTCAATCAAGTGCAAGGTGTTTTATCCAGTCTTGTAAAGAAGACTTTAAGTGTAAAGAAAACTTGATGATAAATTGTGTAAAATTCATTAAAGAGTTTAAGAATGTTTCGAGTGAACGACTCGAATCGAGGGCAGTATCAATGATAGAATATTTGAGAAATCGTTCTGGTCAAAATCCTGTAAAGATTATGAAACGACGCTTCTTGGATTCTTGAACGGTTATGTTTTTAGAAAAAGGTTCACCCTATGTGCAGCGTTTGGACCTAGTAATAATCCGAATGATTGAAGCAGGATTCATCCTTACATGCAAGCTTTTGAGTTTCTTTGTCTCTTTATATCTT
This sequence comes from Melikaiella ostensackeni, assembly GCA_032362435.1. Classification (NCBI taxonomy): domain Eukaryota; kingdom Metazoa; phylum Arthropoda; class Insecta; order Hymenoptera; family Cynipidae; genus Melikaiella; species Melikaiella ostensackeni. The sequence continues at coordinate 10,953 of JAUMHM010001942.1, read as the reverse complement.
TTAACTTTAAGGTCCTATTCACACATGCTCACTAACCTAAATACACTTGCTTCGCTCAACGTGCTTCATGCATTTTCTTAACATGAACAAACCATCTCAACAAATTTCCTTCTTGCTTGTCAATCAGTGTATCTTCTACACCACATTCTTTGAAAACCCACTCATTACTGACGTTCTTTATCAGCATTTTACCGAAAATATATTGCAGGAATCGCATACCAATTTTTTCTGTACGTGGTATATACAGCTATATGATGGGGGGACGATGTAAGAAAAAATTCATAAAATTGTGGATACAGGTATATTGGTCCATTTGAGGGATGCACAACCTTCGGGTTGCATGAAATAAATACATAGAATACATAATTAATATATAATTAATACGTTATTTTTCAATAACACCTCTTATATTAAACCGACAGATGTTGATATTGCGTAAAACTGTCTTCAAGAATATTTGTGCTTCTGTTATATTTGCCTTATGTATTGCTTTTGTATACCATTCATGTTTAACAGCTCTTCCAAAAATGTTGCTACAGATGATAATAATTTTCCTACACTTGAATTGTATGTTTCTGTGACGAAAGTATTGGTGTGGCAGATGATATATGTTGTATTTCATAATTTTCATTCTAATATTTAAAATGATTCCTAGTTTAGAATTGATGAACTGAATGGACCCCCAAGGTCCTACTGTATATATTGAAAACAGATACACTGTTATAGTGCTAAACACAATTTTCTTCTCTGTAAAGCTAGACAATTTCAAAACGCCTCTTGAAGAATAGAAATAATATTAATAATATATAAATGATACAAAAAAATACATAAATAAAATTTAAAATATATATAAATAAAAAAATAATATATAATAATATTTCTTTTAATAGAATAAATATTCCATCATATACAAAAAACGTAACTATGCATTTTGTTACAAGCAGAATAGTTTTTGTGTGCAGGTGAGTTATTATGTAGTATACAAGTCACATGCCAACACGTAAAATGCTTGCTATCGTAGAACTGATAAATTGATTTTAACCTCAAGGTCGTGCTGCATGTAGAAAACCGATACCTTTTGATAGAGTCAAAAACAATTTCCTTTCCTGCGAGGCAGGAAGATTGTAAAATATGATTCGTGAAAGAAAATCAATATTACCCTGCACTAACGCACTCGCTTTGAAGCTTGGCGGTTAGGGTTCAAATCTCCGTTCCTGCGAATTTCAATTTTTTTTTTGAAACTTTCTTTCGTAACATTACATTACGTGCATGACAATATCACAATACATACCTGTATATGGCAATATTACAATACTAGCATTTGAAAACTACAATATCATGTATTGGAACGTTACCTTGCGTTTCGGAAATAAACTTACAATATATATAATGTAAAGATCCGAAAGAAATGTTTAACAATGTAGTAGTGAATATAGAAATTTGCTTCCTATCAAGCTAGAAAATTATTGAAGCTCAGGTTCACGACAAAGGACTTCTAGTTATTCCAAGATTGCTAAAGTTCAAATATTAAATCATAAATTGACGTAGGTTAATATTTGTGGACATTTGCCATGAAATATGCTAATTAATGTTTTTTTCTGCATTAAAACTTTTTTCATTTTGTCCATGGTGATGCGGCTTGGTAATTCGTAAGTATACTGAAGTTCGCTTACAATGATAGCTTGCCTAATCTTGATGGGCCGACAGTATCACTTCTTGGAAGGTCATGGAGTCCAGTTTGTCGGAAAAACAGAGAGAAAGCTCTATGGAATAACTCTGTTTGATTTTTCTCCTCGAAAACGTGACAAATTAAAAAAAAATTGGCACGTTTCTGATTAAAAAGGTTCTGGTAAGGGTTTTAGGGATGTTTTATGGTTCCGTTGAGAGTTCAGAAGGTTCTGATGCTAGGAAAATACAGAGAAGTCTATATTGACAAGAGAAAGGCCTCTTCTGCGACATTGATTTTGTGACGAGACTATCATTAATCGATAGTACGTCAAAAATAATTAGACACGTATCCCAGCTTCTTTGTAAGTGGGTCCTTGTTTAAGAATTATAAGCATTTGAAAATCACGGTCGCCGCGGCTATCGAAGGTCTACCAAGTCGCGCGCAGTTGCTTTTACCAAGCGCTGCCAGTGTAGCAGTAATGCGACTGCCTAGCGATCATGCTGCCGCTGGTTCAAATCTTTGTGTCAACACTTTTAAAAAATTTTTTTATTCATTTCTCGCATTGTAAATATGTCAAATAATCAATTTTTGATGCTCCCCTGGCGATTAAATTTTTTTTCAGAAGCAGTTGAATTATTGGGAAATAAATATCATGCATGAGAATCGACGACAGGGGCAGCTGGCCCGACTCTCTCCCCTATTCCATGAATCGTGACAATGGGTCCGAAACTGGATTCAGAAAAAGCAGAATGAATACGCACACTCATTTTTCCCGAATTTTGCCGCAGATGTCTCTTTTTGCGCTAGACAATTCAATACGTTGCTTCTGATGTGTATAACATTCCTGCATGATATTTATTCCCCAATAATTCAAATATTTTTGAAAAAAAAATTTGATCGCCGGGGGAGCATCAAAAAATTATTATTTGACATGTTTACAATGCGAAAAATAAGTAAAAAATATGAAAAAAAATTTGACAATAAGATTTGAACCAGCGGCAGCGTGATCGCTAGGCAGGCCCTTTACCGCTGCACCGGCGGCTCTGGTGAAAGTAACCGCGCGCGACTCGGTGGACCTTTGAAAGCCGAGGCGACCGTGATTTTCGGACGCTGATAATTCTTAAACAAAGGCCCACTTACGAAGAAGCCGGAACATGTATCTCATTATTTTTGACCTACTATCGATTGATGAAAGCCTCATCAAAAAGTCAATGTCGCAGAAGAGGCCTTCCCCTTGTGAGCATTCATTTGTTTCATTTGTCCAAAGTGATATTTTCAAATGAAAATAAAATAATAAATAAGTGAATTAAAAAGTATCGAATCATGAAAAAGAGCAATAAAAGGTGTCTGTGTCAAGACCACCTGGCTGCCAGCAATTACAGCCACATGCATCTGGTATCTATTTGAGGCTGTATTATTGACGGATATAAAACACCAAACTTTTCCGTATCTGCAATTTCATCACTCGAAATGTAATATTATCCAGCTGTACATGATTAGAGCCATAAAATTCAGTTTCCACTTTTTTCTAGTGATACTTGAAGAAAAATCAATAGCCCTTATTGATTTGTGCCACGTATACTTCTGCGAAAGTAAAGATGCAGAAGTTCGCGTGAAGCAATCGAACAACTCAGACTTAACGAAAAAGCTGAACTGAATTTCTTTTAACTATACGAATACATTTAACTATAAAAATGTATAATCATTTCCTAAAAACTTGGTTAATTCACATAATTTTGTTCTTTGATTTTTACAACGAATGTGAAACCAAGTATGCAAAATATCTGAAAAGGTTTATGAAGTTCGTTAATGAGGACTTAGGGAAATATCGAATAGTGTTAATTTCACATACAAGGATGACAAACTCAGATTCCGATAGTTTTGTCAAACCCATTTTGTCTAAATTCCCGAGTCATACAATTAATATTAGTCAATCCGAAGTGGAAAAATTTTTTGTTGAATTGCCAGTTTTCGATGAGCCAAAAGCAACGACATTGTTCATCTATGTCGAGAATCTGAAACATAATAAACCGGTATCAGACGTGGGACTCGTAAATTTTTTGAACCAATTAACGCCACAAAGGATTCGAGCAAAGTGCTTGATTCTTTCAATATGTGAAGGAAACCTTTGCGACTATAAAAAACTTCTTCAAAAGATGTGGTCTGAGCGCTATTTGCATGTAACAGTTTTTCAATTCACTAAGAAGACAATTGGCAAAGGTCCTTTCCAGAATCGTCAACAAGAGAAAGGTGTGATTCATCAATTCAACCCCTTCACTGCTGTTTACGAAGAAATCAAATATTCCAAGAAAATTAAGTGGTTTCCTGGCAAACTTTAGAATATGAATGGCTACAATTTAAAGGGAGGATTAGTTGATCTTCCTCCTTACAGCAGAGGCAAGTATAACACCATAGGATCTCTAATTGATTACAGTGGTGCAGATGTTCTGACGTTCCAGGCCTTATCCAAAGTGTTAAACTTTTCTTCATCTGTAATTTCATCAGTGTATACGAAAATAGGTATCGACAATAAAAAAAACAAATCTGCAAGTGGTATGATCAGAAAATGCATAAACAATGAAATCAATATCTTCATTACCACGCTTATACGATTTCATCCATCAAAGCAATCAGTCACAGAATATACGAGGATGTTTGATCGGGAGTCTCTTTATGCTGCGGTGCCGACTTTCCCCGGTACTGAAGAAGAAGTACCTGCAAGAGCATCATATTTCACACTACTAGTACTTTTGATAATTTCAGTAGTGATCTACGTATCAGCACGTATCTTAAGATTTGATGCTCACCATTGGGACATTTTCAATATCTTGCGAATATTATTAGGAATGCCTGCACCCCAAGAACCCACAACTACTGCTGCAAGAATTTTCTTCATCTCGCTGATAGCTTTGTCATTCTCATATGCGTCTAGTTTCTTTGGAGGACTTACATCTACAAGTTTAAAGATCACATCGCGGAAGGAATTCAACACCTTTGAAGATCTGGATAATTCTGGTTTAATACCCTTAATACATCCAAACTTATTTAAAGTAATGTTCAATCAAGCTGAAGGTGCTTTATCCAACCTGCGAAACAAGGGTTTAGAAGTAGAGGATATTCAAAAAATCTGTGAAAGATTCATAAATAAATACAGAAATGTTTCATGCATATTGCCAAGTGTCCATGGTCGAATCGTTCAAGGATGGCTTCGAACATTCTCCTGTGAATATGATGAAACAGCGCTTCTGGAGTTGTTCTAAAGTTATGATTTTAGAAAAAGGTTCGCCCTACGTAGAACGTTTGGACCAAATAATAATCCGAATGATTGAAGCAGGATTGCGACAGAAATGGACTGGACATTATTCCCGTGATCTTCCCAACACTGGTAATATCTTCGAAGTTCAAGAGGACGTGGAATTTGAAACCATTGGATGTGTAAAGAATCTTCGACGACGTCTTATTTTTATTGCAATTCACGGATATCTGTTATCGATCATCTTCTTCATAGGAGAAATTTTGTTTAGAAAGTTGCATCAACTTACTGCAATCAATCCAATAGCAAGAGGAATAAACATTCACTAAGATGAAAAAAAAATGGTTTATTCATTTGTTTAAGAGAATTTTTACAGAAATCACAATAATAAAAATAACGCAGAAAGTAGCAATTTCAGTTCCTCGATTTTGCGCCACTGATCGCTACTGGGCTCTCTTGATAAGCAGATTGATCGTTAGGGATAGGGATACACATTAAACTTTCTTTCATCTAGAAATTATTAATTTCATAAAAATTTGTTCAAAACTTTTTCTAATTTATTTTCAACTCTTATTTGGAAAAAAAAGTTTCAACTCATATACGTAATTTCAAAGTTGCGAAAATTGTAATGTCTGTAAGGTAGGGGCATTTCTTTAGGTGGATATCATATCTCTGATACAGTTTACGTACGATATGTTCGCATGTTCGAAAATAATAATTATTAATAAGTACTTGCATCTTATCAATTAGAGATTTATTTTAGAATTCGAATCATTTCGTAACAGCAAAATATAAAAACATTATAAGAACAAAATTTAACAACTCAGTCCCGCGCTTTTGATTAATCTCAGTCAACCCGGAGTGCAAAGAAATGTCGTTGATTTGCCAGTTTTCGACGGAGCAAGAGCAACGACATTGCTTGATTTACATTGAGAATTTGAATTGAAATGTATCGGCATCAGGTGTGGGACTCTTAAATTTTTTGAACAAACTAACGTCACAAGGGATTCATCCAAGGTGCTTGATCATTTCACTATGTGAAGGAATCCTTTGCACCTATGAAAAATTGCTTCGACAGATGTGGTCTGAATGGTATTTGGATGTAACAGTTCTTCGACTCGCTAAGGATACAATTGGAAAAGCACCTTTCCCGAATCGTCAAAAGCTTGGCGCTGTGATTCACCAATTCAACCCCTTCACTGGTGTTTACTTAAAACTCAAATATTCCAGGAAAATGGAAGTGGTTTCCTAGCAAACTTCAAAATATGACTGTCTAAAAATTTAAAGAAGAATTCGTTGATTATCTTCCTTATAGCAAAGCTAAGTATAACCGCAAAGGCCTTTTAGTTGATTACAGTGTTACAGATGTTTTGACATTCCAGGCGTTCCAATTCTGCTGCATGAATTTTCTACGTCTGTGTCATCGCTTCGTCTTTCTTATACACGTCTAATTCTTGGGAGGGCTTACATCTACAAACCTAAAGATCACATCCCAAGTGGAATTCAACACCTTGGAAACATAATTCTGCCTTAACACCAATGATGAACCCAAACCTATTTGAAATAACTTTCGGTCCTGCTAAAGCTCCTTTATCGAATCTTGGAAAGAAGACCTTCAAAAATGAGATCATGCAAAAAGTCTGTGAAATGTTTATCAATAAATGCAAAAATGTTTCGTGCGTACTACCTGGGTAAAGGGCAGTAGCAATGGCAGAATCGTTCCGAGATGGTTCTGGTCGTTTCCTTGTGAAGGTTGTGAAACAGCGCTTCTGGGGTTCCAACACAGCTATGGTTTCAGAGAAAGGTTCCCCCTATTTGGAGCTTATGAACCAGATAATAATTTAAATTATTAAAACAGGATTGCGATAGAAATGGACTGGACTTTATACCCGTGATCTTTCCCACACTGGAGATATCTTGGAAATTCAAAAGGACGTAGAATTTGGAACCCTCCGAAGTGTAAGAACTCTTCGGCGACGTCTTGTCTTCATCGCAATTCACGGATATCTGATATCGGTCGTTGTCTTCATATCAGAAATTTCATTTAGAAAGCTACAACTACTGGCAGAAATCTGCCTAACAATAAGAAGAGTAAATATTTACTAGAGACCAATATTTTATCGATAATCAGTTCCATGGACCAAGCGATAAAAGATATTAATTGAAACATTCATTTGTAATCTATGGACACGTGCCGAATCACTGTGTGTGTTGGTCTTATTTTTCGATAGTGTTAAATAGTAGTGTGTTGTGGAAAGTGTGCTTGTTTTGTTGTTAGTGCTATAATGGTTTTTCGTTGTTAGTTTTTCAAAAAACGATATCCTTTTGGCATCCTAGCCTAAGACTTCGCTAGTGCTGTTTATAAACAGGCCTTACCTAAAAATATTCTCGTAGTTTTCAGTTGCCAGTAACAGAGATCATGACAAGTTATATTGAATAATTGATTTGTGAATTATTATTTTTTAATTTCTCTCAGCTTACCAAACGCCGCCTCTACTATTTGCTCCTATGGTTAGTGCAAGAAACTTTTTGGTGTTAACGATTATGTTTAATATACGAGCTGTCTGGCTCGCATCCATCAGTCTGCCGTTTCAAGTTGATGAAGTGAGTACGAAACTCCAGGCTGTTGAAACACCCGTTGGCAGCATTGAGAAACGAGTTGACATGATGGAGAACACCTTACATTCCATCGATATATATAACACTTATTTAGCCTCAGTCGTTACGATTACTTGCGAATACCTGTGCATGGTAGAGTTCTCTCAACGCGAAACACGTGATAAAAATCTATTATTATTTAATTTCCCAGAAGAAGTAAGGGTCCAAGAATCTGAACTTTTGAAGATGAATGCATCAGAAATTGAAGAACCGTTTAAGTTAATTAACCTCTCTGCTAATTTAAGTAGCATCAGTTACTTTTGCCTTGCGAAAAAGTTTCAGGACATGACTCAACCTGTCAAACTCACCTTCCAGTCACAACAAGAAGCGTCAAAAATGCTTCAGTACTTTGTGAGTCAAGGAAAGGGTATGATTGCTCAAAAACTGATTTCCGACATCAAATTGTCATTGGATCTAGCGGCAGCAGTACAAGGAACTTCGGAAAAAATTCGACGAACGATTAGCTAAGGAAAAAAAGAATTTTTGAATAATTCTCCTCAATTTGGATAATGTCTCCTCAATATCTAGATCAGTTCCCGTAGCGAATACTGGCGGAGTAAAATGTGCGCATAGATAATATCTTCTTTGTCCTTATACATAAGATAATAATTAATATTTCGAGCAATACATAGAGTAATGATCCGTAGCATACACAACTTAGGAATGTATATGTGTACACTTTGTAGCCCTATTATTGGTCAACAGACCTTCGGGCTTATGTTTTCTTAAATAAATGAATAATACTTTGAGAACAATTAATTATGTTATCTGTATCATCTGTATCATCTGTATAACCATTTGTTCAATATTTGTTCAACTCTCTAGAAGTAGGCCTAAGTAACTTTGTATTAACTAACCTAAAGAAAAAAAGTTTATTTGATTAAGAAACCAAATTATTAAAAACAAATGAAAATTTGATGAATAACATCTTTCATGAGAGCAGCGGATGTAGATTTTCCAAAAAACTGTTCCGAAGAGCAATAGTTTTATTTTTTCAATTTTCCTAATGCAAAGCGCTTTCTAGCTTAGAATAGTTGAATTGACCCCCAAGATCCTACTCTATGTAGAAAATCCATTCAATGTAGTAGTGCTAAAGTCAGTTTTCTGTTCTGCAAGGCTAAACAATTTTGAAATGCGACTTACAATATCAAATTAAATGCAAGTTAGTAGGCGTTCCGCGAGCACTCAGTGTAGCACAGGAATGACTCCCATACCGATAGGATCCACTTTTTCGTCGACAAATTTGCACTTATATCATTGTCTTGCAGATATTATTTCAGTTTAAAGACGAACGAGTAGTCATTTTGCCCTTCCTATGTTTTCGCTCATTTCTCGCGAATAGTGTATTAAGAAGTGATTTTTTGGAACTAATGATCCTGCGTACATTTCAGAGAATAATGCTAAATATTCGGATGTTAAAGTTTCCAAAAGATCACAAACTTCCGGCTGATGAGCTTTAGCTATTACTATTTGGACCATTTTGAACAAAAGTGTTAGTAACTTCCAGTGGAGACCACTCTCTGGTATCAGGTCTCCTAAAATCATTGGAAGATTCCTAATCAAACACAGCATTTCGGCAGAACTCATTCTTAAGTGATAGTTTTTCAAGTGTAATTCTGATATATCAATAGGCTTATGGTATTGCGCTTGTCATGTCGGCTGTAGTGAAAGCCGTTTATTTTTTCGTTTAAAGTATCTAGACTGCAATTCGTTACAAAATACCGTAAAATTTCAGCAACATCGAGGGGGAAAACTCCTCCTAGATAGTCATGTTGTATATCGACTGCATCATTTTCAGTACAGTGGAGATCTGCTTGGACAAAATTAGATATGATTTCTGAATCATATTTCAATTTCCGCAAGTACTTTATAACTTCATTATACATACCGGGCAATGCAAAGAATGTAAATGAAACTTTGCGAAATGGAACGAACTGAACAATTTTATGCTGTATCAGTTCGATTACATTTCCACCAGTTCTGAAATGTTTTAGTCGAAGATACTCAGAGTCTAGTTGTAAGAAGGGGTTTGGCAATCTATTTACATATCTTCAATTTCAGCTCGCGAAGATTCAGATAAGACGTGACTCAAAACTTTGTCACGAAAGATATTCATAGCTTTTCCACTTAAAAATTCAGTAGTATCCTCAATGAGATTGTAAACCCTTTTTCGCGGTATCTCCGGAAAACTATACCATTTACTCACAAATAATGCTGATTGTTCTGTCATCGCGTCTGAAAATTGTTGTGTTACCAAAACACTGCATTCAGACAAATCTGATTTTGGAGCTTTGACGTTTTCATACTGTGCTAAATCAAGTTCATCATCTCTATCTGATTCTGAAGAGGGAATTTCCTCAGAGTAACAAGAATCGTGAATTGTTTGAGTTTCAGGAAAATCAATCTTCATAGTTGAAAGAGTATCCATATTTTGTAAAGCATGATGCTCTTGTTCGATAGAATGATCTAGCATCTTATTTTTAGAATGAAATTGCTGTCTGTGTTTTCTAAAACTGTCAAACGAAGAAAAACTTCTTCGGCAATTATCATCGATACATCTATATACACTTAGAAAAGGGTGAAAAACTGCATAATGATTCATTGATTCCTTATTATCTAATAATGATGTGTCACAAACAAAGCTTACAGCAATGACGAAATATCACAAACACATTCTTTCGAAACACGTGGGTTGTTTAAAAAGAAAATTTGTTACTTGGCACCAGATATTCAAACAAATATAAATAATCATAAGCATTAGAAATAATCAGTTATTACTCCCTTCTGCCACCGGAAGAACTGAAAAAAATTTCGAATTTGACACCAGTTCAATTAACAAATAATGATGAACATACGAAATCAGCCATTTTTATTCGATATTCTTACTGGAAGAACTTCTTCTATTTCACCTGTTAAGGTATTCATGGACACGCTAAACTTATCTACCGGATTTACAATGCAGAAACCAGTCTGTTGGATAAATAGCCACACGTGAGAAGCGTCTGAAGGATATTCACAATCAAAAGCGTAAAAAAGCTTCATAATCAAATCGATGGCATGCATAGGGCTTTGAACGCGATATATGATGTTCGTGTCGATATACACATACGAAGATTCGACTTTTTCCAAAGTTTCCACGAAAACTGGCAAAAACCGAATGGACCTGAATGAATCTCGAGATCTACTAGTAAATGAGTATTTAATAGCAAATAAAAAACTTACATAAACTGCAAAGAAGTGCCTTCTGTTTGAGAAGTACCAACAACAATATACTACATGGGCTGAAAAGTCTTCGGCCTGACATAGAGATGACGCCACAAATAAAAAATCTGTATGCTTGTCATAGAGTACCAACCTTAACTAGAATACTGTC
>JAUMHM010001923.1:0-18354 GCA_032362435.1 Melikaiella ostensackeni | reverse complement strand
TGAACTGCAATGTTCACGAAACGTCGGCAAGATTCGTAGTTTTGCACACGATTGAAACCCGAAACACTTCTTTTCATAATAATAATTTAAAAAAGGGCCGAACAGCTTCTCTGTGAAATTTAATTAGCTTTGATTTACAAAATAAACCGTCAAAATCGGATAAAAATTGTGACCTGTATACAAATTTGGCCAAGAAAATTCAGTTTTGTCCCACTGTGATGCGTATCAATCTGTTTACTGACATTAGAGGGCTCGGATGCAATGAGGGGGCGAGCACTCGAAAACGCGAAAAAGTTTTCTTCCTTCTTGGCATTTTCTATCAGCCTTTTTTTTGAAAAATGTATTGTTTCAAACTTTAAAATTTGGATATCACCGGACGTTTGGACAATACTTTTTCGCGTTTGCGAGCACTTGTTTCTTATTGTATCCATACCCTCATTACTCCTGTAAGAAGGTTTGCATTCAAAACGATTGAAAAGGTTCAATCGTTTCGAATCCTTGATTTATAATTTTTTTTGATTCCGTGGAATTCTATCGCTGGAAAATAAAACAAAATCGTGATAAAAAATATGTAAAGTCACTTTCCGCCACAACTTTATAAGTGAAAATCAATCAGAATGACGTAAAGTGAGCAACCCAATGTTTTAAGAAGATTTTTACTTGAAGTTTAATGCCATAAATGTTAAGTCAAAATAGTGAAGATTATTTTATTGAATGGAAATGAGAATCGCAGTTTTCAATCCTTTTAGAAAGTGGAGTATTCAGTAAAATTTCGAAATATTGGACTGAAATTGATTGAACCTTTTTCATCTCATATCTTACTTCATGGATTTAAAAAAATTTCAAATTAACGTTCTGAATGTATTGAATAATTGCTTCATTCATATTAGCCTAGTAAATTTCCAATTTGTTTCAATGGTAACCTCGTAACCGGGACATCTCTAGATGTCCATTCATCCCGTCCGATGGCCCTGATTTTCGTAGAACATGTGACTTTTCAACGGGTAAAAAGTTCTTTCAACCCAGTCTCTAAGAATTACTTATTCATTTATAGATTCATCATTATGTGTAATAATGTTAATATTTCTGCTAAATTTACTAAAGTTCGGAAGAATATTCTAAAGACATTTTATTTGATGTTTTATTCCAATCTCTTTCTTGTTGCAGAGTTGAGTTTGCAGTCTGAGTGTTTACCTGATGGTGATTATATTCCTGGTGTCCCTCGTAGTGGACCTTCTTATTCTTTCGACTTAAACCGTTCCCCTGAAAGGTCTCCTCCTCCTGCCGAGCCTTGTTTTCGCGACAGGTCCAGGTCTCCTCCTGCAATGCTTTCTCCTCCTGCAATGCGTCCTCCTTCTGCGGTGCGTCCTCCTCCTTCCAGGTCCATTATGGTTCCTCCTACCAGGCTTCCTTCTCCTGACGGATCAGGATGTGGACTTGAACAACTTACATTTATTCGTGTCGTTTTCCGTAAGAATCCGCACCGGATATTCGAGCTTCGAAAGTACACTTTTCCTGAGAATAAACTAATGAAATTACGCTTAGAATTTAATACATTCAGGCCCATGCCAGAGCAAGAACAAATTGTATTATCATCATCCGATGGTGACGTCTTTGCAATATTAGAGAGTCCTGATGTTCTTGCTGGAATCTATATATATACTCTTCGCTCTACAAAACGGGCGAGAATAAACATGGAAAACCGCACAGTTACCCCACTGACCCAAGAAGAACTCATGGAAACTCCAGTAGGTGTCCGCCACCCAATCAAGTTTCATTTTGGAGTAGAGTATGTAAAACCTCTTGTAAACTCCATTCCTCCACACCATTAATTCAATAAAGAAAATGTAAAACTAAGCCGTAATATTGTTTGCGATCCGCAGTGGACCTACGGAAAATCACAGAAAGAAGTAAGCGGCGTCACTTACAGACCTTATCTATTGTAAACCAATTATATATATGATAATTATTGGCAATAAAAGCTAAAAATATATTTTATCAAGATTCGCTGTACATAGTGAGTAAAAAATAAACAATTTGCATGAAACCTTTCGCAATCAATAAAAAATATGAATAAAGCTAACTTCTGCGCATATAAATTTCTCATATTTGGTGAACTGGACTTATCTGATTGAGGTACTATCAGCATAAAGTCTGTGCAATTAGAAATAGGGTGACCATTCTAAAGCTGAGACAATTGAAATTTAAATTTGCAACTTCTGCATGTACGAACTCTATCTCAGGATATCAAAAAGGTACATAATTCACGTTAGCTGCTAAACTTTTCTTAAGATTTTTTTTAAACAGAGAAAACAAAGAAGGATATAACACAGAGGTTCTGTAAAAATTTCAGAATTTTTTGCCATTTCGTTTATGATGAAGAGCCCTAAAGTATGAAAGAACAAAGTGTTCGATAGGTTCGACACTTTTACTCACCATCAGTTGATCGACATGAAGTTGGAGCGTCTTCATTTGGCTTGTGTGTGTTCTTCGTATGCATAGCTGTTTGTATGAATTTATGCTGATAATACCTCAAGAAAAAATAAAAAATGTATCAATTTTTGTAATTAAGCACACCTGCGGCCTACACTATTCAACAGATTGGTACATAAATTTCAAAATAAGTCTGCTGGATGGAATTCTTAATCCGCTTTTTTGGAATTTTTGATTCGTAGATTACCTTTCGAGTTTTAGTACTTTTTTGAAGTAAAATCGATGTTTTTAGTAATTAACACACCTACATTCTATACTGTTCAACAGATTGATACACAAATTTCAAGATAAGTCTCCTGGATGGAATTCATCTGTTTTTTTCAGGAATTTTTAATTCGTTGATTATTTGTCGAGTTTTAGAACTCTTTATGGAGATTTCGCGTACGTTTCTATTTATAATCCTAAACGAAGTCTTCTACAATTTTGAAACATTATCAAATTCAATGCTCGGATGCAATAAGGGCATCTGACGCGATGATTTTTTAAACTCGCTAATGTTACTATGTTCATGAATGCAATTGCGTAAAACTTTGTAGAAAACTTCCTCAAACCCTAAGGAACGATCACCTCGCTGGAATTTTGCTGGATCATGATATTTCCCCGACTCTTTTTTCACGGGAACATCGCCGAGCATGAATTTCGGAAGCCCTGAATTTTGTTATTGAATATCTTTCAAACAATAATGATTTTTATAGTTTTCTGCGACTTGGTGGCTCCGCTAGAGTCGACCAAATGAAATAGTTGCCGTTTTGAATCCTTTCGAAGTAAATTGAGCGAGTTATCGCGAGTTATATTTTGAAAAGCATTGATTTTCGATCTCTACGAAAATGACGGTTTTTTAATTCTTATCTCGAAAACCATTTGTCGGATGGAAGAAATTTGAATGATAAAAGGTGCATCTTGATGCGTAGAACAACTTCATATTTTTTATTTCAAATTTCTACGCATTTCGAGTTTGGATCGATTTTCGGAAAGTATCGTCCAGTTCGAGCGTCGGATCCCTTAATTGCATCCTGTCATTGAATTGCGCTTCAGTATAAGTACTTTACTGAGGTTCTTTGAGAAAAAAACATATTAATCGAAGGATATGTGGAAAATGACTGTGAATGTAATTGTAAAAGTTAAATCGTAAATGTGACTCATAAAATACAATATTGCTTGCAGAAACATTAAACTTGCTTTATATCAATAATAGGTTTGAAAAATAACTGAATTTTTTTTCTAATTTCTTTTAACACTCAGAAATTTTGAGAACCTTTTCCTCTTGTTAAACAATATGCTAATCCTCAATTAAAAAATAAAAAGGAAGATTTTTCCTGAAAAATTAAGAAAAGAAATTAATTTCTCAACTTACGCATACGTCGTATTAAATTTTTTAAAGAGAGGATTAATACTATCATTATCATTATTAAAACATTTTTATGAATACAGGAGAAAATTCCGTAGCATTTAACTGAAAGAAAGACGCGAGGCTTCGTTTTTTAAAAACGGGTATTATTCAAATTTTACAGTAAATTCGAGGTATATATTTTATCCGAAATTTCATAAGAACGCCGCAAGCAATTGAAAGCGGCATTTATGCACCTCCCGATAAAAATTATCTGTCTGATATAAAATATCTCTGGGATTTACTGTATAATATTATTTTTCCTTGAGTCAGTTTTTTATTTGTATAAGTACGCAAACTTTGCGTCATTCTAGCAAGAGAAATGGTTTATTGCAAAGTTGTAAACTAAGCTCATCCTTGTTTCAAAATTCAGTTCAAAGACTTCTCTGAGGTAATTTTAATTAAATTACTAATTTACTAAATTTGAAGAATTAAATTGTCTCAATGATTTTCGTCAAAAGTTTGAATAGAATGATAACAATTATTTCGAGGGAGCAGTTCTCCGGAAAAATGTATTTAATTATACTTTCAAGAATTGCAGTATCATTATTGATGGTGTTTTTGAAAAGAGAAATGTTAATTTTGCATTGAAAATATTTTGAACATACAAGAGTTATCTAATGAAAAACTTTTATTTTTGAATGAAATTTTCTTTCTTATCGCTTCTAATCATTTTTTTCAATGAAGGGATTTGATAGAATGAAAGCTTATTTTCTCGGGCAAAGGATTTTCTACAAACTTACTGCATCTAATTATTGAAAATAAATGCACTATGTTGAATATCACTACTTCTTTAATATTCTTTCCCTTTTTTCTATTCTAATTTATTTTTTGATGATTTATGAAATATAAGTGTCTCAGTACTATTTGATCGACGAGATAACGATAATAGTACACATAATTATAACATATAATTAAGCTACAGAATAATTATTCACACTCTCAACCAAATTCTTTATTACTACATTAATCAGTATTTCATCTAGCTGGAAGAAATGAGAGTCGTTTATATTCTGCTCTCCAACTTGGCAATTGTCCTCAATTCTATTGGTAAATATAAAAATATAATGATATATCTATAAAAGAAGGTACATTTTCAAGATTTTCACAAATAACAATTTATCCTTCGTGCTTGCCTTACATTGTTATATGTGCATATAATGTCATCAATTTTCTTATTTGAAATCTAGAAATCTGATATTTCGAAATTCTGTAACTGTACAGGTACATTCCGTAAATGTATACTGTTGAAAATATTTTCAAATTCACAAATTTATCACGTCACAAAGGTAACGGAAAATTCTCCAAAATTGTTCATAAAATTACGAAATGGTAACGAAATTTTCCTAAATTTACGCCAAGTTACGAAAAGGGTTTGGTAATTTTTTGTTACATGTGACGCCACAAAACTTCCGTTACTTGAAACGTAAGATTTTTTTGTTACGAGCTTCGGAATTTTCGGATACAATGTAACAGAAAATTCCGTAATTGTCACTACAAGTTATGAAATTTGTAACTGAATTTCCCTTAGTTTATCATAATTTTCTAAAATTCATCATCGGGATGACATGATTATTATTATTATCTGGGCAGGGCTATGAAGAGACCCAAAGCACTGCGATAAAACTTATTGTAATATTCCCATTTATTAAATATCGCCCATTAGAGAAGTTTTCCGTCATGAAGGCATATATTGCTCCATAGGGGATGTCATCTAACTCTTTCGGGGTTAAAAGTAAATCCCAAGATATCTTTCTCTCAGTATTGCAAGCGCATCACATTCACACAGTATGTGATGCGCTGTTTCCTCCGAGTGACCACATTTACGACATCTAGGTTCGACCTCAAACCCCATTGTGTGTAGATGTTTGTTCAAGTGGCAGCGGCCAGTTTATAACTTCACCACAATCTTCACCTGTCTTCTTTCCATATCCATGAGACGTTTGGACCTCGTTGAATATGTTAACTCAATGTATTTCTTCAACTGCATCAGTTTCCATTGCCTCGCACGTTCGACCCGAATCCACTCCCTGACCGCTTTCCTGAAAACGGCACGCGATATACCACAGTAGGATTCTGGTCCAATGAGGAGCATTGAAGCTCCCTTCTTTGCCAATTTATCCACCTTCTCGTTTCCCATAATGTCTTCATGACCGGGCACCCAGATCAGTTTAATCCAGTTGTCTATCGATGCATGAAGGACAACCAGAAAGCAGTTCCATACTAATTTGGAAGTAAACTCTTGTGATTCAAGAGCCTTAACTGCAGCCTGGCTATCGAAACAAATGTATATATGCTGACCTTTATATACACGCGTACAAATTACCTCAAGACAAGCTTTAATTGCCACTACATCAGCTTTGAATACAGAAGGGAATTTGCCCAGCGCTATTGCAATGTCAACTATGGGTATTCTCCCATGGACTCCAGCTCCAGTACCCTGGGTATATTTGGATCCATCTGTGTACCAGATGAGCCTTCCCGGTTCAAATAATGCATCTCTGCTCCGCTCATCATGCCATACTTCCCTTTTTTGGAAATATCAGCTCAAAGGGCTTTATGAGCGTGAGTTTCCTGACCATGCAGTCAGGTTCCATGTCAAGGAAATGATCTTCACAAAAATCATTTCTTCAAGATCTACTTAAATGTGCCCCCTCGACTGCACTATTGGGGCCTTTCACCATTAGTCTATACGCCTCCATCGACGCCTGTTTCTTTACAAGCAGATTCAATGGCGGCAAGCCCAATAGTACCTCGCATGATGCGGTCGATGTAGACCTCATTGAGCCGGAAATCGCTAAACAAAATACTCTCTGTAGGCTTGGCAGTTGTTTTTTTCAGCCAATTAGTTCCGTCCTTGATACCTGATCAATGAAGCATATGTAATTATTGGTCTGACTATTATTGTATATAGCCAGTACACCACCTTGGGTTTCGGTCACCAAGTTTCTCATATAGCACCTCTACAGGCCCAAAAGGCCACTTTAGGCTTTCTAACTACAGTATTGACGTGGGTTTTCCAGGTCAGCTTGGAGTCATATGACTCCCAAGATTTCGCCGATTCCGAAAACTCCACTAATTTGCCATATATTTCGGGCTTACTGAGGTCAGGGAGTCTTCTCCTCCTCGTGAAAACCGTAAGTTTCGTTTTATCCGGATTAGCGGATAGGCCGCGATCGATACACCACCCCTTAACCATTTTGAGTGCTTTTTACATGAGTTCAACTAATGTGCCCTCATGTTTTCCCTCCACAAGGATTACTGGGCCATCTACATATCCTTATGTATGGAATCCTTCTGTTTTAAGTTTACAAATCAGGTCATCTATTACAAGCACCCACTGGGCGGAGGATAGCACTCCCCCCTATGGGCATCCTTTTTTTGCGTCTGTCTTCACCATCTCGCCATGGAGTGACGTATATATTACTCTGCTTCGCAACATGGATCGCATCCGCCTATTCACGGTAGTACTAACTCCATGTTCGTCTGCAGCCTCATAGATAGAGTCTATAAGGGTATTGCTAATTGCGCCCTCTATATCAAAAAATGCGTTCACCGCCATTTCACCTTTCTGCAACGTTCTTTGGACGTGACTAGTGAATGCATGTAGCACATCTATCATAGATTTGCCTTTTTGTGAAGCAAACTGATTTCTATAAAGTGGTTTCTCCGGTAGGATTTCCTCCTTTATATAAAGGTCCACTAGTTTTTCTAGTCTTTTCGACGTAAATAATGTTAGACAAATTGGTCTAGAAGATTTGGCTTCATAATAGGTCGACGTACCCGGTTTAGTAATAAAGATTGCCTTAACCCTCCCCCAAGCCCCGAGGGTACATCCCATTGCTAAACACGCCCTAAATATGCTATACAATGGCCCCACCAAAAATTCCAACCCTTCCTGTAACAACGCAGGAAAGATCTCGCCATCTCCTGCGGCCTTGAGTGTGTCAAATTGATTAAAAACTCACCTGATTTTCGAGAATGTGACAATTCGACTAGCAACCTTCCAGTGTTCATCCATGGTTCTGTTAGTTGGCTCGCCTGAGGAGTATAGCTTAAAGGCTTCCCCCTCCGGTGATTGTTACCACATCGACCCCGGAAAATAGACATCCATTAGGTGCTTCAATATCGAAACGGTTGTCTCTGCCATGTTGCCTAATGGTAACATTAATGCCCTTAGTTGACATGACGAGTAACCTCTTAAAGATCTCTAGAGTCTTGCGGTGTTAGGTATACTTCCTATACCTTGACAAAACCCCCTCCACTAGTCCCTCTTTGCGTTGTGTATCTCGTTGTTATATCTTGTAATAGCAATCTTATACAAGTCCTATATTTCAGTCTTCCTAGCCCTATCAAAAAGTCTTCTAGTATCCTTTCTAAGGGCCTCAAACCTACTGTTCCACCAGGCGGCATCTCTGTCTGTTTTCTTTACCCGATATGAACATTTGTCCTTATAGGCTTTACGCATAGTTTTATGAACAACGTCTACCGCAAATTCTATCTGCTCGATAGATCCGATACTCCTCGGTATAGTTTCAAGAGGTCCACTAATGTTATCTCTGTAACCATCCCAGTTCGTTACTTTTGAGTTCCTGTACCTCTCGGGATGGCATCTACCTGGTTTTAGGGAGAAACATATATGCCTGTGATCAGATAAAGACGTCTGATACGATACATGTCATCCCTTGAACTGAGCCCTCAAACGTATTGAGCGTAAACACAGGTCAATTACCTCTTGACATCTCACAGTCACGAAGGTAGGAAAATGTTAAACCGGTTGTCATAAGATAATGTAATGAAGACTCATCTCTGTTGATGATGTTCTTCCTATCCCATAGTGAGTGATGCACATTGGCATCGCATCCAATGAGGAGTGGCCATCCTCTCATTTCACAGTGTTCCACCAGTTGTCTCCATTCTTCAGATGGTAGAAACGCTGAGCATATCATCAAGGGCTAATGTGAACCTCCTACTTAGTGTAATATTTTTATCGCTATTAGATCTATAGAGCAAAATCTTGGTAGACTGATAAATTCAATATCACCTCTGACAAATACCGCTGCCCTAGGTGTCTCGCCGGTCTTACGGTATATAACAGAATGGCTCTTCTGACTGATGCCTTTAACGTCTGCCTTGTAGCACCAAGGTTCTTGAATAGGGGCAAAAGATGATTGTTCCGCTATCAGATGCCTGCTTAAGATTGCAGACGCTACCTTGGCGTGATGGAGATTAATTTGGATAAAATCCAAATCTGATGAGTAGCGATTCCAACTACCCATTCTATTTTCCTGCTTTTCCTCCGGAGGACATTTTCGGAGGTTTGTCACTCGGCTTTCGTTTGGTAAGGATTTTAAAATCATCCTCTTTAAACTATATAATTCTGCATTCGAGTCTTTTGAGAGCCTCGACTGCAGCGTCTTTGACACAGAATATTAATTGTGTCACATTCTTCTCTGCCATAACGTCGGTCACTTTCCATTCCTTCGCCTTTAAGGTTGGATTCTGGACTGTCAATGCCTTTGAGGCAGCCACCGGTTCCGCGAAAGTCTTGGGTATCCAGATCATTACTTTGAGCGGTTTCGGCAGGTCCTTACTATCTATGACCTTTATCCTGGCTCCCTCCCACAGATTCAGCTCCTTCACGGCTTCAATGCGCCATGTCCTGAAAAGTTCATCCGAGCATACCAAGATGAAGGCGTTGTTTTTGAAGCGGCAATCTTCAAATCTTTGAATCACCTTTCCTGATCGGATTCCATCGGTTTTTTTCTCCAATGCCGCTTCAACTGCTTTAGCCTGGTCGTCATTGAGTTTGACTTTAGGGAATCCCTCAACGAGGACGGCAATTTGCAGATGGCTTTGAAAAGCCTCCTTGTAAGAAGCAGCAGGCTCTTTGACTCGCAATTTCTCAACACCTCTGAAATCTTTCGGAGTGCTGCAGTCTGAACAGGCCCTCTAAGGACTACCCATCTGCGGAATCATGACGCCTTCCGAATTGTTCTGGAGGCGATTGTACCTTTTTCTAGCTGCATCCGAATATTTCTTCTTCCGTGGTTTGGCTGTCAGAGTTGGATCCCTAGGATTGGCATTGTTTGCAAGTTCATTTAAGTCCTTGCTCCCCGGTTCGCTGGAAGGTCGACCCGGGACTGTCTCTCCTTTTTGCTGTTCTGAAGTATGCAATTGAGCTTCTCCAGATGTATCCATCTTTCCAACTGGGGACGTCTTATCCAAGGGAGTCAATGAAGACTTCCCTTCTTTATTTTATTTTTTTTTTATTTCCGATCCATTCTTGATCCAAGAAGTAGCTGAAGAAATAAACGTCCGCCACTACATTGCCCCGCTTGTAGTGGTAAGACATTTTTACACTGTGAGGTCGCCCGGTATCCTAGGACACCGACTTAGGTGCCACACCCTGGTACCATTCATCCTTCAGCACGGTAGTTAATACCTTGGATTGAGAGCTAAATGGGACGTCGAGAGCCACTCGACGATCGCTGCTCAGTCAAACTATCAAAGGTGCTATTTACCTTACTAACGAAGAACTGGATCTCCTATATGGGTTTCATCGCTGCATATTATGTGATGTCAGCCTGCTAAGTACCATGGGCAAAATGTTTACCAAAATACATATTGGTAAGGTCATGGGAATAACTAAAGAAAGAATCTGGGAAGTCCAATATGAATTTATGCCTGGAAGATCATGTGCGGATAAAATATTTAGCTTAAGAGAGTTCATACAAAACAGTCTGAGAGTGAACAAATAGTTTTCTGTGCATTCGTTGATCTGGAAAAAACTTTCGATAAGGTGGATAGAACTAACCTTTGAGAAGTCCTGAAAGAGTTAATGGACAACTGAGCGATTGTTTTCATATTAAGCAGGGCGTTAGACAAGGCTGCGTTATGTCCTTCTGGATGTTTAATACATACATGATCAAACGTCTGAAAATGGCTGTCTTAGACGAAGGTGTTGATCTCGGGACAGCGAAATTGCATGGACTGGCGTTTGCAGATGATAAGATTGTAACAGCAGAATCAGTTGATGATTTTCAGAGAATGATGAGCAGACTGGATACCAGTATGAAGAGTATGGGCCTTAAGATCAACGTGAATAAAACAAAAATTATTGTGTTTGAAGGAGGAATGAGAAAACAGTACGCAACATTGCCTTGAACGAAGAGAGGATGAAACAAGTTGATGATTTCGTGTATCTTGGAAGTTTATTTACTGATGATGGAAAGATAGATGCAGAGATATCCAAACGTATAAAAAAGGGTAGAAAGATTATTTTCAGTGTGCAAGCCATTATTATAAATGAGAATGTAACGAAAAAAGCTAAAATTTCTATCTATAACTGTGCTTGAACCCACTAAGCTGTATGGTAGTGAAACCTAGACGTATTAAGAAAAGGATGGGAGTAAAATGACCGCGGTTGGCATGCGATTCCTGCAGAATATGTGTGGCAAAACGCTAATGGAAAGAGTACGTAATTAGTGGGTTCTCATAGGGACTTATGGAGCATAATTTTTTATAAGAAGGAGAGTGAAGCCTGAAACGAAAGGTATTGGATACTCATGGGCCCTCATGAAGAGCTTTACAGTTTGAATTTACATAACATACTTTCTTAGATTGGACCTCTAAATAATAAAATAAAACAAGTTCAGGATTAAAAAAACGTAAATAACAAAACATAACTTTCATTACCAACAATTTGAAATGTTTAATTGGGAAAAATTAGATTATTCCCATAAGAGTTATATTTTAGAAAGTTATTTCATGGAAAATACAAACATTTTATTATCTTGAGTGCAAAATAACATTTATTCATATTCGAACCCGGAATCTTGATTTTATCTGATCCATTTTCTCTAACTGAGGCGCAATTTGGCTTTCCTGACGTTGATGGTCCGGAAATGACATAACTCTCAGTCTTTCTTTTCTTTGATTCATCATTGAGATCGAATTCTGGTTCCGTTAAAGGCAAATTTATACCTGATTTAAACAAATGAGAATTTTCAATTTAACATAGCTAAAAAATCTCTAGAAATAATTTGAAATGTACCTGATGTGATTGGCTCTCCGATTTTCCTTTTTTTCGTCATGGAATTTTCGACATATCCTTCAGCAACTGTTTTGGATTTTCATCCTCCGAATCGGCAAATGGTTCCCAAATTGGCTCCGAAATCAGCTAGTGATGTCGGCGGCGTTAGTCGAGAAAAATGACGTCCGGCAACTTCAAAAATTCAGCTATTTTTTTGGGCATGGTGCCGAATTTATTTTTTCCCATTGGCTGGTTCGTACAATTTCCGTGTTAGTAATTAAAAAAAAAACATGTGCAGATTGCATTTGAGGGTCGTAAATCTTGATTTGTTATTGTTATTGTTATTTTCACTAACTCGTCTCCTCGAAAAGCGCCTTTTATTCCAAAAATGAAAGCTCTCTAAACAGAAAATATTTTATAAGATTTCAATTCTAACTTTTATCGAAGTATATCCTTTTTATCAGTTTTTTATTATTTACCTTTTTGTCTAAAAATTCATTATCTGGAGCGTCAATTAGGAACTTTTCAATGTGGCTAGTTGATAAAACATTCGATTTTTTGGGCTTATAAACTTCGGAGTGTCGTTTTAGTAACATTGTCAATTTCTTGTATTGACTTATGTCGACACTGTTATTGAGATTTACAGAAGATCTTACCATCGAGTAATGTGACCAAACAGTTAAAGGTTTTAAATTTTTTACTTGCTCGTCAAAGTAAAGGAGCAACATATCTTCCGAAAGTGAGGTTAGATTTTTCTCTTTCCGCCACTGCAAAAACTTTTCGTATTCAGTGAACGCGGCGGCGAGACCTAATCCATCGATTATTTTCCCCGTTCGATACTTTTCAAATACAGTTTGTGCCACCACGCGGCGCCACTGCCAAATTGAGGAATAAATGCCAAACACGCGAGTTTTATTTATGACGCAGCTCTTTTGTTTCCTGCTGTTTCATCTAAGGATTAAACGCGTAAAATCGCGATCTGCGCAGGCGCCACTCTATGATTTTCCCCAGAGCTAAAAATTAGCCATTCTGCGTTCGCTCTACAGGCGTGAAAAAGCGTAGTTTTTTATGCAGATATTGGCAAATAGTATTATGTTGCATTACAAGGGATAAAATACAGCGTTCACGAGTGTGAAGTGTGCTGCTCGTGCGAAGCGAGGGCAGCTATTACACGAGTTGACTACGCTGTGTCTCGTTCCGTGTAATGCATATTATTTTTCACAAGTACTCCAGTGGAAATTCGATTTCCAGTACCTGTAGAGTGGGGGGAAACAAGACGTTTCAGCCCTAGGGTTGAAATATTTTATGTTTCGACCCGAGGGTTGGAACACGGGCGGAGCGAAACAAGGTGTTTCAGCCCTAGGTTTAAAACATTTAATGTTTCAAAAAATTTAAAACATTAGTAAAAACATGTAGAACATTTAATGTGTCAACCCAAGGGTTGGAACATCTTGTTTCGCCCAGCTCTACAGGTACCGAAAATCAGATTTTCAATAGGGGTGTTGTGAAAAATCAATTTTCTCTCAATCAGTGAGTCCGAAAACGTCGAGATTTGCTAGAACTCGCGGAAGTGATTTCTCACATAAAACCAATGCCTTTTCATTGAGATGAGAATGTAAAATCAGGGACTAATTTCACGTTAAGTAGAACTGTTTATTGTAATGATTTTAATCGTCATGTTGGCTTCACTTTTATATTACCTTAAACTGACGTGTGGAACACTTGCTATAAATATACTGACAGAAGATTGCCGACTCATAATATAGCCGAAACTGTGAAATTCCCGAAATTTAACAATAAAAGAATTGGTTTCGAGTAAATATTATTTATTTATTAAGAATACAATAATGAAATATTTTTATAGATCGAAACAATTCCATGTCATTTCTAACTTTTTAAAGCATTAGGTTGGTCACCTTGCGTCATTATGATGGATTTTCACTAATAAAACTGTGGCGGAAAGTGATTTTATATATTTTTTATCATGATTGTGTTTGATTATTTATACTTTCTTAGTGCATATGCATTAATTTTGATCAATTCTATATTGAGTGTTCAAACACATTTTTTTTAAGTTAAAAATGATTTTGTTAAGAATACCTTTTTTATACTTTTTTTCTTTGCACAGTTATTTGTGAAAATTGAAATTAAAGAACCGGCCTTAGGCTTTTTTTGTGGAATTCAATTAGCTTTAATTTACGAAAAAGAGCGTCCGAATAGGATAAAAATTGTGACCTGTAGACTTATTTGTTCAGGAAAATTCAGTTACTTCCCACTGTAATGCGCTTCTATGTACCTGTGTACTAATTTTACAGGGCCGAGATGCAATACAGGTAAGGAGGCAGGTGCTTGAAAACGCGAAAACGTATTGTCTCGTGAATTGTTCCTTCGATAGTGAGGAACAAATGTCTTGCTGGAAGTTGTTTCAACTCTAAAGTGTCCTCGATACTTTTCTTCGCCGAAGCTAGAAAAACACAACCTAAAATAAGAGTTTAAAAACTGATGTGTACTCTACATTCAGAAATCCACAAAAAATTAGCAAAAATTAGTGAGGTGACTTAAATTATTTCTGTCACCAATCACAGCAGTGCCTTCCCCCCCCCTCCATGAGATGTTGGAAAGGGGTAGGGATGTGACCTACATTATTTCTGTGCCCAATCACAGACATGTCCTGCCACACTTTTGCCTGGACTTAAAATTTTTTCAAATGAGAGATGCCGCAATGCGACTTGCCGCGTGTCACTTGACCCGACCCCCATATATCTAACTTCCTGGATTAAAAAAATGTCGAATCAAGGTTTTGTATAGGTTGAATAATGACTTCAATAGTTCATTCAAATTAGACTGGTAAATCTACAATCTATTTCAATGGTAGCTTTTTCACCGGGACATCTCTAGTTGACCATTTATCTCGTCTGATCGCGATGATTCTTGTGGAACAGTTGACTTTCAAACGGGGAAAAAGTTCTTTGAACATGGTCTCTAGAATTTATTTAATCATTAATAGATTCATCATTATTTATAATAATGTAAGTTTTTCTGCTAAATTCACTGAAGTTTGGCAGAATATTCTAGAAACATTTTATTTGATGTTTTATTCCAATCCCTTTCTTGTTACAGAGTTGAGTTTGCAGTCCGATAGCTTACCTGATGGTGACCATATTCCTGGTGTCCCTCGTAGAGGACCTTCTGCTTCTTTTGACTTAAACCGTTCCCCTGAAAGGTCTTCTTCTCCTACCGAACCTTGTTTCCGCGAAAGATCCAGGTCTCCTTCTGCAACGCGTCCTCCTCCTTCCAGATCCGTTATGGTTCCTCCTCCCAGGCCCATTCTGGTCCCTCCTACCAGGCTTCCTTCTCCTGATGGACTAGGATGTGGACTTGAACAACTTACATATATTCGGCTCCGTCCCTGTATGAATCCACGACGGATATTCGAACTTCGAAGATACACTTTTCCTGAGGGTAAACTAATTAAATTACGCGTAGGACGTACCTATGTGCCCATGACAAACCAAGAACAAATTGTGTTGTCAACATCCGCCGGTGACGTCTTTGCAATATTGGAGAGTCATGATGTTCTTGCTGGAATCTATATATATATAATAATCGCGCTACAAGACGGGCGAAAATAAACATGGAAAGCCGCACGGTTACCCCATTGACCCCAGAAGAAGTCAAGGAAACTCCAATAAGTGCCCGCCGCCCAATCAATTTTTATTTTAGAGTAGAGTATGTAGATCGCATTCCTCCACACCATTAATTAAGAAAATACAAAACTAAAACATAATATTGTGTGTGATCCGCAGCAGCCCTATGGAAAATCACAGAAAGAGGCAAGCGGCGTTATCACATACTTTATTTATCGTAAGCCAATTATATGTATAACAATCTTCAGCTATGAAAATTGAAAATATAATTTATCACGATTCGCTGTACATAGTGAGTGAAAAAAACAATTTGCATGACAGCTTTTGCAATTAATAAAAAGTAGCAAAAACCTAACTTCTGAGCGTATATATTTCTCATATTTGGTAAACTGGATTCATCTGATTGAGGTGTTATCAGCATAAAGTAATTTTCTCAGGAATTTTTTCAATTCGGGTGTGTAGAGTCATTAAAGTGTTACGTAATAGTCAATGCAATTAGAGAGAGGTTGACTATTTCAAAAGCTGAGACAACTGAAATGTAAATTTGCACCTTATGCATGTAAGCCCTATCTCAGAGTATTAAAAAGGTACATACATAGTTTACATGAGCTGCTAAACTTTTCTTAAGATTTTTTTTTTTAATTGAGAAAACAAAGAAAGATACAACACAGAGGTTTTGTGAACATTTCAGATTTTTTTACCATTTCATTTATAATGGAAAGCCCGTAAAGTATGCAAGAACAGAGGGGTCCGATAGGTTAGACACTTTCACTTACCTTCAGTTAATTGACGTTAAATTGGAGCGCCTCAAATTGGCTTGTGTGTCTTCTTCATATGTATAGCTGTTTGTATGAATTTATACTGATAATACCTTGAGAAAACATGAAAAATGTGCTAATTTTTTGTAATTATGCACACCTACAGTCTACACTATTCAACAGATTGATACCATACAGAAATTTCAAGATAAGCCTGTTGGATGGAATTCTTTGTCCATTTTTTATTTTTTATTTTTGGTTTGTTAATGATTTTTCGAGTCTTTGTGTTTTTTTGAAGAAAAATCGATTTCTTTGTAATTAGCATACCTACTGCCTACACTTTCCAACCGATGGCTACAAAGTTTCAAGATAATCCTCCTGGATGGAATCCTTTATCTATTTTTATAGGAGTTTTTGATTCGTTGATTATTTTGCGAGTTTTAGTACTTTTCATGAAGAAAAATTGATTTTTCAGTAAATTGACACGCCTACAGCCTATTTCTTTAACTAATATGCACACAAATTTTAAGATGAGTCTATTGGATGAAATTCTCCATCCTATTTTTCATTCCTTTTTTTTTAACCAATAGGCACGCAAATTTCAAGATAAGTCTGTTGGATGGATTTCCTCATCCATTTTTCTTTTTAATTTTTGATTCCTTGATTATATTATGATTTTTTAAATAAGGTATGAAATAATAATTTTAAAATAATTTTGTTGAAAGTAATTTTTCATCCTTTTTCAGGAGTTTTTGATATGTTGATTACTTTTCGAGTTTTGTAACTTTTCATAAATAAAAAGCGATTATTTCGTAATAAGACACACATATCCTACACTATTTAACCGACGGGTACAGAAATTTCGAGGTGAGTCTGTTGGATAGAATTCTTCATCAGTTTTTCAGGGATTTTTGTTTCTTTGATTATTTTTTGAGTGTTATTACTTTTAATTTAAATGAATTAAGAAAAATTGAAAATATGGAGAAACTGAATATTTATAAATATCCTCTCATTTCATAGTAAGATAAATTAGTATGAAGGATAATGTAACATTTTATAGAAAATATTATGCAAGAATAGTGATCAATAGTTATTAATATTTCAAATCAACGGTGATAGATAAATCGAGTTTCAAGTTTGAACTGTATAAAAATCTTCGCAATTATAAAATTGTGAATTTAAGAGCGTATTTTAAGTAGTTGGATTAATTATTTTCGAGTTTTCACCTAAAATAGCAACAATATTATCATTGGTACACGTTTATAATAGGAAATTTCCCGAACTTTTTGATTAATAGCTCTTTAACGGAGTCTTCTACAATTTTGAAACTTTACCAAATTGTGCTTCAGTATGAGTACTTTACTGAAATTCTTTCAGAAAAAAATGTATCAATCGAAGGATACGTGGAAAATGACTGTAAATGTAATTGTAAAGTTAAATTGTAAATGTGAATCAAGGAATACAATATTATTTTAAAAACATTTAGGTTGCTTCAAGTCAATAATAGGCTTAAGAAATAACTAAATCTATTTCATGATTTTTATTAACATTCATTCATTTTGAAAGACTTTTTTTTCGTTAAAGTATATGCTAATTCTTCATTGAAAATATAAAAAAGTAATATTTTTCCTGAAGAATGAAAAAAAAGAAATTAATTTCTCAAACTACGCATACGTCGTTTTTATTGTTTTAAAGAGAACTCTTTAGAGTATCAAAAAACAAAACACATGAAAAAATCGAATCGGACAATTCTGGCAAATTCTACTGTAAGCAATTATTAAAAAAAAAATTTGAAGAAAAAATCTGCCCGCTTCGCGGGCACATTCTCATCACGCGCTTTTTTCGCAAGTTTGAGCGCTCCCAGGGCGCGCGATTCGGTCGTCGCGCTTCGCGCTCGGTTTTATATGTTTTTTTATGTACAAATTACTAAATATGTTTTTGATTTCAAATGAAAAAAGAAATTTATTTACTTAAGGCTCTATCGGCCTTAAGGAATACATTCTCATCATAATATTCGCGCACGATTTTCTGCGC
>JAUMHM010001868.1:0-18359 GCA_032362435.1 Melikaiella ostensackeni | reverse complement strand
AAGGGTACACTGAGAACAAGGATCGATTGCAGTGTCAAATAATTATTGCTCGTTTCTTAGTAATTAAAATACCTGTGTCATGAAAAAAACTTGATTTGGTCCCAAAATTGACGCCAGTGATTCTAATGCTCGTATAGAAGCAGTACAAAATTGAGCATCTTCGTGACTTTTGTGAAGATCCGTAGTCGCTTTACATAATTTGACTGGTACTGTCTTGACATGTCTTCTGCCTTCAATAGTGTAAGAATCATTCGGTATAAGTCTGACGTAAGTAGCGTTTCTAGAAACAATGAATCCTTTAAGCTTCAATTCTTGCACGAGGTTATCGAGAGTTAAGCAACTTCGCACAATTTCTGAGCGTCGCCGATAATCCGCTCCACCACCAAACTTCGCAATCTCTTCTAAGACTTCAAGAAGTCCTGGTTGATCATCTTCTAGCCTAGGTCGGAAAGGCAAGATTTTTCAGGGCGAGCGTTTGAAATAGCTGCTAAAAACGTAGAATCTATGAGTGAGAAAGGTCGTTATGTCGCCTAATTGTAAGGCAGAAAATTTTTTTAGAATTTTTTCGTTTTGTTCATCAGAAAGTGCAACTAAATAAATATTTAAGAGTGAAAAAACCCGAAAATTGATTTTTTCCGACTAAGGTCCCTTTCTTCGCGACAGGTCACATATTTATTATGTAAGTTAGGAGACCCTCTGGTCTGGGCCTGGCCAACGACAGAAGATTTTCCCACACGAGTGAATCAGAACCGCTTCTAATATTGGCACAGTTCCAGGCTAGTACCAGTACTAGAACTGTACTGGCATAGCACTAAGCCAGTAGTATGCCAACTCCTAGCCGAGTTACCTTTCGTACAAATTCCAGTACCGGAGCGGAACTGGAATTTCCACCTGGGGAAAAGAAAAAAAGCCTCCGAGGTATTTTTTTCAAAATATACTCTTCCAAGTTTGTCGAGAAAAAATAGTTTTCGAAATGAATGAAGGTTGAAAGGAATTGCAATAAATGTTTTAATTTTTCAAGCTTATTAATGAATGAGTAATTAGTAAGCTTTGAAAATCAATAGCTTTCTTTTATAATTTTTTTCAAACCCACACTCACTTTGGTAAGCTTTTTGATCTCATCAAACTAAATATTGCTACTTAAATAAAGAATACAAAAAGGAATATTTCTTCTGTACAAATATCAAAATTTTTCTTTTGATTTCCGGAATCAGCATTTTCTGAAATTACGCAAAAATCTACTGATTTCAAATTTTTTCTCAAACGCGACTCTTTCGAGTATCAAAATCGAATTGAACAATTTTGAGAGATTGAACTTTGAAGAATTTCATGAAAATCATTTTAAAAAAAGCATGAAGGCATTCTTGTTATTGGAACCGCCAAATTCGGATTTCCCAATAGACTTTAAATAAAAATGTGTAGTTTCAATTCATTTAATTAAATCTAAGCCAATCGGTACAAATTATCATGTAAACTTTTCACTTTTTTACAGAGGATATTGAAAATAGAAAACCAATTGAAATTTTTAAAAATTGAGTAATGTCATTAAACAAGAGAAAATATTACTTTTTTTACATCAAATATTCATATTCAACAGCTGAGCTACTGTTTTGAAATAATACATGCAGCATTTATACAAGTTTGCTTAAAAACAAATTTTTTTCATAGACAAATATTCTGCTAAGAGATTTCCATATTTATTTTCCTAAAACATCCATTAATAACAATAGAATGGGGCTGTTGCATGAATTTCAGATAATATATTTTTTAAATCCTGCATATAATTCTGAAAATTTGAGTACATTAAAAAAAATATTTGCATACTTCATTAAAAAAATGTGAATAAGAAAAAGTATCGAAATCCTCATTCAACTAGCTGTGTGCTCCATCAGCTAATAAAGTATCTAGCAGACAGCTGGTGAAAATTCAATTAACGATTACTAACAGAGATATTTCTTTACTTGAAATCGTTTAAAAGCAACCACCAGTCAAAATTAAACCTCACTAAACAATATATTTTGTCTTGAAATATAAAACCGACTAAAGATAGTGATGGATAAAGTCATGCACGTGCGTAAGAGTAATGTTTCCGAAGATAACCTCAAATTTTTGTTATTCACATGCCGGAATCGTGAGAAAACGCGAGTCGGATTCCTTTCGTTTTGACATTGCATAAGGAAAATGTCAGACCCTAAAAATAAAATGTTTTGTATCTGATTGCGAGTGCAATAGCAAATATGATCCATATGAAATATTTATAAGGTTGCCTGCAGAGACAGGAGTGTCGACTTTTGGCACATTCGCGCTTTTCAAACTTGAAAAAAAAATTCAATCTTATTTGAAAAAATTTTCGTCAAGGAATTACATTCAATTTTCAGTGCAATTTAATTTAACTAGGAAAAAAATATTTAAAAATATGCAACAACTTCATTCTACAATACAATTCGGTTATATAGTTCTGTTATATAATTCCGTTAAATTCCTTCGGAATCGAACCAGAGGGCCTAGCTGCTCGTGGGAACAACTATGACAACACCAAACCCAGTTGTAAATGCGATTTAAAATGATCAAACGTGCAGAGCACCCGACAATGGGTCGGTAAACAGTGTTGATCGCCCTGGAGTTCGGGATGCTGCAAATAATTTGGATGGAAACACGATGATGAGTCGGCGAGACAATCGACGTCTTTAGTGGACGGATCGACTCCGAGATGACTTGCTAAAGGGCTACGATGCCAGCATTATCTCTGATCGCAGGGGTCACATGACGCGCCTGAACACTCTGTGGTGCCAGAAACCCCTAGAGCTTTCGCACGTTTCAAAACAGAGGTTAATAAACCACGCCAACAACCTCTTGCAAACAGAATATATACACGGAACGCTTCCCCAACCGCTGCAAGAACAAGCCGCAGACGAAGAAGAGGAAGCGATATTAAGACCGACCGCGGAAATCAGGCAACCCCCGAGAAATGATGGCGATCTTAGGACAAGGAGAAACATTAACATCTACGTTCCTCTTAAGACCCAAGATCTGGTTGAAATGAATGACGCCCTTCGTGAGGATTTTTTGGAGGTGCCCGACCTCTGGACCGACAATTATCCAGTTTAGGATGGGGCGCTAGCTTTGGCCGATTCAAATCGAATCGTAAAGCCGACGACAGGTCAAAAGACCAGAAGGCGCTTGCTTCAACTGCACAAGAAGATTCGCTGGGCTAGACAGAACGCGTCCCGTATTCAGTGTGTGATGAATACATAACATCCGGTGAGCCAAATGTTACGGTATTCACGGTAAGGGTTCGAAACTTCGATCACGAACTGAGGATCCACCATCACACATTGAATAAGTCAACGCTGCTGACTGTCAAGCAGCACATTAATGACAAAATACGGGTGTTATCTGACGCAAGGAGGAGAATACAGAAGAGGGAGGAATGTGTCAGCAAGAATAAACTTTTTCTCGCTGACCCATCGCACCTCTTTAGCGATCCCCCTATTTCTGTCCATAACCCGCCTACGTCCGAGAAGAAAGAGACTCTTTGGAGAGAGATTTACGAAGTTCAACACCCATTGCATGAAGACACTGAGAACATAATACGTTTCAAGAAGCTGTGCGCCAACCTCATAATGTTCGAGAAACAGTGTCCACCACTCAGGGCCGAAGAGGTGAAGAAAGCACTGAGGGGCACGAAGAACTTTTCCGCTGCCGGACCAGATGGTATCAAGAGCTTCTGGTGGAGGAAGTTTACTTTTACTACACCAACATCTGGCCCGGATCTTTACTTCATATTTAAAGTCTTAGACGCCCATTCTGCAGTAGCTGGTGTTAGGACGCACTGTACTCCTACCGAAGAAAGGCGACTTGTTCAATCTAAGGAACTATAATAACTTGTCTGAATACGCTGTATAAGATCTTTACAGATATCCTGAACGACAGGATTGTTCGGACAATTGAACCTGCGTGGAGGGAGATACACGAATAACATGGATCAAAAAATGGCGTAGCAGGCTGTCGGAAAACCTGCTATTCGACAGAAGCGTCTACAGAGATGCTGCAGCCTATATACGAAATCTGTCGGTGTCCTGGATTGATTATCAGAAAGCTTTTGATTCAACCTCCCATAGACTTATCACATGTTTGTTGGACAGCTTAAAAGTTCATCCACGCATATTCGGATGCATAGAGAGATTAATGCCCCTTTGGGAAACCAGATTCACTATCTTATCTGGAAAACATCGTGTGACAACTAACTAACAACTATCTTGAAAAAATTTTGCAGATTCAGTAAAGAAACAGCTAAGTTGTTTCGATATGGAATCAGATCATACAAGAAGATCCTGAGGTGCTCCTTTCAGGAGAGGACAGTTTGTTGCTTACAGGCGCATAAATGAACCTGGAAGCGTAATAGCGGGGACCGACGCGAGGGCTCTGTCCCAAGCTTCTGATCCCCATTGGGTGGTCAGCCGCTTCACCTTTAGTGCATGGACATTGCAGCCTTCAAACATTCCATACTCTGCTCCGTGTGATTTTATCATCATCATTTATATGACGTGTTTTGCTCGTCATTAGAGGAGCAGCGAACTTCCTCCAGCATACGATGAACGGGCTTGGAAAAATTCTCTGCAAATTCAGTGAATAACAGCTAAGTTGTTTCGATATGGAATCAGATCAAACAAGAAGACCCTGAGGTGCTTCTTTTAGGAGAAGACGGTTTGTTGCTTACATGCGCATAAATAAACCTGAAAGCGTTCCAGAGGGGCGTCTTTTAGGGTCAAACCATAAGCCTTCTTCTCTTTTGCATAATACTTCTGCCACCATCTCTCACACTAGGCAATTCTCATGGGTACCTTTTCGGCGGATCTAATAATCGTGAGCATAAGGTCAATCATATATTTTATATGGATGACTTGAAGATCTATGCTTCTGGAACACAGAATCTCAAGGATCCCCTCAAAATCATCGAGGGGTACACACGAGAAATGCGTATGAACTTTGGATTGGACAAGTGTGCCAAGATTTATTTGAAGCGAGGACGACTTGCTAGCCTTTGCGACGACCCTGAGCTCGTGGACGGGAAAGCTATTAGACACCTTGGCGCTGAAGAGACCTATCTATACCTAGGCGTGCCAGAAAGCCGCATTCAGGATATACGAGTAACATCAGTGGAGGCGGCTGTTCGAAGCAGATACAAGCGTCTTCTTCGACCAATCTGTCTTCGGATCTTCGGTATTCCGATCTGTCGACGCTGAGCAAGATATCTACAACTAACATGCTTGCCGTCCCAGTTCTACTTTAATCATTCGAAGTGGTTCCATGGATGAAGCACGAACTCACGGCCCTCGACATCGACACATGTGAGATCATGCATACGCAGAAGAGCTTTTATATCAACTCGTACGTTTCGCGCTTATACATTCCAAGCCGTAAGGGCTGGCGCGAACTTCTCAATATCATGTGTCTTTATAACCGAAGTATCTTGGGTACAGCTCACATTGTGATGAATGGAAGAGTTCCTCTCTTGAAAATGGTCAGGAACCACGAGATGATTCGCAAAGGAGCGTTCC
Organism: Melikaiella ostensackeni; assembly: GCA_032362435.1. Classification (NCBI taxonomy): domain Eukaryota; kingdom Metazoa; phylum Arthropoda; class Insecta; order Hymenoptera; family Cynipidae; genus Melikaiella; species Melikaiella ostensackeni. The sequence goes on along the minus strand of JAUMHM010001868.1, from coordinate 12,798 downwards.
TCTATAAAGCCGCAGAGCAGTTGGCCGAGACCCTGGATCTGGATCTTAACATTAGAAGTGAGGAAAGTGCATTACTTCATCTAGATCCCTCACTCCTAACAGCCCGAGTGAAGAGAGCGGAGAGCAACAACTTCCTCGAACAGCTCCACGACAAGAAAATGCACGGAACTTTCACAGAGATTTAAAAGATCAGTCCTTGTTGATGGAGTTAACGTTTGCTGTTCGTAAATCATCCGGACTAAATTCAGGCACAGAGGATTTTATTTTCGCGTGTCAGGGCGGTGTCTCTTCACCTTGGTACTATCTGGGTGTCCACTTACGCAGGAACGACGTATCTCCACAGACACAATGCGGTTCTAAGAGTGCTTTATTACCATCTTTGTCGCTCTTATGGTCTTAACCGCGGCCCTGCCCTCCCAAACGCTTCCAAAGAGATAGAGACAATTGTTGAGAACCAGTTGTGCAAAATTTATTGAAATTACCAGTTCAGACTAGAAGTCCCTATTGTATACTCGAGGCCTGACATCGTACTCGCTGACAAAGAGAAACGAACTACAGGTATGTTCGTGATCGTATTATCGGCTCTGGCCGACGCCAACGTCACAGTCAAGGAGAAGGAAAAGGGGGAGAGGTATCAAGGCCTTATAATAGAGCTACGGGGAAAGTTCCAGGAGTATTCGGCTAAAATAGACTCACGAGGGTTTCGTCGGTCCTTCATCTCAATTTCATCGTACCATGAGGTCACCCATCTCATGGTTGTGAGGCGTGGTCATGGGTGTAATTTACCGCGGTTCTGCCGGGAGCCAGAGTCATTTTCCTGGATTGCAGTCGCTCCCAGGAGAATCTTGCGATAGTTTTTTGACCAATTTTTTTGAATTATATGTATATTTTTTCCCCCCAGATCCATCGTTTCATGCCCATAATTACATTAATTGAAACAGTTCATTGTCCACAGCTTACTATGAAAACCACTAAACGCCACCTCGCGGCACGATGCGACTTGCGTAAGGTTTTACGTTTGACCGCACGCCCGAGTTCGACTATTCTACATCTATTTTTACTTGAAAAATAAGTAGAAGCACATTCACTTTATGCAAGTAGTGAATTTTGATTTTGAAAAATTTGATTCTACATTAGAGTTCTTGGTACAGACAGTTTTTCTCGATTATCTCACTTTGACCAAATTTTGATTTGCGTAAGTTTTTCCTTTACGCTCTAGAATAATTTGATAAACCTCTTTACAAATTGCTCTCGATTCTAGTTGCGCGCATGATGGAATGGCAAATTGTCCGGCCACTGGTCCGTAGATGGATCATCACGCAGGCAAACATAAATTTAACCACATATAAGTCGATTCGCAGATACAAATGTGGATTGTCCTTTACAGGACATGTGGATGTCTTATCTATGGACACATGTTAAGACGACGAATGGAATCATCTCTTTGATGCATCACGCTTTGATTTAACTGCTAACTATAAGTCGGTATCAAGTTCTTATACCATCGCTCATTTGATCATTTCATTATATATATAATATAATGTCAGAGCTAACTTGTGAATACTAATTAAGCTTGCCATGGCATTGAATTGCTGTTTTTCAAGTCTGAAATATTACTCGATATTTTCAATTTTTTTGGAAATTCTTGATAGCTGTGCACTTCGTTATGCGTAAAAATGACGTCAAAGTGAATTTCGTTTAAAAATAGTGTATTATGCATCTAGGGATAGAAATAGGCGTTTCTTATCGAGCGAGATGTTCGCAGAACGAGCCGTAGTGTTAAGGGCACCGCAGGTGCCCGGAAGTACCCAAGACCGAGGATGAATTCCGCAAACATCGCGCTTGAGAAAAAAAACGCCAAAAAGTTCACAAATCAAAAATATACTTCGAAACCATCCACTTTTACGGCTCTTAGAGACAAATGTACAATAAATGTACAACAAAAAAAAGAGAGAGAGAACAAAAAGAGTCAACTATATCAACCTTTCACTCCTTTTTTCCGTCTTTTTTATACTACTGGGGACCAAAATATTCCGAAGCCAATTTAGACTTCCTCATCAGGGATAATCTATAAACACAGCGGAGCAAAATGACTAAAAGATGTTCAAAATACGATTCCGGCTACAATTTTCTACCCATTAAAATTTTTTTTTGGAAAATCAAAGCTTAGTAATACTTCTAGTAATACTTTTGTAAACTATATTTTCATTTCATGACAAATGTCATTGTTATGAACAAATTTTATAAACGAATGCGCAGTTATCTACATTCATTTGTTTTTGCTCGAAGTAGACGTCTAACTTCAGACTGGTATCGGCGATTCTGTGGGAATTACATTCATTTGTTTTTTATTGAAATAGATATCTAACTTCTGACTGAAACTGCTATTCCTTGTTGATCACCTACTTTTTTTTTCAAGTTGTCGATTTCAGCAGCTCGTGTTAGCAGGCTTTTTACCGTGGTGTTTTAAGAAATATTCTCCTCATTCTTGTGTGCGGTTCATTGAATTCTTCCATTTTTGTGTTTTCTGTTTCAATAAGTTTTTAGGTTTTGTTTTAGTTCTGTATTGTATTTTTTCGTTAGTAAGTATTGTTTTGGTTAACTCCTCAAATGGGTGATGTTGAAGTCGAAAACAAAATCCTGTCGGATATATTGATGGGGAGTATAGAGTCAGGCGAGGTGATCAGTGTTGGACTTTTAAAAAACTTCATTCGCGCTTTTAAGAAAGAAAGAAGCGCCTCTTTTATAAAGAAGAAGTGTATGAAAGCAAACATTAAAATTGGTTGCTTCCCCCCTTGGTGGTAAATTTTGAGCACCAAAAATGTGGAAGACGTTCGAAGAGTAATTTTGTAGATTGATTTCGGCTAAGAGGAGGAACATTGCGTCCATTCGGGAAACCTACTCAGAAACAGAAATTCAAGTCGCATTTCTCAAAAACTTGAAATATTCAGGGAAGACTTCATTAGAAAAAAAAATCCGTGAACTTCTGTGCGCTGATTCTGACGAGCTAAATAATCATCTACTGGAAGCTGGAGAACTTATTCCATTTACTGCTAATGAATGTTTAGCTCTTATAGGAGATGCTAAACTTTCCAAGCATCAGTTTGAGTGTATTCGTCTGCAAATGAAGACAAAGAATGCGGACATATTGAAACCGTACAAAGGACTCTCTACAGCAAGACAAGAATGCTATCCTCCAGAATCAGCCATACATGTTACGGAAAAGCAGGTTAAGATTGACTTACAAGCTTTGTTGAATCATACAGCATCATGTTTGCTTCAAATTCCTGAAATTATTTCTTTGACTAAGTCTATTATCATCCCTAGAAACGTAGTTCATTTAACGATGATAACCAAATGGAGTTGTGATGGAGCCTCTAGTCAGAGTCAATATAAACAAAAATTTGATGAAGACGGCATATCCGATGAAAGCATATTTATGGTATCTATCGCACCCTTATGCTTAGATGTCCAATCTCCGCTCCAATCATTTGAAAAATTTTCTCTCGAGTCTTCGGTACTTTGGAACAATCCTTGACCAGGTTCTGTCAGGTATTGCCGTCCGTTAATGTTCGAATACACAAAGGAAACAGCCGATAAAACTAGATTAGAAGTCAATTCAATAAAAAAAGAAATTGCTGCACTGTTATCAACAACCATTAAAATCAATAATTTCGAATTTTTTGTACATCATAAAATGGTTTTCACAATGGTTGATAGAAAAGTGTGCCAAGCAGTTTCTGAAACACCATGAACTGCATCCTGCTTTATATGTAAAGCAAATCCTTTCAGAAATGAACGATTAAAAAAATGTTTAGAAAAGACCTGTGCAGCCAGAAAATTACGAATTTGAAATTTCTCCACTCCACGCACGTATACGCTTTATGGAATGTCTTCTGCATATAGCGTATCGTGAAGATTTCAAGAAAATCTGGACGACTCTACAGGATAAAGAAAAAAAGCTGATGGCTGAAAGACAGAAGGCTATTCAAGAAAAGTTTAGAGAAAAAATGGGGTTAATTGTTGATCGTCCGAAGCAAGGCAGTGGCACATTTCGCGCAGATTCTTTCAAGATCTAGAGCTGACAGCAGAAATCACAGGCATCAATCTCCAGCTTATAAAGAATTTTAGTATCATACTTTAGGTTTTTAATTGTGGAAAGAATGTCCATCCAGGTAAGTTTGACTTGTATTGTTTAAAGACTGCCAAACTGTATATTAAACATTACAAATGGTTTTACATGCCTTCGTCAGTGCATAAGATCCTGTTGCATGGTGGGGACATTATTCGATCAGTCCTTCTTCCTATTGGTCAGCTGACTGAAGAAGCACAAGAAGCACAAAATAAAGATGTTCGTCGCTTCAGAGAATTTCATGCCAGAAAATTCAGTCGAGTTGTCAGTAACAAAGACTTGACTCAAAAATTGTTTACTCATCTGATCCAGTCATAGCTAGTGAAAGAAATCTCGCCACAAAATCAGGATCGAAACTAGGTCCAGAAGCTCAGGAACCATTAGTTGAAGGAAACTAAGATCCTTTTGATATTTATCCTATAATAATACCAAACTGTATTAATGTAATATTGGTAAGCCCAACAAATCACGTTTGAGAAAAAGTACCTCAAACTCACTGTGCGTTTGAGGGATCAACTAACGGGTTTACGTGTGTTCCCTTTAGTTTGTGTACGGCTCCATTTTCCTTTACTATACTCCAAAAAACACAGTCGTTTCTCTAAGTAATGTAACTGGATAATTTTATTCTAATGGGTGAATCCAAGGACGAGTGAGCCAAAAACGCAGAAATAACTTGTCTACATTAGAAAAATTAGGTTTCGTCGTAAATAAAGAGAAGAATGTTCTTGTGCAGTGCAAAAAAGTAAAATTCATAGATTTTATTTGAAATATGGCAAAAATGTTGTTAGGATTAACACCTGAGATGAAACAAAGAATTATATCTCACCCGTATATACAACAAATTTAGAGAGGGAAAAGTTTTCAGCGTTAATGACAAATGATGGAAATTTTGATGAAAAGATGTCCCTGACTTAAAGCTTACGACCAGATATTCAGTGGTAGATTAATAACATTCCTTCAGCTAATAATGCAATTAGCAAATTGAATCACAAAATCGAGATTTTTTCGGATGCTGCCCTATCCAAATGGGGAGCAGCCTGTAACCAGGGGACGACCCGTGGCCGGTGGGATAAACAACATCAGAAGCCACACATAAAGTACCTAGAACTTATTGCTGCCTTTCAATTATAGCCTCAAGTGTTCCGCTAGGGATTTGAAATTGTGTAAAATACTCCTTAGAATGTATAACACAACTGCAATCTTTTATATTAATCCCATCGCGTGATTCAGTAATAGCTGACAAAGAGTCTCAAAAACTACCCCCGAAATGGAATGGCAACTAGCGTCTTTGGCCTTCAATAAAACTGAATCTGCTTTCAATAACATCAAATTAGATTCATTTGCCTTAAATATTAGCACAAAATGCTTCAAGCCTGTATCTTGGAAAAAGGACCGAGAGACGCACGCGATAGGAACTTTAACGATTAATCGGTCAGCGCGGCCGTGGTTCCTATTATGTGTGTTCTTTAGTAAAGAAACCCACTTATTTAGGACCAGATACTAAATTACTATCGTGTCTTTCCAGAGAGGTTCATCCACTGTCACAGAAGCTTACTCTAGTATCAAGGAAGCTAACGGGAAGCCTTCGCCCAACAAGGAGTGCAAGGCGATGCTCTGCCGGTGATGCTTTCATCGTTGTTCAAGAGAAAGTACCTGCAATACGAAAAACCTGTAAGCCTATGGTGGAAGTACTGCCTAGATAATAATGCATCAATCTCAAATCCTTCCATCCTGGAGGTGCTGTAATTTCTAACCCAAGAACTAAGCGACATGAAATCCTACGGAATACCAAATACTTACCGCTCTGTGATAGCTCTACTAATGTCCTACGATTTAGGAAACAACTCTAGGATCAAGCGCTTTTGTAAGGGTTTTTCGACTATGGAACCTCCTAGGCCCAAGTATAATGATATTTGGGATCGAGATCCAGTGTCAACTTACCTTTCAAGTTTTCTGAACGATTCAGAGCTTTCAGCAGAAAAGACGTCCAAAAAATGAGTGACATGCCTTGCGTTAGCAAGCGCCCAACAGATACAAATCTTTTCGAAGATGGAAATTCAAATTTAAAAAATCACCTGAGATTCGATAAAAATATTCATACCTGCTAGGATAAGAACCTCAGCGGTGGGGAAAGAACAACCGACCACTGTGCGAATCACCTCGCGGATTTGCTGCATCAGTGTTTAATTGTGTAGCCTCGAAGTAAAGGGTCATGTTCTTATCCGCCCTAAGGTTAATAAATAACTCCAAATCGTATATATTCTGCTTCAAGAGTCTACATTTGAACAGGAGGAGGAGACGACGTAGCATGATTATACGATTGAACGAACTTACCTTAAGTGAAATTTAATCGGGATTATGCTAGTACGTCTCGTTCCAATAGATCATTCTTACCCTTATATCTTTCTAAACACCCTTAGTGATTCGAAGTTCAATCACATAAGGCCTAATGAGGGAATGGGACAATACGGTTAAGGCGACCTCTGGAGACAGCGAGAAAAATAGTAGCTTTAAAAATTCTGTGGTTATAGTCAAGAAACTAGTGTTACAACATTTGATCTATTCGGACAAGACGTACTAGCATAATCCCAATTGAACTTCACTTAAGGTAAGTTCGTTTAATTGTATAATAAATTTTGTATACGTCATAGATGATGTGAACCTTACGGTTTCAACAACTAATAACTATAACTAGCTTCTAGCAACTAATAACTAGCTTCTACATGCAGAGAAAAATCAGGGATCTCAATATCATGCAAATAAAATAAAATGCACACCTATTTAATAAAACGTAAAACTGTAAAACTCACAAGACGTGACAGACTAAATATAAGCAAAACTGTCGGCGAAAAATGCCGTTAACCAAGCGACAAGCAACACAAGAGGCGTGTTCACAATTTAAGAGTATTTTCCGACGGGCATTCACGACGAGAGGCGGAGTTGTTCACAATTAGAAAAATAACAACAACAATCATGTAATTTGCAGTTTAAAAACTGCAACATTACAGTAGACGAAAAATATTGCTGTTATCGTCGAGTGTGTATGTGCAACCCTCATTGCTTAAATACTGACATTCCATAGTTGTCGACTTATGTGCTTGATGCGCTCTCATAGGAACAATCTATCTACATTTTCTATTCTCTTTAAAACTTAACGAAAGATATATACTTTTTGTTACAATATAATATAAAGATAAGTACGAATATCTGAATGCAAAAATGATAACAATTAAAAATCAATTATTACCTTTCTACTGCGATTCTTCATAAATCTTGACGTATTCTTCGATGAAATAAAAAAATCTTTCTTTCAAATCTTTGTCCGAATTATATCTCTCTTGCAATAAATGGATAGCCTTTTTGACATTGAACATCTCTTTCTATATTTCGTGCGTTGATCATTTCTTGCTTCTTCTTTACCTGACTGAGAATCTTGATCCGATGTAGTTATCTCTTCAGTATCACTTTCCACCCATTTATTTATCCCTTTCTCGCTCGGCTTCTTGCGTTTCGTGATTTGTTTCCGATTACTCAAGCAACATTGTTTTCCTTCATCTTTTCTGGGTTTGAATTGTTTTTTCTGCTTCCTGTCGGGCGCGGGTTCTTGAATCTTTCTCGATAACCTTTGAAATTCGAGAAAAGGCCACGGGTTTAATGGGAGGTATATCGAACGAGAAATCATCCATCGAATTATAATACTTTGAACAACTAAAGTATTTGTTGAGCCTTTTAATTTACTATCTCATTGAGCTGCAGAAACATTTTAGGTTTCCAATGGAAATCAGTTTCTACGCGAGGAAAATGAATATATCAATTCAAATGAAGTGCCCCGGGGTATAAGCTTGCACAGTGGGATGCAATCGCAAAAAGCTGGATAAAAGCCCAACATTAAATTTTCGATTTTGGAGATTTCAAGTATTGCGTCCTTTGAACTAAAACCCCAACGCAACGGTGAAATTTCACCGTTATATGTTCTTTTTGTACAAATTGCTCAATTTGTTTTTGATTTCAAATGAGAAAGAAAATTTATTTACTTGAGGCTCTATCGGCCTCAAGGAATACATTCTCATCATAATATTCGCGCTTTGCGCTTGATTTTCTGCGCTCACCGTATGATATATACAAATGAATAGTTAAAAAGACGATTAATAATTATCTTCATTTACGATTGGTCCTATAAAGAAATGTTTAACAGCAATTTTATTTGACGTTTCAAAAGCACGAATTCTACTTTTTTGACTATTTTTTTCTCATCTCGCGTCGTTTGGTTCAAAAATGAAAATAAAAATATTCCAATATTATTTTCTATACTTAAAATACAAACTATGCTCCTACCAAAAAATGCTTAGAGGAAAGTTTACAGGTCTTCGTAAAAGCAACAATTTTGATATCTCAATTTTCTTTCGTATTCGGCGTTATTTGGCTCAAAATTTGAATTTTCGATTTTTCAAGAAAATTCAGAAAGTTGTTATGACAATCTTGTAGGGATTGCAAAAAGAAACGTTTTTCTTGTCCTGACTTTTTTCATATCATGCACTGTTTGGCTTAAAATTTTCATTTCCGTTTCTTTTTTTGAATTTTGTGAATGCTATAACTCTCACAATTTTCTTTTTGGCGAAAAAAGTAATGAGGATAAATTATTCGACTTCTTGAGTACTACGAATATCCGTACATAGAATTTGTAAATTTGAAAAAAAGTGGCCTCAAAAATTTCAGAAATGCTCGAATTTTTAGATTTTCTGGCCAAAATGACTGGATAACGAACCTGACCTTCATTTGAGGACACTCAAAGAGTATATCAAAGGTCAATTCAATCGATCAATTTTTGCGAAAGTTATCGTGCTCACAAACTAAAAATCTACAGACACCCACACACACACACCCACCTACAGACAGGCAGACACATTCGTAAAAACATGTTTTTCGGGTTCAGGGGGTCTCAAAACGTGGACATTTGAGAAAAATGGGAAGGGGGGGTCAAATTTTACATAAGTCTAATACATTCTCTGATGAGAAAGTAAAAAGTGAGAGCTGTGTTCAAAGGGACGCCAGAGCTTTTGTAATTGATCGATTTCAAACCGGAAAAGTGGAGTCATATGCTGGAAGTAAGTTGAGTACGAGTACTACTATAGAAACTTCAAATTGTTGCAAAGATGCATTAAAGAGCAATAAATTAATTAATTTCATTTGAAAAACGAAAAATCGCTACGAAAAATTGGAAATACGTAGAGAAACCATTAAATATTCCATCATGTTATTTCATGCCGGGACCTATTGGAGGCTGAAGACTAGAATAACAATTCATAGAAAATCGAAAATCCAGCTGCCCAAACTACCCGCCGAGATTTGGTGCATGTTTTTTTAAATGAAACCCCTATATTCTGTTATAACAAGTACATATTGTACGTTAAAAACGCAGAATAACAACCAATATTTGCAAAATGAGTATTAGGGTTTTAAAAAATGGATGCAATAGTGTATTAACACCATGGGTCTAGGGCTCTATGTGGGCATAATCAGGAAAACATATTTCTTTTCTTCCGATGAACCACCATTTCTTATTGCAGATTTCGATTGGACGCTTAGAAATAAGAAGATTTTGCGAAGGGTTATTTTTTCCTAAATCCACTACAAGAGGCTCAAAATGTCATTTAATGTTTCAATTATCATAGCTTTAAATGTTATTTTGGGCCATTGGATGAAGATAAGGTAATAAATAATAAAAAAATTAAGAAATGATTGATAAATTAAATTAATGGGTGAATGATAAAACTATGAGTACCAAGTGATGAATAAGTATTAAATAAATAAGATAACTAAATGAAAATTAAATTTGCTATCAAAATTTGACTTGACAAATTTAAATGCAGATCTACTTTTTGATAAAGTTATTTTATTTCACTATCTTTACTCATGAATAATTAAATATTCGATAATTTCTTTGAATACCAGAAAGTTATCTTCAACTTTTAGTTCAGATTCGTAATGAGCGACCCCAAAAATCACGTAACACTGAATTTTAGCTGAATCCAAGGATTTTTAGCATACTCGTCCGCGATATTAGATGCGCCATTTTTCTTATTAAATTTCTGTGTTTTGATTCTTAATTAGTGAACCCAAAAACAGCATTTCAGCATTTCAGCTGAATCCAAATTTTTTTAGCCCACTCGACAGTCATATTGAATCCGCTATTCTGTTTTTTATCTTTTTTGCCTCAAGTTCGCGATCAGCGACCCAAAAACCTTCGAGTAACAAGTTTAAGGCTGATTTGGAAAGGCTTTCATATTTTGACCAGCTTTTTGCGATTCCGTTCCACTGTATGTCATAGATAAAAAATTGTCTTCAATTTACAGTAAACATTGTTTGTCTTATTGAACTGTTTTTATTCGAATGGTTCTTCTAGTACAAAACTTGGTTTAAATAGACGAACATGGTGCCATTAAATTGATCCAGCATACCAGAAATTTTTCATTAGAATCATTTTGCTTATAACATTCAATCCTGCCAAGCTGTATAATGCCTAAAATGGGTTTCAAATTTTTTTCCTTTCTATATTGAACTTTATAAATAAAGTTTCTGAATATATTTTATTATGAATATTCTGTCCCAAATTACTTGGCCAACTTTGAATTCACATACTGATGTAGTTGTACTTGATAGATGTTTTTGTTAGGATTTTTTCTTTAACGGACAAAATCTCTAAATACAAGTTAACGAAATCCTACTGATGCAAATTCTGGCTCAACAATTCAGTGTATCGATTCAAACCGTCTGATGAGCCACTAATTACATATATTATTATAATTTTCTTTGGAAAGTCTGACAAAAAATGAAGTATCGTTTAATTTTATCAAACCTTGTCTATTTAACATTCCCATTTTCACGGACCAAAAAAATTTACTATCATATTGATTGAAATAGAAACTGAAAAATCTTACCATGAATTTGAATTAGAGAATGAATTTATTTAATTCTCAAATTGTATGGCGTATGAATTATTATTCTTCTAGCTTAATAACTCAGTAAATGGGACAGCATAATTCAATTTAAAATTAAATTCATTGGATGTATTTCATTTACAAAAGAAAATACAAAAAACATGAAACACCACCAAAATCATGTGTAATGTAGAAAAGGGCCGAGTACAATTACATGTAAAATGATTTAAAAAAATTTTGAGGCTGAGAGAGTGATAGTATAATATAATTCTGCTAAGTTTTATAATGTCTAAAGTGGCTTTTTTACCAATACCAGTTCAGAACATTTTTTTTGCGCCGGGCGTTTTAGATTTTCAAAAAAAAAACTTTAACCATCCCTAATAATCGAAAGTGTTATATATTTTTTTCAATCATAAAATTTACATACTTTCGATCACTTCCGGGACATAAATATTAATTATACTGGCTCGAGACAGAGCATAGATTGAAGTATGATTTCCCATCGAAACCCCAAACTCGATACTGTTCACCACTTTTCACAAAAACTCGAACATCTCCTGATCTACGATCCTCTGTTCTCAATGTACTTTAATATTAATTTTTTAAATTACTTTTAAAACTTCGATTTCAAAAATTCATGTAATTTTGCTTGGAATATTTCTTGCATCACACACGTTTTTGGTAGGATTTTAAGAAGGGGAATTCATGAAAAAAAGAAAAGTTTAGTAAGAAAGCAATTGTATAACATTTTAATCTTTATTGAAACAATAAGAAGGCCATATTGTGGAACTTGTACAGAGGCTACGTCGCCTCCACCAGCATTACTTATCTATGAGTAACTGCTTCGCAATGGAAAAATAAAAAATATTTACACATTAAATCTATTTTACCTTGTGCCACATAATAGATCGTTCTTTGGAAAGTTCATTTGAAAATTCTGTCTGTTTTTTCACGCGCTTATTTTCAATATTTTTCAGTGTTTTCGAATATTCTGTTTTCCCACGAGCTTATTTTCAATATTTTTGAGTGTTTTCGAATATTCTGTCTGTTTTTCCATTTATGGAAATTTATGAAAACTTGCGAAAACTAATAGAAATTTATAGAAACTTGCGGAAATGTATGGAAATTTACGGACCTTAGAGAATTTTAGAAATTTGCTGAATATTGCGCAAATGTCTGGAAAGTTATGGAAACTGCTGGAAAGTTATGGAAACTACTGGAAAGTTGTGGAAACTTTCAGAAATTTATGCAGACCCAGTGAGCAAAAAAATGAAGGACGTCTTCACAACATCCTTACGACATTTTTGTGATGTCACGAAGACGTCCTATGTCTGTATGGTAAAGATATCTTCAAGACATCTTTGAGACATTTTAATGTCATTAAGATTTTATTCACATTCGAGTATTTTTGTCATATTTTGGAGCATTGAATGGTCTTTTCCCATCTTAGAGACCAAACTCCAGGAGACTGGTGCCTCGCTCAGTATACAACACAAACCGATCATAACTCCTTTGGTTTTGGCTTGGTTTACATATTTTCCTTTGCATGACCGGAGTTTGGTGAGACTGATGTTATGAATGGACACTTCATCTCATAACGACTTAGCTGCTTAATTTGAACATGATTTTATACTTATGGAATGAGTTTCTTGCATGAAGTTGTAGTTGGGTGGATACTTTTAACAATGAATAATACAAATAATAATGTAGCCTCGGATAGGATTGACG
>JAUMHM010001812.1:0-18365 GCA_032362435.1 Melikaiella ostensackeni | reverse complement strand
GTAGTTTTGCACACGATTGAAACCCGAAACACCTCTTTTCATCATAATGAATCATCGTGAAAGCATTAAATCTATTAGTTACATTTTACTTTTTGTTAAAACACGATTTTCGTTCATTATTTCAAAATAAAGTTACTTTTGCTCATGTTAAATAAAAGTTTGAAGACTGTAAAATACGCCTAGTTTGATTCAATTCAATTTTAAATTGTGGATAAATTGATGTCATAGGTGTCGACCAGGGTATAAATGTATAAATTGATGCTAAAAGGTATGGATTACTGGTCTAAAAGATTTATTTATATGAAATTCTGAAAGATCCCTCAGTAATTTATTTCCTACGTTTCGGCCACACGTCGGTAACCATCTCAAATACACAATCGTATGAGCTTTATATAACCTCTGAGTATTCGAAATATCAGAGAGTTATAATAAAAGATTATTGTAAATTACAATCATCGAAGAATACTTTTTTGGCTGATAATTGTAATTGTTGATCAAACAATATTTAAAGATGTCTTGATATGGAGTTGAAAATTGAATAGAGAGTCGGGCCTGAAATTGTTTAATTTTTAACTTTATATCAACACATCTATAAAAATTGATTGATCTACAATTATAATTATGAACCAAAAATGTATTTTTTGATTACTCCAATTCATAATAATCTTCTATGTCTAACTCTCTGGCATTTAAAATACTCTAAGATTATGTAAAGCACATACGATTGAGTACTTGAGAAAAGCTACCGACATGTCGCCGAAACGTAGGAAGCGAATTACTGAGGGGTCTCTCAGAATCTCATACGAATAAATCTTTTAGACCAGTAATCCACACCTTTCACCATCAATATATTTACATTATATAATTTGACTTATAGTGACTTTTTTCTTTAAAAAGTGACTTGAAACAGAAAAGTGACGAAAAGTGACTTAAGTGACTGTGTGTACATCAGTAGATACTCGGCCAATCTCAAGTACCACGACTCGAAGGCTTGACTCTTCCAGGTGGCACCAAGACCGGCATCAGCGGCCTTCGCAGTAGATGTCGTCTGCTGAAAATGTCGCAAGAGGAGACCCCAGCGGGACCAGTACCCAGATACCACCCCCAATATCCTCTGTCTCCGGTGCGGACAGCCCGGCTTCACCATAGCCACCTGTACAGGGTGTGGGGAGATGTGAGAGTCCGATCAGAAAACAAGGGCACTACCGAATAGCCGGCAGTGCTCTACGACGCCAGCCAGGCCATCTTTTAAAAATTTTTAACTAGGTGGCCAATGATAAGTAATCAACCCACCCCCCCTGCCCTGACCACCAAATAAGTGAAACACAAAACATAACGGTTGGCAGGCTGATTTTCAGATAAAGTCACTTCGGTAATTCATAATTTTTTCAAGTCTATGTGTCAAAGGTTGTCAGAATTTGAGATACAATTTTATGATTTTCATCACACGAGTTTTGTATTCAAATCAGTTACAAAACATCAATGTTCCTGAAAAGACCCATTTTTTCGCGTGAATTCGTAAAAACAGTCTGTGACCGAACTGTGATCACTAAGTGGCCACAAGAGGTGACTACGTGGTCATCTGCCCATTACGCCACCTAGTCGAAAGATGGCCTGACGCCAACTGGCTATCGGTAGTGCAACTTCGACCTCATCGACAAGCCCTCGCTCGTAGACATTCCGTACTTCGTACCTTATCCTTTTCTTTCTTCGCAGATCAGCAATATTTTTTTTTTTTTGAGATCACTCACTTTAGAAGCACTAGTTACTAGCCGGTATCATTTATTTATGACATGTAAAAGATTTAGTCACAAGTAGGCAGTGCTTGTAATCTCTCGCCTCATTTAAAGATTTAGTCGCGAGTCGACCATGTTTGACACTTTCCGCGCCTGACATGGCACCACATCGTAAGTCGATACCATTTTTATATTCTTGATCATACAGTAGTGGTATTAAGTCGGTAGCCCGACCCTGACTCAGCATTATCCGCTAGTCTACACATGTTCTTTCTTGGCACGAGTCCAAAGATTATAGCGATTACACTCCTGAACGGCCAAGGATGCTCGACTACGCCTGCTGGCTGTCGCTAGTACGATCCGCCTGGGGAAATCATGATCACACGTTTGATATATTTTTGTTTTGCTTTGATCACGAATCTGATCATGGCCCAAGAGGCACGTTGTTTTTTTCTTCTAAAATTAGCAGAAGGTTGACAACCTCAAATTTCTTTGTTTATTACTACGCAGTCACGAGTCGACATCTTCGAATTTCTTCGTTTATTACTACGTAGTTGCGAATTACGTCACATCGGAACCATAAAATCATAGACGACATTTTTTTTATTAATCTACATACGCCAAATACGACCATTTTTTCTATTTATTCACAGAA
Organism: Melikaiella ostensackeni; assembly: GCA_032362435.1. Taxonomy (NCBI): domain Eukaryota; kingdom Metazoa; phylum Arthropoda; class Insecta; order Hymenoptera; family Cynipidae; genus Melikaiella; species Melikaiella ostensackeni. The sequence continues at coordinate 15,974 of JAUMHM010001812.1, read as the reverse complement.
TTTTGTACCGACCAACGTCGTGCTCGAGCCGTGCCGACACCAGGAGAGTAAAGTTTCTATTATTTAACGAAACCGTCTCTTGTCACTCTCCCTACACGTTCACAGTTAGCCCGGTCCCAGTGATTGAGAAATGACCCAAGATGACGAAAAGTTGTCACTCGCAGGTAGCTAAACAGAAGCCCGAAACACCGAGATCCGGATCGTCAAACCAAATCACTTATCGTCTTGAACCCGATTTTTAAATATTTTTCCTACCTTCTCCTTTCAGCAGTTAAAATGCTTCTTAGCTTGTGATAATGTTCTTTTTTTGTGATCGTCTGATTATCTTGCCGAAACTCGAGTGTGCCTTGGAGTGTGTTAGAGTGCTTATGCGCGGAAAAGGCTTATTCTTTCTCGGTAATCACATGTCTAACCAGAAGACTTGACAGAACATAAAAGATCTGTAATATTCTCGGCTAATGTCGGGCGAGTTGTGACGGGATATATTTCACCCTTCACTTAAATCCAACATGGTTCGGAAATCCAAAATTTCGAAAATATAATCCGCGATAAGAGTATAGAGCAAGGGTCCACGCTCTAAACAACTACCAAGGAACACTCATGGCACTCATGCAAACATTTTTATTTACCTATTGATTTTCGTTTATATTTTCATATTTCCCTTTGGGACCAAGTTTGTCTACGAGAGATAGATAACCAGGAGGAAGGACGTTTGGCAACGGAATACAGTGCATATATTTGAAACTTGGGAACTTCACTGGCTCGAACCAACTGGAGGTTGCCACCGTCCGGACGCAGGATATTGCCACTCACCACAGTACCAAGGCTGCATGTCACATGGCGCAGTGACGTAGTACCCGATTTCTCGTCATAAGCCCACCCCTTTTTCGACAGAGTTAGGAAGATTACGATTTGCTTTTGAATTCCGATAATAACATGAAAGTAAAATAAGAAACTTGTTTAAAAAGTTATTGTTGTGATAGATCAGCATCCGACGTTTCATCTCGCTTCTTCGAGTTCTCGTTAATTTCTCGTGGCAATAATGCGAATACTTGTGCAACATCTTTTTCGCCTGGTTTGCGTGACAAGACACCAGCATTCAGATAATATTATCCGGGTTTATCTTTCATTAGATATTCATAAGCATCGAGCTTAAGCCTTTAATTCGCGAGTCTGGTTGCCTTGTGTTTCATAGTTTTTAAGTATTCTAATGGTTTGTTGTCTATGACAATGATTAAACTGCGACCATACAAATAGGGACGGTAATTATAGTCACGAAAGAATAGAATAAATTTCCCAAAGATTTTATTTATTAAAGAAAATAGGATCGGAGATTTACGTTTGTTATTTCAAAGGTTTCTTAAATTTGACAAATACTGTTCTCTATGCAAAGTTTAGGAAATTAATGCAAAGTTTGGGAAATGTATCGACATCTTTGAAAATGGATGCAAATGTGAATTTTAATTCAGGGTTGAAAATACTCATCACATTTTTGAAATAATGAATAGTCTTTTCCCATATTAAAGACCAAACTGCATGAGGCTGGTAACCTCCTCAGTATACAACACAATCGATTATGACTGATTCTATACTTATGAAAAACATTTATCGCATCAAGTTAGTAGTTGAGTGCACACTTCAAATAATGGACATTACGAATTATAATATAGCTTCGGAATGGACAGACATTTTTGTTACCGAAGACATGCCCTCGGAGAAGTTTTAGGCGATGAATGAAGACAGGGTATTTGGAACGATAGCGGTGTAAATGATCTTAAGAAAGAGTAATCGCGGTATGCAATGCGCGAGAGTCCGTCTGATTATGAGTGAGAGAGCAAAACAGCATGTCAAAAAGTATGAATTTGTATCTCCTAGAGTGCTATGGGTTAGAATAAAAGTGGGAATCATGAGGCTATTTATTAAAGCATGCTACGCTACAGTCGATGATGACAATAGCGTTGTGGAAGATACCTTCTGAGATTCGTTTAATGATATTCTAGGTACCTGCTCTCCTGGCGAAAGACTCACTCTTCTCGGAGATATGAATAGCTGGGTTGGTTTTCAGCGCGAAGGTACGGACAGGGTACTTCCTCATTTCGGAGACCCAAAAACGAACGGTAACGGGGAGAAACTGATTAGCTTATGCTTAGAAAAAGGCTTATTTATTACATCTACTTAATTCAGACATAAAATGATCCACATGTATACTTGGTGCAGAGGAGAAAGACACAGTATGATCGACTTGGCTGTAGTGGATTAAAGACTAAGAGGTCTAGTAAGAGATACAAGGGTGATGAGATGTTCTGAATATGTAACGGAGCACTAACTTATAGTTCAAAAATAAACCTAGTTCAAGGATGGGAGAGAAGAAGAATCAAGAATATGTCAAAGCAGACGCAAGTTGAAATAGAAAATTTACAGGCACCAGAAGTACAAATAGCTTATCGTGAGAAGCTGAATAAATATTTAGGTCATCATAAAGAAGACTGGAAGACAGAATTAGGCAATAAAAATATAGAGGGTGCATGGATAATACTATGGGATAACATCTTCAAGAGTGCATCTGAAGTGTGCGGTACTGCAATTGTAGGAAGAAAGATTGGAGGTGCTTTGTGGAATGATCGAATCCGTATGGCTGTTCAAGAGAAACAGCAAGCTTGCTCGAAAAGCTGAATATTATAGGTCTTAGCAATGAGGAGAAGGCTAGACTAGAAAATGATTATAGAAATAAAATCAGAGGTGCAAAGATACTAGTCAAGGAAAGCAAGGATACTATCAAACAGGAAGAAAATAAAAAAATGCAAAATGATTTTGAATGGAATAAAAAAATTATTTTGGAAATGGTTTAAGAAGATTAGCAAAGGAGGTACTAGCACTGAGTTAGCCGGAATTATGAATGCTGATGATGAAATGGTATAGGATACGGACAAAATGCAAGACTGTGTGAGTTATTTTTTCAAGGAATTGTATGGAGGTCAAGCTATGAAGCATAAGGACAAAGACAAAGAAAAAGATACTCTAGACGATTCCGTTGTGGGTGGCCAAATGAGTACCGATATCCGCCAAATTATGTCCGCAATGAAGAAACGAAAGGATGGTAAGACTGTTAGTGTGGATAGTATTACCGCTAACATGATTGAGAGCGGTGGCAAATATTTGTTTGTATAGCTGAATAAATTTATGAATATGTGTGCTAAGAACGGTGAAGTTCCAAATGATTGGATAAAGGCGATTATCGTTCAACTCTACAAGGGCAAGGGTGATGAAGCTGAAAGTACCAATCACGGAGCGATTAGCCTACTAAGTACCGTGAGCACAATATTAACCAAAATACTTATTGGTAAGGTTATGGAAATCACTAAAGAATGAATCTGGAAAGTTCAATGTGGATTTATGCCAGGATGATTAAGCGCGGATCAGATATTTAACTTGAAACAGATCATAGAAAAAGTTTGAGAGTAAACAAAAAACTTTCCTGTGGATTTGTTGATCTGGAAAAAGCTTTTGATAAGGTGGGTAGAACTAAACTTTAGTAAGTCCTGAAAGAGTATGGAGCGAATGATTGGTTTCTAAAAGCAATACAAGCAATATATTATGGTAGTAAAGCGAGTGTAAGAGTAAATGGACAACTGAGCGATTTGTTTGAAATTGAGCAGGGCGTAAGGCAAGGCTGCGTTATGTCCTCCTGGATGTTCAAAATATACATGGACAAATTTCTAAGAATGGCTTTCTTGCGCGAAGAAGGTATTGATCTCGGGACAGTGAAAATCTATGAACTGGCGTTTGCAAATGATAAGATTGTTACGGCAGAATCAGTCAATGATTCACAGAGTGGTATAGAAGAAACATTGATTGACAAGAGTGAAAGAAATTCGCTAAGGTGGTTTGGTCATGTTAAGAGAATGAATGAGACACGTTTAACGCAAGAAGCATATTTAGGTTAAGTGAATGATAGCGATTGAGACTAAAGCGAAGTATAATAGTGAACGCGGTTGGCATGTAATTCCTGCCGAAAGTATAGAGCATCATTTCTCAACTGCCCCAACTTTGAAAGTCATGTTCTTCCATTGGCTTGAAAAACTGAAAATATGTCCTCCTATCCTACAGTTCTAATTTGACAAATTTATAAGCCAGAATTACCAACCCTTTTCAAGTTGTGGGGAGTTGAAGTTTTGACTCCAACGCCTGCAACGATATTTCCAATAACCCGTAGCTTACTTCCTACCACAGCGATTTGAAACTCTTATAAGAGTTTTTAAATGGACTTTTTACACTTTTTCATCCTATTTTATTTTTAAAAATATATATATTCTCAGACAATTTTTAATAAATTAATTGGTTCATTTAACTTTTTCACGACCTGGATTATTTTTTTCAAACAGTCTAAAAAGAAAGCTTGACTCTTAGGCTTCAAAAAAGGTCCGTAGTAAGAAAATGGACCAGTAAAAAGTTTCCAAGATACAGGACCCGATTCAACGACAGTCCTCGTGCTAGTGCTCAGACGCAATGCTTTAGTATTTCGCAGACTAATTTTCAAGTCTATTATACTATTATTACTATTACTACTATTCTTTTAACGCGTTCAAATTGATTCAGAATATCTTGAAATCAACTACTTAACAATTTAAGAATGTTTTCCGGCGGGTCAGAAGGATTTCACATTATTTTTTACTTTCATTAACCAAATAAAAACGGCAAGCTGTACTGTTTTCAGAAAAAGATGTTGATTTTCGTCAGCCTACATGATTCCTCACTATTATAGTTCCTCATCCAAAAATAATTATTAATTGTTCATATACATTTGTCCGCAGCTGTCCACTTGTACCTGTGATTGTATAAAGAAATTTTTATTTCAATTTGTGCACAGAAACTCTCATTATTTAAAAAAAATCAAAAACACGATTTTCCTATTTCTAAGATGAAAGCATAAAAGCTGATAAAAGTTCAATTTTGTGTACTGCGGTAAATTAAGGGTGCAGTTATTTATATTACGTACAGGGTACACGTATTCTAGATCGAGCAACAAAATTCGACCGCTACGAGACTGTCTGAAAATTTTCTCACAACAGAAGCCAGAGTATGATTTAATATATTTCAAGTACATTTCGATTACTTGTTTTTCTATTTTTAAATTTATTTTAAAGCCAAAACCCTGAAGAAATAATTGTTATTCTTTCTTCGTTGTTTTGGCTACGAGAAACCGTGCGTTAAGTGCGTTACAACAGCAATTTCGACATACCTTGTAGAAAATAAATCGAGTCGAAACGTAGTTGTTTAACGTTGAGCTATGGTACCAGATTTTGAAGTAAGTCAACAATAATCGGTAGCCAGAACAAAAAAAAAATATAAATTCCTTCTTCAGAGTTTTGGCTTCAAAATAAATTCAAAAATCGAAATCGGAATGTACTTGAAATATATCAAATAAAACTTTAAGTTCTCTTGTGAGAAAATTTTTAGGCAGCCTCATAGCGGTCAAATCTTGTAGCTCAATCTAAAATAAGTGCAACCAGTAGATAACACAGATAACTGCACGTTAATTTCATCAACTCTTATCGTTTTATCTTCGGAATAGTTGAATCGTGTTTTTACTTTTTTGTTTATAACTACAAGAGTTTCTATGCAAACATTAAAATAATCTTTTTTCATAAAATCACATGTATCTGATGACTCAAATGAGAAACTCTAATAGTAAGGATTCATTCAAGCTGAGGAAAATCAACATCACTTCTGAAAAGAGTTACTAAAGTTAGTCAGTTAATTACTAACTAAGCAATGTATCTGAGCAATTTGAAGCCAAAGAAATCAAGTTTTCTTTCAAGAATTTCAAATCACTGTATTAGAAAGTTAGTTACGTGTTCTTGAAAATATCACTGCAAGCAATGGAGTCGAAAATTCAATCCCCACAACTTGAAATGGGGTGGAAATTCTGCTTTATAAATTTATCGAATTAGTACTCTACGATAGGCGAACATATTCTCAGAATTTAAAGAAAATCAAAGAACATGACTCTCAAAGTTGTGTGAATGAGAATCTTAAGCGAAGGTATACAAAGTGTCGTAGAAACAGAACAGCTTGCATGAAAAGATCTGTAGATGTAAAGAAAGCAAAAGATGTATGCAAGGATAGGGATGTATAAAGGACAATTATTTATAATAAGAATAGTGTTGCCTCCAGCGAAAGATTTTTGATACTCATGGGCCCTCGTAAAGAACCTTGCTTAGTGTATGCTGTAGCGGGGTGAAGCCTCAGAATCCTGTGAAAGCGTCACCAAACTAAATAAATAAATGACATAGGCGGAAAGTAGGCGATGGCGGCAAACGAGAGTCAAGTGGACACCATTTTCATAAAAAGAATAAGTGCTGAAATATGAATGGAAATTCACCATTTCTAAAAATGAAGTAAAGTCGATTTGACGTTAGAGTAACATAGACAAATCGAATAAATGTGACAATTTAAATTAAGAGTAAGTTAAATGATTCAAATCTTATCAAAGCACTTAAAGTGAAAACAGCACTAATCAACAAGGGTACAGAAATTGATGCAGAAGTCAAAAATAAATCGCCTACTCCAAGTAAGAACTGAGGAAAATTCTAATTGCGAATATAAGCACAAAAGAAAGGAAACACAAAACGAATTTGTCAAGAGTATTCAGTCTGGACCTATCTGGGATGGTGCATCTGCCACTACTCGCCAGACGGAATCCAAATCAAAAATCGTTGTGCCGTTGGCACGAATAAAGTACCCCGGATCAGACATCGTTCTCAAGAATTACAAATGAAGCAATTTATCGAATTACGAAATAAATCACCGTGATGAATGTTACTCGTGTAATCGATCCTGCAAAATGAAGGCCCAGGCAACGATGCAGACAGTTTTATTGTTTCTTCCAGGTTCTTCAGGCGCAGCTCAACCTATTCTGCTCCCTCAACTTAAAACGGTTCGAAAATTTAAAAGGAGGTGCATTTTATTTCTAGGTAACGAAATATTAGAGTTTTTGAGATTAGATTTAACTCTTAATTATTTTAAATTAATTGATTAGCTTAATTAGATCCAAGTTTTTTTCTCATCTATTTATTTTTCTCCTTGTAGGACAAAAGTTCCCTCGCGGGCGATTCTTGAGTGCCTAATCGAGCGCCGCACCAGTCCTGAAATCAATGCAGGGTCTCGCCAGTTGGGAATTTCCACTGGTAGTAATATCTTTTGGAAGCAAATTTGAACAAGCGGCAGAAATCTACTCAAGCAAACCAATGGCGCTTTCCTCAGACCTACTGTCGGCATGTACGCCTTTATCCCCTGTGGCTCTATTCTGCCGAACTGGTCGAGGAAAATAAAGGCTATAATAGAATCGCCGTGTTAAAATACGCCCGGCAAGACCGGAAATCCCTCCAGTTGGCCCGAGCTAAACTCTGATTTTCATTTTGCTTCAAATTCGGAATTTTGAAAGAAGGAATCCTGCCATTATTTGGCAGAGTTTTCGCTCGAGAGCCAGTCTGAGAGTAGCTGATTTATTATACGCATGCAGGTAAAGAAGTTCCCAAACCCAACTTTTTAGGAGATTGATTGAAATTTATACGACTAAGATTAAGTTATATATCTTTGGATAAAGTAAGCTTAAGCTAGAGAGAGAAGTTATGCGGCCAAAGAAAATAAATAATATAGCTTAAATTCTTGCATGCGAAGTAAGAGAGGGAAGGGAAACAGGTTCTTTTTCTCCAGTCGGGTTACAGGAAGTAGTATCCATTCTGGTTTAGCGCCTCACGACGCCTCGTCTGGATCCTGCGCCCAACCTGGCGCTCTCGGTGTTTCCTCTAGCGTGTCGGGTCAGTCGATGCTGGTTGAGGAGGCGCGACAAAGCCTCTTCCTCCTGAAGTGGTTAACCTCGATCCCTCCCACGAGTGGTGGTGGTGGTCTCGTTCGAGTAGCGCCCCTCGAGCAGCCTCTTTCTCCTCACTATACGTTGGCGTGATGCCTTGAGTATCGCGCCAGGTACTCACCGGGTACTCCAAACCGCCTACTGCCGGCGGTGAACTCCATGATTCTCCGAAAGATACTACTAAAGGGGATTCAAAATTTCCACAAAAAAGATGAAGGAGGTAGGACCGACACAAGGTAGAGAACAAAGAGATTAAGTTTCATGGTACGGCTTCAGATCCTTGGTATGTACGGTGTAGGGTAAACTTTTGCCGTCTCCATCGTAATCTTCGAATATGATCCTAGAAAGGATTCTGGAAATAGTGAAAATTTGCAGGCGAAACTCCGGCATTAATGAAGCAGCTACCCTCCTTCCTGTAGAAGAAAGTGTGCGATCACGCTGTAAGACCTAATAACCAACATTGTACGTGCGGAGTCGAGTTTTTAAATTATAATTCTGCGCCTGACGATAGTGGGCCGCATCAAAGTGGAGCTTATGAGATCGCGGAGTGCATCAAGCCTCTTGATCCTTCCCGCCCATGCGTCGACTTTTCCGGGTGGCAGGATTGGTGGGGCTTTCGGTTCAATTTGCTCATGAAGCGTCCCCGACGGTGAAGGTTCCCAGCCATAATTTAGGAAGGCCGACGAGGTCTTCCACGAAGTGTGATAAGCTGACTTGTACGTGTTCTGGAAATTGTTTTGTCTTCAATTGTCTTGGGGATGATCCCACTCACGCTGCATATCCTTCAAAAACGACCTGATCATAGTCTTCAAGACCCGATTAACCCTTTCAACCGGATTCACCGGTGGGTGATATTTAGGCGTCTTACACCGACGGATTTTACATGTCTTGCACAAACTATCAATCAACTTTTTACAAAACTCGGTTCCGTTATCGGTAATTCAAGTCGGTTCAAATTGGGTCAAGCAGGTCGTCAACCCGGTGCCACTACTTGCTCTTCATTTCCTAAATCCTGATCCTGCCTCAACAGAAAATCCGGCACTACATTAAGTGCGCCCTTCCGATATTTAATATCGAAATCGTATTCGAGTAAGCTCAGTGATTAAAATGCCAATATACCAGTGGGATTTTCGAGAGACTGAAGCACTTCACGCTACTATGGTCAGTGATCACATTAAAGTGAAAACCTTCCAAGTACTCTCGCTTAGTCACGGAATAATTTTTTCGGCGCTTGAGAGTATGCGGCTGGCGTACGCGATTACTCGCTCAGCACCGTCGTTAGTATGGGTCACAACAACTCCAAGCCCAGTGGAGCTTTCGCCAGTTTGCAGGATGAGAGGATGTGCAAATTCAGAGCACGTGACTATGGGGGCGTAGGTGAGCGCACCTTTAATATCTTAGAATGCCGCCACCTAATCATGTTGCCAAATCCAATAAGCACTTTTTTCAAAAACAGGTCAGAGGCTCTGCTCGGTTAGCTAAACTTGATATGAACCTCCTATATCAGGAAGCTTGTCCAGCATGTTCGACATTTGTGGTAGGGATTACGCGACTTTTTTGAAACGTTTATAGACTTCTCGGAAATCTATACGAAGGCGGTGTGAAGAGTTAAGTTTCTTTATCATTACGATTGGTGTAGACCATGGACTGTAGGACGATTCCACCAAACCGTCAGCTATCAGCTGATTCAATAGTTTATTAAGTTCGTCAATTACTGCGGGTGATCTTTGATAGATCCTTTGTTTGACCGGCTTGTTTTCCGCTACGCCTATCTTCTGACTCACCAAATTAGCTTTACCTAGCCCTTCTGGAGCGAGAGCTTCTTCCGCTATAAATTTCTCAGCGATTTTGAGCTGATCAGCAAATAATTCCCTAATTGCGGCGAGATCTTTGTAATAGGTGGGATCTGAAAGCAAGTCAATTGTGGCAATTTGCGTTAACTCGTCACCATAAATCATTCGTGACCACTTGGTACTACCACCCACGATAAGTTTAAAAATTCTAATAGCATCCATGCCCAATATACACTCATATTCAAAATTCTTGACTATCTTGAATTCTACCAACTTCTCTACGACAACTAACCTGGATGGTAGGGTAACCCGCCCTAATACGGACTGAATGCCGCCGTTGGCAAATAGGATTGCTTTTACTTTGGAAGACTTTATTTTCTCATTTAATCTTTTTGCTTGCCTCAAAATTAATCTAGAACTCCCTGAATTCACTAAAGTTTCTAGTTCGGTATCGCCGATAATTAAATTGACGAAAAGGCGCGAGCGATCTATAGCATTGAGTCCTTCTGCCATTTCTCGATTTACCTTTATTTTTAACCTCGGGTGTTACGCAATCGGGAGCTCGAACGCCTGCGCGGCCGCATTTAAAACGATATAGTCCCTTTTTGTTGGGACACTTAAAGTGATAGTGGCGACGGGAGCCAGGAGGCCATGAGCCAAGCAATTTCTACATACCTTGGTCTCCGTACCGGAAGCAGTATTAGTGCTACTAGTAGCTATAGCATCGACTTTATTCTATTGCCGCGAGACTGGCCTTATTTTCTTCCATTTGATCGCCTTCATCCGCGAATTCCAAAACGAAAGAATTCTCGGGTGGAGGGGGTGGCCCATACTCTTCAAATGTTGTCCATTCCGCTTCCCGTTCTCTACCTATTTGTGCGAACCAGTCAAAACTAAGCACGTCCCTACGCTTGATCGCCTTTTTATAATCCGGCCGTGAACCCCGATGAGCAATATCTAACTGATCAGACATGGCGTACGGGCGTTCTAATTTATTGGAAGGGCCCACCAAGCATGTGAGATAATCCTTATTCTTTTCTTTGGGATCCTGTGCTCGCATCTGTATTTGATATTTCAAATCTTTAATATTCTAATACCAAACTCGCAATGTTTGATAGTAAAATGGATCAGGAATTCCTCCACTCTGATGGTTCAAGAGCCATCGATGGACAAATTCCATTGTCTAATTATTTTCTCTACGTGGCGGTTTGAATTCAATGTTTTGACATAGATTATAATATCCATGTAAACAAATGTTTCTGAACTTTGAAGTAGCTTGAATCCTCGGTCGGTTTTAGGAGAACCGCTTTGGGCCGCGCTCGTCTCTTGTGGAGCTTACTGTAGCCTCTCTCGGTTTCTTCCCCTAAACGGAAGCGGAAGTTGCCTCGGCTTATTTCTCCGTCTGAGTCCCCTTTCTGGCCGTGTCCATCATTTCCTTCCCATTCTTCGTAACCTTTCTACGTGCAGGACAAATGTCGCGCACAAAGTCGTCGTGGAATACGTTTGCCAGCCTAGCAACGTGGTCTATCTGCCGCAGATTAGCATCCACTTCATCTAGCCCATCCTCAATTGATTTAGCCATGTTTATCTCCGTTGAGCAGGAGTCCTTCATTTTCTTTGAAACCTCTCTCATCTTACTCACATGCCCCGACGCAGCACAATAGTACTTGTCGTGCACCTCCTTGGTGACTCGCACGTGCGACTTGTTTCCCTCGTCTACTTCCTCCATGATCTCTATTTCTCCTCCAAACATCTCCTCACAATAGTTCATTCTCCATGACGGATCCCATGAGTAGCTGGGGAAATGTACGGTCCGCCCCCGCAGAGCGCAGCATGCAGGAGTAAGGTCTCAATACTCTAGGAGGCGACCTGATTTCCTAGAGACACCGCTAAGAACACCACTTCCTGGTGCCACGCAGCCCTTGGCGCGGTTCTTCACACCTTGGCTTGTGGGGTTTTCCTGCGGGATCATCCCTGGACCATTGTCCGCGACTGCTTATTTAGTTGTGTAACCGTATTCAGCAAAAACCCTCGGCACGTGGACCCTCTATTCGCAACCCGAGGACGTGCCGGGTAGCCTGGTCAAAGGTCCCGGGCCTCTTTTCAGTAATGCGGTTGCCTATATTGTTATTTATGGAATGTTTATGTAAGTCGTCCACCGTCAGAATCCTCTGATATACTGGGTCAGTGCACGCCAATTGTTCATCTATTTAATTGTACGAATAGGTACATGGCTCATTGAATTTGAAAACATGCGTTTCCTCACCTTTGTCTAAATGATCTGCGGGCAAAAGCGTTTCCAGGATTTGAAATTTTTTGCGCTTCAATACGAAGTTCGCTCTCAAACTGAAATATCTTCTCTAGGGAAACTTCACCATTGTCCAATGTCTCTTTGACAAGTAAAAAAGCGTCTTACAAGTCTACTGATTCGATTTTAATTAACGGTACTATCAATTTGATTGTTTCATCAGTCACATTTAGTACAGGTACATGTGTTATACCATTTGTGATTGATACTAGAGCATTGCCAACTACAATTCGTGGATCTGCATCTAACTCAGGATTTATCGATGTGCACCCATTCCTGCAATACTTGTTGCTATATAACATTTATTTCGACTCCTGTATCAAAAAAAATTCTACATTTTATAAACAAAATTGTTGGCTTTTCAGCCAACAATTCTTAACGTTGTTTAAGTTTTAGGAACCTGGGGAAATTTTCTGTAGATTTGAAGATTGATTATTATCGTAAAGATTTTGTACGGAGTGATTTTATGAGAAAGAACTATTGTGACTGAAATCTTAACAATTGTTATTGCCAGTACTATTTGAATAATTTTGTAAATAATTCGGTGGATAATTTGGTTTATAATTTAGTTGACATTTTGATTAAAAGTCTGTTTGGAAATGCGATTGGTGGTTGTGTTGACGTTGAAATTGAGCTAGATCATTATTTGGGTTGTAAGTGTTTTGTTGGTGCGAATGGCATTTTTGATAACTTTGCGGTTAGTAGCTGTTCTTTTTATTGTACCAACTACCGTACCGAACTTGTTTAGGCTGAAAACCCGGCAAACGTTTCCAACTTGGAGTACGGTTCCTTGAATCGTAGTGGTTCTGAGAGTCTGACTGATTTCTAAACCTATTTCTTCCTCTATTATTTTGTTAATCCAATTACATTCTTCCAAATGTCCTACATTTGCTATGATTCCTACTATTGTTTTGATCAGATGTGCCTGAAGGGCCTTGCGTGTTATCGAAAACTTTGCTAACTGGGTTAGTATAATGAACTTTTGTGTTCAGTTTTGGATTATCCAAATGTCTATGTTATCTCAGGTGCTCTTATTGCTTCGAAGTCTATCCTTGTACTAAAGATCTAAATCGTCTTGCTCTACTTGAATCACTGCGCCATGATGACTCTCTTTTACTGCTTGAATGTATTTTAATACTATTTTTTTACTTTACTTGCGTGATCGATTATTCTTTCATCCTCGCTCTGGAAGACTCGACTGATTTTTTTTACCGAAAAGCTTCTGTTTTGGGAATGCACAAGGCACGCTTGACATCTTTTCAAAATCATCATAAGTAGTATACGAATCTAAAAGCAGTGATATGAGTTTTCGCGCTTTGTCATTTGAATTGGTAGAAATTAAATTCGAAAAGGAGTCTCTCTTAATTTTTCGCGTTTCGCCTGTTTACATCGTCGAATAGAAGTGTTGACGTTTTTAGAGTATCCACTCAGTTTTGTTGCGTATGCTATTTGACGAGCAAAAATTCGAAAAAACGAAAATTTTTTTTTGCCTAACAACTGATGGCAATGTACATCACAATAAATTTTAAAAACACGGTTAGACTTGTTCCATATCGTTAAAAAATCCTTAAAGATACGTAAACCTTCATTAACTTATGTGTCCAGGAAAATCAAAAATCCTTCAACTTTCTTATTTATTTTGATTCCATAATGTCAAATATCATATATTAAAAACTTGCAACAGGCTGAATAAAATTAATTTTCTTTGCTCTCATTCAAGGAAGTCGATTAGCACCGTCCTTGAACCGGTGTTTGCATACCGCGGAAGAGTGCTGATTCGGCAGAAGTAGCCAGATTCTTTTTGTGAGAAAAGGAAATAACTCTTTTTTTCACAAGAAGGACTGACCACTTAATAGTCGTCACATTACGTGACGACGGCCTAAAATATTTGTAAAATATAAAAAATATGCTCAAAATATGAAAATTATTATTATACACGCGCTGACGAAAATTCAATTGCTAATCGTTGATAGAAATAAAGAATGAAAAACAAGATTGCTATAAACTCAATTTAAAATTGTACATTTTTAAGCGCTTTAAATTAAAATCAGAATAATTCAATTTTGGATTTCTATTTTTGAGACAGCAATTTTTTAATTTCTTATAGCTTGGAATGAAAGATCTAAAAATTCAGATGTGTGCACTCAGTCGATTCGAATCAAAACAATTCGAATCTGCGTCACTTGTGGCTCCACTTCTCTTTGAAAAGAAATAACTAATTTTAATTTTGAAAATTGCAATAATTCAAGAAAGTGAATTTGATTGCACTTCCTCTCAATGTACGCCAAGAGTAACAGTATGCAAATATAATTTTGCTGTGGGTCTCTCCTATTACACCCAACAAGCCTTTACTAGGTTTGACACCTATTGATCGGGTCACAGACTATGCATGATATGGCACGTCGATATTCAACCCAGCTCGTGAACCTCCTGAGATCCGTTGACTTTGGTTAAGACTTTGGTGAAAAATAAAGGTAGATTTAAATATGAAACGTATATAAACAAAAGCACTATAAAAGTGAAAAACATTAAAACTACACTTAAATAACACGAACAGAAGACTAGTAGAAGGATAGCGTCCGTAACATAGCCCTTATCCGTAACTTATCCTCTAAACGTTTCGCCTTACTATTCGCCTTATCTTATCGTTATATGCCTTTTAACTTTCACATCGCATCGCCATAACGTATCATTCTAACTTTTCGTTTATAACATCTTGCCTCTCTTTCCTCAATTGCTTCAATTCAACCCATTGCCTCAATTCAACCCATTGCCTCTTTTTTTCTACCTTTATGCTTACCAGCTCTTGTCTCAATCTCAATAAATAACTTAAATATTTTTATCCTTATTTCATATTGATACTTATTCTACCCCTTCACCCATCTTTCTCCTCTCTATTTTTCTTCTTTCGAATTTTTACAACGCCCTTTCTCTCTGAATATTTTGCTATTCCCTCTACTCTTATCCATTTATATTTCCCATAATATGTAGCTTCACTTATTGAATTTTCTATTCCCTGCTTGAAAACTTCTTGATCTTTTTCTATCAATTGTTGTTGTATCTTCATTTTCCTCCCATGCATTTCCTCGACCCATTCCTTTGAACATCCACACCTGTCCAAGTACCATTCCCTGTCTTTCATTTCATTACCCTGCCCTCTTCTATTTTTTGTTTCCTGCAAGCATGCTTTCACTATAGTTCTGCCCTCGCTCTCCAGTAACCTTTCTTCGAATTTTCAAGCTCTTTTAGATGTTCTTATTTTTATTTTTTCCCTATCTACTTCTTTCTGCCATGGCGTCCATCTGTTCAAGCCAAGCGTCGATCTAATGTATCTTTCATACAACCTTTCCACCTCATCATTATCTTTCCAACTCCATATCGCCACACCATACATTAGAACGCTCGGTACTAGTGTCTTGAACATTCTCATTCTTCTCTTTTTCTTTCGAATACTTCTCTAATCTTTCCACCATATTCCCCAAAACCTCTTCTCCTTTAGCTACTAATACTACTACGTCTTCCGCGTATAATAAGGTCCAGAATTAGTTCCCTTCTACATCGAAGGAACACTTATATAAATATAAAAAATATAATAATATTAAAATATTTTCTATAACACACCTCGGTCGTCAATATAAAACCTATCAGATGTATAAAAAATATAATGCCATAAATATTAAATAATAAACAATATAAACATTCGAAGAACAAATAATTCATCCAGACATCTGGAATGGAAGTGCAAATAGCAATGATGTCTATTTTTGGAGTAATCGATAAACAAAACTATCGGAAACAAATACCGAAAGGAGAATATTAAAGAATGTACTTTGCTCAATATCTTTTACACGAATAATTCGGGGATAAACGTCATCTTTAATATGTAAGGATCTTGACAATAAACATCATGATTATATTCATCTAACTTCGCGATAAGTACAATTTCAAAGCTAGGACACCGAAGGCGATAAGTTTGTAGAATGAAATATGATCCCCGTCT
>JAUMHM010001786.1:4580-18368 GCA_032362435.1 Melikaiella ostensackeni | reverse complement strand
AAGCTGTTGACCTCTGCTCCCTTCACTCGGGCTTTTAGAAGTGAGGCATATAGATGGAGTCATGCACTTTCTTTACTTCTGGTGTTAAGATTCAGGCCAAGGGACTCGGCCGCCTGCTCCGCGGCTTTCTGAAGGAATGCTCCTTTGTCAATCATCTCATGGTTCCTGACATTTTCAGGAGAGGATCTCTTCCATTTGCTACGGTGTGAGCTGTACCCAAGATAATTCGGTCATATAGACACTGGGTATTTAGAAGTCCACGCCCGCCTTTACGGCGTGGGATTTATAAGCGCGGAACGGCGAGTTGATATGCAAGCTCTTCTGCATATGCATGATCTAACGTGTGACAATATCGAGGGCCGTGAGTTCGTGCTTCGTCCATGGAATCAGCCCAAATGAATGGAGTAGAATCGGGACGGAATATTAGTTTCAGATATCTTGTTCGACGCCGACAGATAGAAAGACTAAATCTGTCGAAGGAGACGCTTGTATCTGCTTCAAAGAGCCTCCTTCACTGATGTTATATCCTAAATGAGGCTTTCTGGCATGCCTCGGTATAGGTAAGTCTCTCTAGCCCCGAAGTGTCTAATATCACTCTTGTCCACGAGCTCAGGGTCGCCGCGAACAGCAGCAAGTCATCATCACTTCAAATGAATCTTGGCACACTTGCCCGATCCAAAGTTCATACCAATTTCTCGTGTGCACTCCTCGACAATATTTAGAGCATCCTTGCGATGCTGAGTTACAATAGCATAGATCTTCGAGTCATCCATATAAAATGTATGAGTGACTTCATACTCACGATTATTATTAGATCCGCTGAAGAGGTACCTATGAGAATTGCGTAAAGCGAGACATAGTGGCAAAAGTATCGTGCAGAGGAGAAGAGGGCTCTTGGTATCTCCCAGCAAGGCGTCTTTCTGGAAGCTGATGCTGTTAGTTGTCAAACCTTCAAGCCTTTTAACAGACAGATGATAAGTTCATGGGAGGTTGAATCGAAAGCTTTCTGGTAATTAATCCAGGCCATCGACAGATTGCGATTGTAAGCTGCAGTTTTTTTGCAGACGTTTCTGTCGATTAGCAGGTTTTCCCGGCAGCCTGGTATGCTTCTCTTTGATCCATGTTGTTCGTAGATTGCTTTCCACACAGATCCAATTGTCCAAACAATTCTGTCATTCAGGATAGCCGTAAAGATTTTATACAGCATTTTCGGACAATTTATTGGCCTATGGTTCTTTGGGTTGAACAAGCCGCTTTTCTTCGGATTGATTACAGTGCCTCCTAACAACTGCCACTGCGGAATGGGCATCTACGATTTTGAATATGAGGTGAACGTCCGGGCCAGACGTTTCTGTGTGGAAGTAAAGTTCTTTCACCAGAAGATCTTGATATCATCTGTTCCGACAGCGAAGAAATTCTTCGTGCCCCTCAGTGCTCTCTTTACATCTTCGGCAGTGACTGGTAGACCTTCTTTCTCGGACGTCATAAGGTTGTCGCATAGCTCCTTGAAACGCATGATGTTCGCAATGTCTTCATGCAGCACAATATCCTGCTTGAGAGTCAGCAGATTTGACTTGTTCAATGTGTGTTGGTGGATCCTCAGTTCGTGAGCGAAGTTCTGGACTCTTACCGTAAAAGGAATACCAGATGTCATGTAGTCAATCACACACTGAATAAGGAACGCGTTCTGTCTAGCGTAGCCAATCTCCGTGTTCAGTTGATGCAAGCGCCTTTTGGTCTTCTGATCTATCGTCGGCTTTACTCTTTGATTTGAATCAGCCAAAGCTCTCTCCACATTATAGAGCGAACAAGTGATGATCCAGTGGTCGGAATTCTCCGAGTGATCCTTACAAAAGGCGTCATCCATTTTAGTCAGATCTTGGGGCGCAGGAGGAAGCTGGATGTTAATGTTTCTCTTCGTCCTGAAATCGCCATCATCTCTCGGGGGATGCCTGGTCTGCGCGGTTGGTCTGAATGTCCCTTTCTCTTCTTCGCTTGCGGCTTGTACTTGCGACGGTTGGGGAAGCGCTCCGCGTGTATATTCTATTCGCAAAAGGTTTTCGGCGTTGTTTCGTAATCTCTATTGCGAGACGTGCGAAAGCTCTGGGTGATTCTGGCACTACAGAGTTTGCAGGCGCACCATGTTTTCCCTGCGATCAGGGATAATGCTGACATCGTAGCAATCCAGCACGTCATCTCTGAGTCGATCCGTTTACTCAAGACGTCGACCGTCTCGCTGATTCGTCATCGTATTTTCATCCCAATTATTGGCTATTGGCTGACCCGCTGTCGGGTGCTCTGCGCGTTCGATCATTTTGAACTTTATTCACAACTGGGTTTAGTGTTATCGTAGTTGTTCCCAGGAGCAGCTAGGGAAAGGGTTCGTCTACCCTGGCGGAGCCATGCATGAAAGAGTAAGGCCGCCTACTCTAGGACGTCGCCCAGTATGCCAGAGAAACCGTTTGAGGACACCTCACCCATGTGACATTCAGCTTTCGGCACGGCTGTTCACGCCAAAGCTTGGCGGTTTTTCCTTCGAGACAATCCCGGGACAATTGTCCGCGACTGCCTATTAATTTTTTGTAACCGTATCAATTGGAAGTTTCCACAGATAGACGAAAATGATTCCCGTGAAGGCATGATATTACACCTTGAGTGGCTTTCTCTAAATAGTCTTACGAAAAGCGCGGTCCGAGACGCTTTGCAGCGCTATTGAAAAAAAAATACTTGAGCAAAATTATGCCGGTTTCTCCATTGCGCTAATTCTTCCATATTTTTTAGTACTTTTTAATATCCTTTACGTGAAGTGGGTATTTTTTTCGTATGAAATGTTCCAGTTGAAATGATTTTTGAGAATTTACGGAAAATTTTCGAAAGTATGGAAAGTTTTGGAAATTTGTGGAAGGTTTTGGGAATTTGTGGAAGGTTTTTGAAATGTGTGGAAGGTTTTGGAAATTCATAAGAATTTTTTAAAAATGATTTTTTGAAATGAAAATTTATGGAAGTTTCCAAGCTCGTCAAGTTTCACTTAGGGTTGAGAATCCTTATCGAATTTGCGACGTACTGAACGGTCCTCTTCCACCTTAGAGGCCAAACTGCAGGAGACTGGTGCTCTCCTCAGTGTACAATACAAACATATCATAACTTCTCTGGTTCTGGCTTTGTTTTCATACTTTCCTTTGCATGACCGAAGTTTGGTCGGACTCACGTTATGAATGGACATTCCACCTTGTGACGATTTAGCTGCTAAGTTTGGACAAGATTTTATACTTATTGAATAAATTTCTCGCATCAAGTTGGTAGTTGGGTGCATACTTTTACCTATAATTAATACAGATAATAATGTCGCCTCGAATAGGACTAAAACTTCTCCTGGCGAAAGGCATTCCCTCGAAAAAGTTTCAGGCGGCGAAGGGAGATTGGGTGTTTGGAATGCTAGAGGTGTGAATGGTTTTGAAGAAAAGGAAATGCGGGATACAATGCGCTCAAGGACGCTAGATATCTAATGTGTACCAGAAACAAAGAAGAAGGGATGTGAGGTAAGAAAGATACAGAATGGACTTGAACTTTGGTCAGGAGTACATAATGAATCATATGGTAGTCAAGAAGTCGATCTGATTATGAATGAGATAGCAAAACAACATGTCAAAAAGTATGAATGTGTATCTCCTAGATTATTCTGGGCAGAGGCAGAGGCGAAGCCACAGTATGATTGATTCTGTTGTAGCGGATCAGAGACTAAGAGGGCTTGTACGGGATAAAAGGGTTATGAAAGGTTCTGAATGTGGAACGGATCACTACATCGTAGTTTCGAAAATGAACCTAGGTCAAGGATGGAGAAGAAGAAAAATTAATAATAAGTCAAAGCAGGCGCGAGTTAGAAAATAGAATTTGCAGAAAATAGAAGTAAAATTGGTATATCGTGAAAAGCTGAACAGATATAAAGGGCTTCATAAAGAAGTCTGGAAGACGGAATTAAGCAATAAAAATGTAGAGGGTGCATGAGTAATACTACGGTATAGCATTTTCAACAGTGCATCTGAAGTGTGTGGTACTGCGGCTGCATGAGGAATGGCTAGAGATGCTTGGTGGAATGATGAAATCCACATGACTGTCAACGAGAAACAGCAAGTGTACTCTAGAATGTTAAATAATAAACGTCTTAGTGATGAGAAGTGGGCTATATTAGAAAATGATTCTATGGAGAAAAACAGAAAAGCCAAAGCCAATCAAAGCGGGGCATAACAACCGTAACTCTAAAGATAATACGTTCGACAATCCTGTCATAGGTGACGGAAAAGGAATCGTTATGGACGACATTATATCTATGCTTGAGAAACTAAAGCTGGTAATGCTGCTGGTGCGGTTAGTATCACAGCTGAAATGCTTAAAAGCGGTGGCGGATATGTATTTGTGCTGCTGAGCGAATTCATGGATATCTGTGTTGTGAACGGTGAAGTTCCAAGTGGCTGGAGAAATGCGATTATCGTCCCACTCTACAAGGGAGAGATTGAGGAAGAAAACTGTACTAATTGTAGAGCGATTAGCCTACTAAGTACCGTGGGAGAAATATTCACAAAAATATTTATTGATAAGGTCATGAGAATAACTCGGGAAAGGATTTGGTAAGTCCAATGAGGATTTATGCCAGGAAGATCATGTGCGTATCAGATATTTAGCTTGGGACAGATCATAGAAAAAAATTTAAAGCAAACAAAAAAGAGTTTTCTGTGCATTTTTTGATCTGGAAAAAGCCTTTGGAGGTGAATAGATCTAGACTTCGAAAAGTCCTGATAGAGTATGGAGTGAATGGTTGGCTTCTGAAAGCAATGAAAGCAATATATAATGGTAGCAAAGCTGTAAGAGTGCATGGAGAACTGAGCGATTGGTTTGATATTAGGTAGGGCATTAGGCAAGGCTGCGTTATGTCCTTCTGCATGTTCAATAAATATATATATATATATATATATATATATATATGAACAGATGTCTAAGAATCGCTCTCTTAGACGAAGAAGGTGTTGGTCTCGGGACAGTAAAAGTGCGTGGACTGGCGCTTGCAGATGATAAGATTGCTACGGCAAAATCATTCGACGATTTGCAGAGAATGATGAGCAGACTAGATGCCAGCATGAAGAGTACGTGTCTTAAAATTAACGTGAATAAAACAAAATCATCATCTTTGAAAGAAGAGTTGAGAAAACAGAATGCAGCATTGCCTTGAACGAAGAGAGGATAGAACAAGTTGATGAGTTCATGTACCTTGGAAGTTCATTTACTGCTGATGTTGAGTAAGATGCAGAGATATTCAGACGTATCAACGAGGGTAGAAAGACTATCGGCAGTGTACGAGCTATTACTGAAGTAAAAGTGTGAAGAATAAAGCTAAAATTGCGACATATAATTCTGTGCTTGCACCCACTGTGCTGTATAGTAGCGAGACCTGGACGTTTCAAGAAAAGGATAGGAGTAAAGTGAACGTGGTTAACATTCCATTTCAATCGAAGGGTTGCGATAAAACGCTAATGTATAAAGAGGGCAATACGTACGTTCTCAAATAATGTGGTGTAGAAGAAACATTGTTTAGCAAGAGTGAGAGAAATTGACTTAGATGGTTCGGCCGAAGAAAGAATGGTAGGAGTATGTGAATGAGACTCTAAAGCGAAGAGATATAAGGAGTCATAGAAACACAAGAGCTTGCATGAAACGATGTATTAATGTGAGGTGAGCAAAGGATGTATGCAAAGATACGGGTGTATGGAGGACAATTGTTTATAAGAAGAAGAGTGATGCCTGAAACAAAAGATTATGGTTACTAATGAGCCCGCGTGAAGACATTTGCTTAGTGGATTTATATAATGGCTTTGTGAAGCTCTCGTCCTGGGGTAATTGCTGGAGAAATTGATCAGCGACCCGTGTCAAAGCGCTTTTATAGGAAGAGTGTGTCGTTTGAATGAACAACACGCGATGAATTCTAAATTAATCTAAAATTTATGCCTTCTCCTGCACTTCCCTTACTTACCCTTGCCATATAAATTCTTTGATCCATGGTAGTATGACGAGGCTATAACCGAACGAGTCAAGCTTACCCCGAAAGGAAATTGGCTTGATAGTATAATAATGATAAAGTTTGATGAACTGTGGAAAATTTCGTTCAATTAACACGTATTCGAAAAACTCCAATGACAGAAAATCAAGGATGAGTATTTAATCTGTTTTACTATTGTTTCTGTCAATATGAATTTTCGAAAAGCTTGATTGAAAAAGAGACAGTATTTCAAGTATTTGTATACCGTCCTAACAATTTGACAAATTAACTATTGAATTTCTTTGAGAAGAGTGTCGCATTTCTTAACAGGAGACACGTGATTTCCCAACCCAACCTGTTTCCAAAAAACAATGTCCGTGGTCAGTTCGAATCGATTCACTGAAAAACGCATTTCGCATTTTTTTCGTTACACTTTAAAGTGTTTTTTTTTTCATTATTTGTACTTGTATTGCATTATTTTTATTTTTGTTGAAAGTTCCTATTTTGAAACAGTACCAGTGAAGTTTGACGAGTTGTGGCGAATATTGTGCACTTCGAACGTATTACGATACTTACTATGACGAAGAATTAAAGATAAGCATTTAATCTGCTCTACTATTTTCGCGATAAAAATCAATTTTCGAGAAGCTTCATATTTTCAATAAAAAAACAGTATTATAGGTATTCGTATAACATCTTAGTAATTTTTTAATTAGCTAGAGAGTTTCTTTCGAGAAATTGCACATCTCTCAATCAGAGCCATGTGTTTTTCCCAAAACTATCTTTTTCCGAGAAAAATATGAAGTGAGGAAAGTGCATTACTCCATGTACATAGATGCCTCACTTTTAAAAACCGGGTGAAGAAAGCAGAGGTCAACAACTTCCTCGAACAGCTCCACGACAAGAAAATGCACAAAAACTTTCACACAAATGTGGGAGATCAGTCCTTTTTGATGGTCGATTGTTCAAAACAAGGAGTGCCGAAATTACTGGAACTGCAAGTTCTCATGGAATTAAATACTCGAATACATTGTATTGAATACTCGAGGCTGGTTCGTAACCTCGAAGCCATACCTCGTGCCAAAAACATGCCAAGGCACTCGCGAGATGCATCCAGAGACCTTTAATTTTTGGGTCGCTCCGTGTCCTCAGGACACACTAGGGTTTCGCCGACCTGTCGTTGTGGTATCGTCGTGCCCTATTACCACTCCCCTCACGGTCGTGAGACGTGGCCAAAGGTGTGATTTACTGCAGTTTTACTGGGAACCCGTGTCATTTTGAAATCGTAGTAACTCCCACGGAGCAGCAAATATATATATATTTGGTCAAAAAACCACCGCGGGTTCTCCTGGTAGCGACTGCAATCCAGGGAAATGACACTGGTCTTAAGGATACGAAGCAACCGAAGAATGACAGTCCTTTGCATCCATCTCGCATCTCCTTGGCATTTTCCTGGCACGCGGGTATGGCTTCAAGGCAACGAACCAGTGATTGTTTTGCACCTTCGAGAGCTTCGATGACAAGGGCAATCATTTTAGCCGAATCTTCTTGGTGCACTTCCCGCAGCTCCCTTATAAGGGCTCGATAACTCTGCCCCTTTCTCTTCTTCTTGATTGTGATGTTGGCGTCGGCCGAAGCCGAGAATTCGATTACGAACATAGTTCGTTTCTCTTTGTCAAAGAATACGATGTCAGGCCTCGAGTGTACAATATGGATTTCTTGCCTGAACTGGAAGTTCCAGTAAACATTGTGCGACTTGTTCTCGACAATTAAGCCTATCTCTGTGGGAGCGTTCGGCAGCACAGGGTCGCGTTGAACTGTGCCTGAATTAAGTCTGGATGATTTGAGGAAAGCAAACGTTTACTCCTTCGACAAGGACTGATCTTTTACATTTCTGTGAAAGTTTTCGCGCATTTTCTTGTCGTGGAGCTATTCGGGGAAGTTGTTGACCTCTGCTTTCTCCACTCGGGTTTTTAGAAGTGAGGCATCTAGATGGAGTAATGCACTTTCCTCACTTTCCAAATGAGATAGTAAATCTGGTTTTTCAAAGGGGCATCGATCTCTCTATGCATCCCACTATATGTGAATGAACCTTCAAACCTTCCAACAGACAGTTGATAAGTTTATGGGATGTTGAATCAAAAGCTTTCTGGTAATCAATCCAAGCCATCGACAGATAGCGACTGTAGGCTGCTGCGCCTTTGCAGACAACTTGTCGATTAGCAGGTTTTCCTGACAGCCTGCTACTTCTTTTTTCGACCCACGTTGTCCGTAGATCTCTGTTCACACAGGTTCAATTATCTAAAAAATCCTGTCGTTCAGGATAGCCACTGCGGAATGGGCATCTTCGACTTCAAATATAAGGGAAACATCCGGACCAGATGTTGGTGTGTAGAAGTAAACTTTTTCCACCAGAAGTTCCTGATACCATCTGTTGCGGCAGCAGAGAAGTTATTCGTGCCCCTCAGTGCTTTCTTCACCTCTTCGGCAGTCGTTGGCGGGCATTGCTCCTCGAACGTTGTGAGGTTGTCGCACAGCTCTCTGAAACGCATGATGTTTTCAGTGTCTTCATGCAATTGGTGTTGAGCTTCGTGAGTCTCTCCAAGAAGGCTCTACCTTATTGGACGTCAGCTTCACCCTTCGATTTGAATCGATCAAAGCTCTCGCCGCATCATAAACTGCAGGACCGGCAGAACAGATCTTGTCTGCCTCTTTCGTTCGTTAACAGGTGTGAATATAAACGAATGAGAGTGAGCGAGACACTCACATGTGGAAAAAGAATGTCAGTTTTCCACATGTAAGGGTCTCGCTCACTCTCATTTGTCTACATTCACACCTCCTAATGAACGAAAGAGACAGACAGAGAACGACGTATCTCCACAGGCACAATGTGGCCTTAAGAGTGCTTCATTATCATTTTTGTTGATCTTGTGGTGTTAACCGCGACCCTGCCCTGCCAAACGCTCTCAGCGAGAGACAGGGTCAATTGTCGAGAACGAGTTGTGCAAAATTTACTGGGACTTCGAGTTCAGGCTTAAAGTTGTACACTCGATGCCTGACATCGTGCTCCTTGACAAAGAAAAACAAGCGATGTTCGTGATCGAATTTTCGGCTCCGCCTGACGCCAAGGTCACAGTCAAGGGGAAAGAAAGGGGGGAGAGGTATCAAGACCTAATGCGGGAGCTGCGGGAAGTGTACAAAGAATATTCGGCTAAAACTATTGTCCTTGTCACCGGTGCTCTCGTAGGTGCGGAATCATCAGTGGTTCGTAACCTTGAAGTTGAACTTTTCTTTTAACAATTTTAAACAAAAATTGACACGCATTAGAATAAATCTTATTTTGATTTGTAGCTAAATATTACGGCGTCAAAACAAATCCCGATATTTTGATTGTTAAAAGCTTAACACGAAAATTTCTTTCTCATGCTCAAAAATCCATTCTAAACTTTTGTCAGATTTTTAAAACAGTGTTCAGAGGGTGACTATCATCCTTCAATAGTTTTTAATTTTTCTGTTCTACAGGTATGGTTCTTTACTGAAAAGAAATACTTACAATTACTCGGTCCGTAAACATTTTGTTTCTTAATTTTAAAAAATACTTAGAATAATGAAAAAAAGTTTCTTTGATTTGTAAAGACACTTCCCTAAAATTTGGTGCAAAAACAAAGGTGACTTGTTTTTTTTGTAACTGACGTGTTAATTTCATGACAATTATGTACGAAGTCGTCTCCGAAAAAGTATATTTATAAAAAAATGTTGAATTATATAGGTGGTTAAAACCACCCTCAAGGGGGCTTACCACCCAAAAACGTAAGAAATCGTACTTTCTCATATAATAATTGAAAATATTTTCTTTTTGCTCAAAAATCGCTAACAGCCCTGGGACTGTTCAAAAAATATGTAACACCTTAAGGGTTGGACGGGGTGGTCGCCTCTGGCGCTACGCTCCTGTAAAATTCGTATACGCTTCCTGTGGAAAAAGCCCTTTGGAATATAAAAACAACTTTTTTTAAGAACAAAAGGTCCATTCTCTAGCTTTGAACTCTTTTTAATTTAGACATTTAATGAATTCAAAGCGGAATAATTACTGAAAATATTTCGGACGCAATGCAGTAATTCTATCCCTTCCTTGTCAGTCAAACGCAACCCCTTTCAAAGTCTAATTTCAGATTTTCCTAATAAATTAAAAGAATTTCATATAAGTGACATATGAAGTAGTCTATGGAAATATATGTTGAAATAACCTTGCATTATATTGGTAATCAAGGGCACCATCAAGGGTAGAAGACCGCCCCTTTCAGGAGAATTAATATATTTGATTAATTTTCTAAAATCTTCAATGAGTTAGAAAAGATGCTCACGATTTTCAGGTTCCAAACGAAATAGTTTCACGTATTATGTAAGAAAGTGAGAGTTTTTACGTTTAGTGGTGTTTAAAGCACATTTACCGTGATTTTGATCACCTACTCGTATATATGCAACATTTTATTTCTATTTTTGCAAAGACCACTCCATACGTAATGTAAATCAAATCTGTTCAAATGAATCGAAAAATTTATGACTAAGCTTTCAAAGGCTGGTTCCTTACCCATATGGGTGCTTCATGACAACTGCTTTATATCCAATGAAACTTTTTTTTATTTGACCCACTCTAATCCAGTGAAATCTAGATTTTTTAATTTTCGAAACCTCAACACGAATATTTCTTTCTAATGCAAAGGAAGTTATCCTTGGTATTCCTCTTAATTTCAAAACAAATTATTTACAGGTCGGCTAATTGTAAATATTCAAAAAATAAATAAAAACCGTACCTGTAAAAACAGAAAAATTAAAAGCTGCTTGAATTACGGTTTACACTATAAAAAGAGCGCAGTCATTCTCTGAACACTGTTCAACATACCCGACAAAAGTTTAGAATGCATTTTTACGCATGAGAAAGGAATTTTCGCGTTGAGCTTTTTAATAATCCAAATATCGTGATTTGGCTTGGCATCGTAATATTTACCTACAAATCAAAATAAGATTTATACTAATGCGCCTCAATTTTTGTTTAAAATTGTTAAAGTTAGAGTTCAACATCACAACACATGTGTTAGCAGCAGTACTTTATAGCACGTGCCTTCATTTCAATTTTTGTTTTTCGAACATGCTTATTTAATCATAATATATTAATTAAAGAAAGCATTTCATGGTTTAAAGTTTTGAATCAAAACTTCCTTTACATGAACTTCTTCCCTTGAGACATTTAAAAAAATCAATTATGTGTATTCATTCATTCTCTTATAATATATATATATATATATATATATATAATCTAAAAAACAATTTGTACTATAATCGCTTGAATTCCGTGCAAAATTTGGAACAGAGTTTTCTCGGTGTGGAAACAAAGTTTTCATGAATTTAAGAAAAAATAGTATGTATGTCGTAAGGTGTGAACCTGCCTCAAATAAAAGAAGAATTTTATATTTTAGATATGCTTTGTCAGTGAGTGAAGTAATCTGCTGTTAGCAATAGACAGTTTATATATTTTTTCCGTGTAATTATGTAAGATATGTCATTGTAGTCTTTTAGTATATGTTAAACTGAATATTAAATTATAGTATGTAAAAAAGTAAATGAGCAGTTATGCTGAGCCACCTGTCTGATATTCACTCGTGCATCCGGTATTGCATACGGTTATTTCCGGTATAATGGTATTAACCAGCGACATCCTCATGCCACTTAGGGCGTGCCGCCAAAACATTCTCTGCTCTAGTTCACCTGTTCCTTTTTCCTATAGAATTAGTCAACCTTCGTGATACTATATGTTTTTACATAAGAAGAAAAAATACTTTGAATTTTACTTAACTAGTTCAAAAGTAGCACATAATATGAATACAGTTACGAAAACTTTGAAAACCTGTAAGCTCATTGGCGCGCCGATGTTGCGCGGTTGGGATCTCGAGCTTAACGCTTATTTTCATTTATTTTATGCGTGCACTTCGACTAAAATTCATGCCTCATAAATATTGCCACTTATGTTGAAAACGATGATCCAAGACCTAACGAACTACATTCATAAACCGTGACTGAATTTTTTCCCATATTTCGCAAAGCACGTGTGGCACTCGCGTTTGAGTTCTATTTTCAAAAAAATGTGAGGCAGAAAAAATAACATGTAATAAGGGGAGTATTGATACGTTTTGAGATTCGATAATTCTAATAAAATTTAGATTTCCCTACTTACAAAAAAATCAAAGGTGTTTCAATAAATAATATAAGCAAGTTAGAGAAGTAAGTTTTTTTATTCGGATAAATCTTCACTCAATGAAATATTGTAAGGAATATTTAAAGAAAGAATATTTCTGACATCTGCTAATCGTAATCATAAGTAGTGATCTTGTTGAATAATATGTATTTCGGTTTCGAAAATGTCTAACTTTTTAATTTTGGTAGAATTTGGTTGGTTCACGAACATAACTTTCATTATGAGGTCCTGTAAGAATGCACCAAAGGGCGATTCGATTTTCCAAATCCTCCAAAAGTTATCGTCGCCATATAACATCAAAACGCAAAAAACCGTGAAAGCCATTTAGAAAATTGAACGATTTCATTACACTCCCATGGATAAAAGTGTAAAAAATCGGCAATTAAGTTAAGTACTCTACTGGAAGTTAAAGGAATCAAAATGATAAAAAATAACGGATTTAAATGAATAGAAATTTTGTATTCATTTTACTGAGCACATTGCAGTTTGCGGTTTTTTTTATCAACTGATTACATTTTTAAATCCTTATTCGTTCGGATATATGTAAATGCAAAATAAACTTAGCCCATGAAAATAGCGTCCATGGGAAGCATTGAAAATTTAAAAACTAAACCAACTTAGAGGCGAGTACAGGGCAAATGCCCGAAGTGCCGCTGAGCGCACATGCCTGCCATACCCTAGATACGCCTCTGCTATCCGTGAGTTGAAATTAGATTAGCCTCTATTAGTTTAATTGATTCGCTGAAACAAATTGAGCCAGCGCAAATTGAATGCGTGTCAATTTGCCGTAATTCGTGACAAGGTCATTTCGAAAAATATCAATAAAAAGTGCGCGCCTTTAGACTCGAGCCAGTGATTCCAAGTTAATGAGTCCAGAGGGGACCACTAAGCTACGGAACTCTGATAGATAGTTACAACCAGAATTCCTGGAAGTCTTAAAACTAAAATTCCAAATCTTTGGATCATTTTAAGCTGCTGTAGCTTCATGAATTTTGCTTTGATTGAAAAATGTTATAAGAGTTTTGTATAGAACCCTTCCAGGGGGGAGGGGGGATTCTGATCAGAAATCCTCGTATCCTTAAAACTTTTCAATTCTAAATTTTTGGGTCAGTTCAAACTGCAGTAGCCCCTTGGATTTTGGCTTAATCGAAAATTGTTATAGGATTTTCCCATAGAAATCCTTTAGGGGGAACAGAACTTTGATCAAAATTCCTCGAATTTTTAAAATATTTGAATTCGAAATTTTAGGGGTCACTTCAAACTGCGGTTGCTTTTCGGATTTTGGGTCGATCAAAAATTTCGAAGGAGTTTTCTATAGAACTCTTTTGGGGGGAACAGAACTCTGACCAGAACTCCTGGAACTCTTAAGATTTACAAATTCGAAATATTCGGGTCGCTTCAAACTGCTGCAGCTTTTTGTATTTGGGTTTGATCAAATATTGTGATAAGAGTTTTCTATAGAACTATCCCGGGGGGGGGGGGGGGCCTGACCCTGATGAAAACTGCTGAA
>JAUMHM010001761.1:0-18369 GCA_032362435.1 Melikaiella ostensackeni | reverse complement strand
GTACTTCATTTTTCTGCTTAGTCATATGATTGTCGTTGTCCCAAAACATCATAAAGTGACATATTTGTTTTTTATTTAAATATGTTGTCTCACATTAAAAAAAGCCTTTTTAATTTTTATGAGGATTTTTTTTACAGACGTTACTTTATATAACTGGTTTTTTGAATTGGAGTCTTACTATAACAATTATGTAAAAATATGACATAATCGTTTGACATGCATTGACTCCAATAGTCAAAAGTTTTTATTCTTTCAACAATTTTTAATTTAGGTATTCATGTATTTTCACTTTAAATTCTTTTCAAATATACAGCAGGCTTATTTTATGATATATATTATTTTGTTATCATATTTATTCAGGTTCTTTGAAAAAGGCTCGCAGTGTTAGGCCAAAACGTTAGCAAATTAATAAACGAACTTTCAAAGTAGTTTCGCTTGGTATTTTACTTGAAGACCGTAAGTGGGATGATTTGGCCTAAGAAGTAACTTTAAATTAGACAAAATTCAGGAAACAAATCATTCTGTCTAAAGTTAAAGAAAATCTTCCCAGTGTTTGGTTGAAGTGTACGTTTACCTGATTCAACATTGAATGAAGTAGATCGTTTACCGGTGCCGCAAATTTTGGCATTTCTTCAGCTTCTATCTTTATTTGATATTTGCACCCTGATCAACACCTTAACATCATCTCGATTGAATGTGTCAAAGTTTACTATCGGAATACACTGACAGTTTAACTTAGTCATTATCTAGTATCATGGAATATTCCGTAAGACTAACCAGTTATGTATCTGTAAAGGAAAAAATGAGGAATCCTATTATCAGTATGGTATCAAAACGGGGAACGTATCATCAATTGGGAGACCACCTGTTCGGGATTCATCAGGATCATCGTCTTGCGCGGTCGCGGGTGACTTTTCATTTCTAGAAATGTTGCTCCTTCGAACAAGGTATAATAAACGTTATGTTTTTGGTGAAAAAGACTATTTGCTCCACCTGTACGCGCGGGCTCTTGCCAATTAAATTTGCATTATTTCCAGCACTGCCAGATCCGGCAAATTACTGTTTTGAAATCGTACACCACCCCTTACCGAGAAGAAGTCTGAAAAAAGAGCGGAGAGGATTTTCCGAGGTGTATCTCTCACTGCTTTAACGTCTTTTCAATCGAGCTTTTATTATACTTAACACCATTCAAAATGTTTACATTTATGAACTTTAAGTACGCTTCAAATCAGTTGCAATGCCATGCTCCAGCAATCCATAATATGGTTCTACTTAGTTGTAGAAGTTTAGTTTGTTTGTTAGTTTGTTGTTAGTTTGTTTAGTTGTCTGAAGAGGCCCTTCGTCGGAGGGCGAAACGTTGAAGTTTCGAAGATGTATATTTTTACTCCTCGGGAATTTTTATCTTTTCTCATCGGCAAAGTTCTGATTACCCGTACGCAGTTCGAAAGGCCTGATACTGTCCGCAACCCGTCGAGTTGAAGTTCCGGATTCAAACACAATTTATCCATGACGTAGGTCAGTTAGCACGTGTGTTGGCCCACCAATTAATTAATAATTAAAGAATAGTTAACTACCTTCCCATGGGTGGAAATATTAACAGATTCATGAATTTTAAAACTAAATATATGCTAAGCACATACAAAGTTTCACGAGATTGCAAGTCAATAATCTAAACATTAATGTTTTATAATTACTTCTCAACATTTTAATTCTTTTGACTTTTGGCCTTTCACGCTTAAATTATAGCGTTTTTATAATTTCGGACTTATTTATGATGAAAATTCACTCGTATTCTTATTGAACGTGATGCTACTTGTAATCCTGAAGAGGTCCTACGTTATAAGGGCGAAACGTTGGGGATGAAACGTAAATTACTGAATATACTGACCAGAAAACCGAAAACCTTGAACATCTTTTTATATCAGTTCAGTAAAGTTAGAGCTTTAAACGCAGTGTAGTTTCGGTAGTTGCACCTGAACTCTGTTCCGTAGATCTGATTGGAAGGCCGACAGAATCTAGAGAAATGAATTTAGAGAAAATAAAACCTTGTTTGCCTTAGTCAGAGGCAAAGAGACAGGCGGATGCTGACAATAAAGAAGATATTACAGCGAATATGGCACATCAGACGCCCAAGTGGCAAACAGAATCTGAGGGTAGATACTTCAGGTGTAATGAGCATGGACAATCGGACACAGATCGACCTTTGATCGTCCTTTCAATGAGTTTGATCTTTGATTAAGATTGTATTGTAATATTTATGAATGAATTAAAAAGCTTAGTCCATCCGTGCAACTTGTCGAGTCCACACCTGACGAGTTCGAATACGGGGATCCACTTCATATTATGATAGGTGAGTGTCTGTTCGTGAAGGAGCAGAACAATCACACACTATTGCACACGCACGCTATTGATGTGACATATGAGCTGTTCCTCGAAGGGAAGGGAGGTAAGAGAGGTAGTGGCTCATAATTGTAATAAAGGACAATATACAAGCTCTGTATAAATAGGCATATTTATTCATGTTTGACATCAAATGTATCTAAAAAAATGTCTGTAGGCAGAATAAATTTCACATGAGAATGAAAATTAGGCAACACGTCGTGTTTGTCCTATTTGAGAAGTAAAGTCGGTGCTATTGGATTCCACTGTAACCAAACATGGTAGTTTATCGTTTCGTCGTTAGGTTCGTCAAAATCTTGCTCCGACTGGCTTCAGCACAGCGCTAATTAAGGCGCATTTCTTTTTCGATTATTATTAAATAAAAAATATAATTTTTCCCGAAAAAATGGCCTTTTCCGCAAATCTTGTTACTCTTTATATTATGCATGCAAAAAACTAGCCAAAATGGCTTCTCTGTTTGGACTCAGTTTTACAAACGCGATTTACCGACGATTTCCAGGGCCCGTACGTCCTATGAAGTTGGGAAAACCGTTACAAATCGTCTTTATTTTTTGAAAATTCTTCGGATTTAGTTTTAACTTTTGTATATGCAAATTTGGAAAGGTTCGACTTGTGGGAAAAATTTGCATTTCCAAATATGCCATTACATCAGCCTGTAATCTCGC
The DNA here is from genome assembly GCA_032362435.1 of Melikaiella ostensackeni. NCBI lineage: Eukaryota > Metazoa > Arthropoda > Insecta > Hymenoptera > Cynipidae > Melikaiella > Melikaiella ostensackeni. Next base: position 15,304 of record JAUMHM010001761.1, on the reverse strand, counting down.
AACACAGAGTTCAAGCTCAATTACTAGAATTTCCCTGAGTAATAGCGACTGGAGACAAAAAGGTTTGGAAGATTTTAGATGCAATAAGAGCCGATGATGGGATTGACTTGCCAACTAACAAGAATATTACTTCTTTAGAATTTGATAGTGAAATTCCTAATATGAAGCCGACAGTGTTTCCTGCATTCCTTTTCCAGAAAGAAAAGAATGGGAAACCACTGACGGGAGTGTTGGTCTTCAATAATCGTGAGCATCCCTATTCTTACCATAGGGATCAAGAACTATGTAAGCAAAGTCTCTGATTGAGGCGCGAGTTTATCTCATTGACAAATATCGTATCAAACAAGAAGTTACTAAGTGAACAAAGTCCCTTCGGCTAAGGCTTTAAATCGTCGAACGAGTCTCTTTACGGATAAAGTCCGCCGTGTTGACATTCGTTAAAAGAACTCAATAGTGAATTTTCCCAGTAGAATCTCGTCGCTGTTCTACAACTTATTGAAGATAAAATCGACAAAGCAACCTTCTCTTGCCTTTCCTAGAATAGAAAGGCAATGTAAGTTTTCAACATTAATCCATTTCAACTACCGAACTCTTTCTTCATTATTTATGATAGAATAAACTATATCTGAAACACTCATAATTTATTTTGAACATTACACGGACCCAATCGCTACAGGATTGCTGGTGACAACGTATCCACAACATTAGACCTTACCATCCTGACGTAATCAGCAATACTGCTCCCTCTCATTCACTCATTTCTAAACTACCCTCGCCTAAAGCTCGGGACGGCATACAAGAACGCTTCAAGGTTGAGGAGTGGAACAAGAGAAATGTCGATGGTGTTTACTTCTCCGCAGTAACAATGAGCGGCACCACTTACCACTAGGAAAGAGGCGGAACGGATCTAGAGACGTTGGCACCTCTATGTCTGGAGTTCTACACCGCAAATTGCAGGGCTGTGCTCCTTTATTCTGACAGGGATAACCAAATGATAGTGAAGGGTGCTTGCTACGCAATTGGTCAAATTTTCCCAAAAATGGGGATTTACAACACAGTGCATCCAACGAAAGGTTCCGTGGTAGCAAAACCGTTAACTCCGATTCGAATGCGATGTCAAGACAGGCACTGAGCGTCGGAAACCTCAACCCAAAGAATGGGTAAGGACTATTGAAAGGTTGGATCATATGCGAGACCTAATATGCCAAAATTTATTTACGGCATTCGAGGCTCAGGTTAAATATTACAACGCAAATAAACAAGTTGGAAGTTTCAAAGTTGGGGACTTAGCCCTCATTCCTAGCAGAGAGTTGTCCAAAAAGGCCGGTAATTTAGTAAAGAAACTGTTCCCTAAGTTTGGGGGCACACCACCTACAATAGCACTTACAGTGAATGGGAAACAGTTACCGACACTGACGACTCATCTGATAAGAGTGCAGTCCAGAGAGCAACTATCTATGGCATCTGCACTATTTTTCAATACTATAGAGTTGCACTACATCTCACTTCTTTTAAGCTTCATCAAGCTCAATATAAGCAGACTGACACGGAGTCATTGCCACTCCGTTTGCCCAGCACTGCGAACGAGGAGACACGCCAAGTTCTACTCACTATAACACAGGTCCCTATCACGACTACCAACGTTTTGGCGCCCTTCGGAAGAATTGAGGGTTCTGTTGTATATCACTCGCTCCCGTACGTTCCAATGAATTATGATGATGTCGAAGAATCATCTACTTACATCTACCTCGTGAATATGCGCGGTTTGTTGGAAGTTACGGCTAACTCCTCGACACCTGCGGCTTAAAGAATTGGATTTTACGAACGCCTATCCATCCCCGAAGCACGTTTTCGAGTCCACGATGATGGTTCGCCCATCTTGGATAAAATCAATCAGATCTTCCCAGCTGATTACAACATCGGTCCGTTGCAGACTGACGTCCGCGCATATAACAATCTGCTCACGCGCGTAGCTAAAAGATTGCAGAAAAGCTTAATTTCTATTGCAGATTGGAGTGGCAACGGTAGTATTACGGGAACTACTAGTTTTGATCCATATCTTACATGACTCGTCATGGCCTGTTGTAACGCTTTCACCGAGCCGTAATCATGTCCTTTCAGAGCGGTTTTGAGGCGGGGGAAGAGGAAAAAGTCTGGTGGGGCAACGTCGGGACAAACCGTAAATGCAGTTTTTTACTTGAAAGTCCTTGAACGGCTGAAAAAACGCATCATCAGCGTCCGCCTAGCCATCGCCAACTCCTGGCGGCTCCATCACGACAATGCGCCGAGCCACATAGCCTTCCGCGTGGCAGCGTACCTGGCCCAACACAAGATCGCAACTCTGCCCCAGCCACCCTACAGTCCCGACGTTGCCCCACCAGACTTTTTCCTCTTCCCCCGCCTCGAAACCGCTCTAAAAGGACATGATTACGGCTCGGTGAAAGCGTTACAACAGGCCGTGAAGAGGGAGCTCAACAGCATTCCGGCCGCCGTCTTCCAGGAAGCGTTCGGGAGTTGAAAATATCGCTGGCAGCGGTGTGTGGATGCAGAAGGGTCCCACTTTGAAGAATATTGAGCGCATGTATCATTTCTGTCAATAAATGTTTTGTAATCGACTCAGTCCGACTACTTTAAGGACAGACCCCGTATAAGCAGACTGGCTTATAATATATATGTTTGGTTTTACGTCTCTAACAATTTTTTGATTTTTAATTCAGTTCATCCAGCAGACAGAGTGAAATCTATTTTGCTACATCTTTTAAACATTATCTTACTCATTAATGCAAACCAGGTTACCCTTTGACCATTTTGTTATTTTTCTGAAGAGGACTGTCGATGAACAGTTGAAACGTTAAGGTTATCACTGAGAGATCTCTTAGCTTCAATTAATATATTGTAACCTGTGAGTTACAGTAAAAGCCTGTTGTTAGGAAATATATATTATTTGGCCAGTAATCAACACCGTCTACTTCACTGACATCCTTAATTGGATAAGCAGACTGACACGGAGTCACTGCCACTGCGTTTGCCCAGCACTGTGAACGAGGAGACGCGCCCAGTTCTACTCACTATAACACAGGTTCCTTTCATGACCGCGGATCGTTAATTGACCCCAAGGCAAAGTTAGCCTATCTTCGGTCGGGGTGCATCGAGTTGTAGCCATGTCCATTGCTTGTCTGCTCGTTGCAACGGCAACAAGCTTTCGAACATCTGGTACGTAGAAAGATAACATTTATTATAATGTCAACAAAAGTTGAGGAGGTTCTGAAGGAGGAGAGCTCTAGGGCATCCTCTGCGAAGAAGCGCCCTGGAAAAGGAGCCAAACAGCACGGTACTGATAAACTTCGCACCCGCGTAGGTGAGAAGTCCAATTAAGAGCTACAGGATGCTAAGCTCAAGAAGCTTAGTGTTTTCGATGAGTCAACCGCAGAGTTGGAGGCCTCACTCCAACGCATGGCTGTTATAGTGAGTAGAACTTGGCGTTTCTCCTCGTTCACAGTGCTGGGCAAAAGCAGAAAGAAAACATTTGTTACCATGTCAAAGAAAGTTAAAGAGGTACTAAAGAAGAGCTCTAGGGCATCCTCTACGAAGAAGCGTCCTGGAAAAGGAGCCAAACAGCGCGGTATTGATAAACTTCGCACTCGTGTAGGTGAGAAGTTGAATCAAGAACTACGGAATGCTCAGCTCAAGAAGCTTGGTGTTTTCGATGAGTCAACCGCAGAGCTGGAGGCCCCACTCTAACGCATGGCCGTTTGAATTGTAGAACTTGGCTTGTCTGCTTGGATGTCTTAATATCTTGACATCTCAATGGCAAACAAGATGCGCAATGTCTCCGAAAGTCTGGACTCAAATCTTTCACGCCCAAGGGAAAAATTAATTATCGCCTGGAAGTGAGTACCGGGAGCTTTTCCCTGGTGGCCGAGACCTCGAACTCCGGAGTCCTCAACACTTCAGAGGATGAGTCTTCAGCGTTGAGTCTTCGGATAAAAAGCGCTAAATCTTGGCCCGAATCGAAACCACTCTTCTTCAATTTTTCATCTACAATAAAAGACCTTCCGTCATCTGAAGAACACTTGATATGTTCGCACATAAAATGTCCTTCCACCTCGCCAGTAGTTCAAACTATGAACCCCAGGAATATGTTCTATATATTCTAAATGGCCGGCCGGATGCCTCTTCGATGATCCAAATAACATGTCGACTGTAATAGCTAGGAATTCAGTAAATATTAAATTGAGGAAGTTAAGTCTGCGGTAGAGACATGTGCGGAAGGAGATGGCCAGGATTTTTTTGCCATCTCGCTCTCTCCTCGATCAAGTTCAGATAAGAAATTGGTGGTTCATCTCCCTACAAATGATTATGCAGATATGTATGTAAGCACATAACCTTCCTAATGTTTCCGGACACATTCTCTATTAAGCATTCTGTTTTCATCATTTCTTTCTTTAACATTCTCCCTTAAGTTCACTGAGCATTCTTGCAATAAAAGAGTCTGGTCGAGACTTATTTTATCTATCGTAATGGTGCTTCTAGAGCAGCCTGCTCTCATTCGCGGAGTTACGGCATAACCTCTCCCTCGCCAGGTTCTGACAAGGAACGTATCCCGGGTGTCCCTTAACAATTCTGATGTACTTGTAAAATGTTGTAGAGGACCAAAGGCTGAGCAACATGTATTTTTGAGAAAAAAATTTTATTCGAAGTCTGACAAGGAGATGATATCCAAATTTAAAAGTCTCTCCGAAACATTAAAATAGATTTAAAAAATTCTATTTCTACTAACCTTATAAAAAAATTGTTTGAATAACTTTGTGCATTACTGTCATGCCGAATAGTTTAGAGATTTTGATGTTACTGTGTTCACTAAGACAAGTATACTGAAAACTGTCACTATGGGTAGGGGTTTTCCGCAAGAGAGTAAGAAATGAGTAGGAGACGTTTTTTTGTTATTATTCTTATAGAGTTATAGTCAATGCAGGAAAAAGGACCTCATTGGAAGAAGAGAAATGAGGACCTGTTCAAACAGGAAAAGACGGTGATAAAATATGAATGAGTAATTATAATCTAATTGTACTCATTTCCATCTGACGCTAAGGCCCAGTTTTATTATTAATCTCAAACAATTTTATTATTGAGGGTCGATACAATCCCTCTCGAATCATAACTGTTAATTAATATAATTTTTGAACCTTCTCTACAGTACTGAAAATAAAGGTTAATCCGATAAATGAGCTCAATCTTCTACCTGCGACATTCCAGTCGCTGAAAATAGAAAAATCTTCAATGAATTATAAAGGAATATAATTTAAAGTTTACACTGAATGTCAGAATGTCAGGAATGCAATCTCCTAATCCCTCTCAAAATTCTCCCTTTGTAATGGATGAAGAAATGGCAAGAAGAATGTGGACCAACATTGCAACTCCAACAGCTAACATGATAGCACTAAGAATAGAAAATCAAAATAGGACGCTATAGGCTCAAAGAATAGTGAAACAATAGCAAACTATTCAATTTGTAAACAAAATCAGCCTAATTTTAAGTTATCCGAAAGTCAAACTTGTGAATCGAGTCTTTTTGAAAGATATGCTGAAATAAATTGTAACCAATCTCCGTATGTGCTTCACAAAGAAACCTTTATACCAGTATCCGACGGATATATTATAATTCCGCTTGAAACAATGAACCTAGACATAAGCTGCGATCAAAATATAACAACCATATAAATAGCCACACCCGTTTAAATAAAAGGGATCAGTTGTAAGTTATATAACAATTATGATCAATTAAGTTTACCGAAACATTTAGAAGAAAAACAAACTTATTGGATCAATGTAACCTACGATATTAAATACAACGATCAAGACCTTAGTAATTTAGAAAAGAAATTAATACAACTTCCTAAACAGATAGATAATAACGAATTGAAACAAGCTCGATTAAGCCTTGATGATACCGAAAATACATTACAAACCATAGCCACCCATAGACGTTTAAAAACTTGGAAGGAAAATGGAATGGAATGGTTACAATACTTAGGATATGCATCCCTAGCTGTAGACACTTTACTTATATTCTATAAAACTGGAATCTTCAAAGCGATATCCAACATAATTCCGAAAAAACTATATTTATTCTGCGTCAAAACAAAAGTACAGAATCCTACTCATATTGTAACATTCAGCCCCAATATGCAACTACTACTTGAGAATAAAGAAATTAAAACTCGAAATTTTAAAATTTTAACTAAAATATCAAAAAATGAAATTTTAATTGCGGTTAGAACTGTTTTTAATAATACCGTTTTGTCGTGTAATAATCATTTCTATAAACAGTTGTCAGGTTGTCCAATGGGATCTCCTTTATCTCTCATAGTTTCATACTTGGTTATGGAAGATGTAGAAAAAAGAGCCTTGTCAAAATTATTTTTTTAACGATTCTCTATAAACGATATGTGGATGACATACTTACAATTGTACCAACTAATAAAATTTTAGAGGTTTTAAACGTTTTTAACAGTATTGATGAATCTATCCAATTCACACTTGAAATGGGAAAAAATAATATTATTAATTTTCTAGACGTAGAGATAAATAAACTGCCGAATGGCAACGTTATTACTAATCGGTACAAAAAACCTTTTTGGTCCGGGTATTATTTAAATTATGAATCCCATAATTTATTTAGTCAAAAAATCGGAATGATCAAAGGTTTAGTTGATCGATGTATTAAATTAAGTGATGTGAAGTACAGAAAAGAAAATTTAAATCAAATAAAAGCCACCATACAACTAAACAATTATTATCCACTGTTGTTGATGGAGAATGTTATCAAAGAACGTATTTATCAAATTTATAACACTTCCATTATAGAAAAAAAGAAAAAGAAATGGTCAGATAATTATAAAAAACTGATCTAAAAGTTACCTTACCTTATGTCCAAGGTCTTTCTGAACGATTAAAGAGATCTCTAAATAAATTTAATATGAATGTTTATTTTAAGAATAACCATATTTTAGAAAATATGTTAATTAAAAAAAAAGATTCTGAAAAAATACAAAATTTATCAAATGTTGTTTGTCTTATTAAATGCACAGGCTAGAGATAACAATACTTTTGAAAAAAGAATCATTGAATCAATTCGCATCAATAAAAACATTAAAACTTCAATAAATTTAAAATCTGAAATAATGAATATTAACCAAATACACCCGAGATGAGGTCATGGAAAAATCGAAGGTGGCTCTGATGGCTATACCGCAAACCGATTATAAAAAATGTTTCGAGGATTGGATCAAGCGCTGGCATAAGTGCGTTGCAGTCGATGGGGAGTACTTTGAAGGGGACAATATCGATTATGATGAATAAACTTGTATTTTTGATTTTAAAAATAAAGTCCCAAAACTTTTTGATCAAGGTGGTATACTATAAAAATATTTTTTGCTTGATTATTAGCACAGTATTTATTATTCATGCTATATTTTCAGCCCAGTATTCTTTATTTATGTTATATTTTCAGCACAATATTTTTTCTTTTTGCTATACAAAAACATATATGTTGTGTTAAAAATATAGCATAAATACAAAATGTGGGTATAACAGAAGTGAAATATACTGTGCTCAAAATATAGCGTATATAAAAAGAACTGTGTATAGAAGAAAAAAAAATACCATGCTAATATAGCAAAAAATATATTTTCGTAGTATATTCTTATCGTGTATTATCATATTATATTTTTAGAACGGTATATTTTATTGTTATACACTTTAGTTTTTTTTGTGCTATATTTTTAGCACAGTATATTTTCTTTTGGTTATATTTTCAGCACAGAATTTTTCATTTTTGCTACTTATATAGCACAGTGTATTACACAATACTTTTTCTTTATTCTGTTTTTTTAGCACAGTTAACAAGCGTGAAAAAATAAGATAAGGTAATTAAATCAAGTTTCCAAGAATTGTTGAAGTAAGTTTGTATTTATTAATCATTATAACCTTCATTTTCAATTTCATTTATCCAGAAGATATTTATTATGACGGTCTTTTGATTTCTCATATGTATAAATGTATAATAATATAAACAATAATGTAAAGTCCATTTGTCGACTCTTTGAAACAACTATAAAGCACTTTTTGAATTGTTCTACTTGCATTAGATACTAGCAATATATGCAATAAAATATGCATTATAAAATATATCTGAATTCTAAAATGTTTTGAATGGACAAAATTTGGGTAACTACGTAAAAGACATTAACAAAGCTTCAGCAGCTGCTAAATATTTATAAGCAGGAAAAAAATAATTTCTGAACATTTTTTTTGTCATTATAAACACTTAGCAGTTGATAAACCAGCCTTAGTGCCTTTTATTTAATTATCCAAAGTTTCAACTCGATATCTCATTTTGCGTGGAAAGGAGACTGGCGAGCGAAGAAATTGTCGATAAAATTATTTTGAGGTTAGTATCACATGGCCTTAAAAGTAAATAAAAATGGAAATTTGGCGGATTATTAATATTATTATAGAGACGGAGAAAAACTCTTCAAGTTTCCATTTTCGGCGAGATTAATTATTGTAACCTTCATTTTGAAGAACTATTCTCAAATTTCTCGTGGAAACCCGCAAGTGTTTTCAGTCTCGAGAAAATCTGTGAATTAGTCAATTCATGCTCGCGGATTTCCTCAAAGATTCCTTCAGTAGGGAGATATTATCGGTAATCTCGTCAGAGTATTTAGTACCCACTGTTTTGTAAAAACGCAACGTTGTGTTTTGAAGCTGGCGCGGCGCCAGCCATCTTGAGAACCAGTATAGGCCACCTAGGGACATTTGTCCTCCGCGCAAAGTAACCAACGGTTGGCTGGCAGCACTGCGAGCTGCGTGCAACCGTAAACTCTGAGAGTGCACGGAGAAACAGCGCCCATGTAGACACAATGTAGAAACAGTGATACGTAAGCAGACGACAATTTGTCCGGGCAGATCACGGATCAAGGGTTATGTGGATGTGTGTGTGTGTGTGTGCGCGCGTGTGAGTGTGTGCGTGTGTGTGTGTGTGTGTGTGTGTGTGTGTGTGTGTGTGTGTGGCGCGTATTTGAAGTTGAACCTTTCAACGGTTGGAAAAATCAAATCATAACAAAGTATGTCTACATTTGTAATTAGAATAGGTCGATAAAATGATTGATTTATCCATAGAATTAATTGCATGCGTACAATCTTATTTCGCGTTATACGATAAAGCATGCGAAGAATACAAAAATAAGGACTTAAAAATTACATATTGGAAAAGCATACCGAGACACTTCGCACAAGAATTAGGTCTTCGAATGACAGGTAAATAAATCTATCATTAAGATTATACAGTATTTACTATTCAAAAAAGCAGTTACCAGAAAACAGTGTAAAGGAATCAATTACTGAAAGGGATCCTACTGTCCGAGGCCGAAGATGAAAGTCTTTTCATATTTATTATTTGACTTCTACAGAAAAAAACACACATTGAAGTTTTGGGTTAAAATAGATGAACTGTTTCCTCGACAAATGGCTCCCCTTGGTAATTGGTTCCATTACCCTACTTAACAAAAATTAAGCTTGTATTTTCTCGCAATAATTTTTTTTCTTCTAAGAGTGTTGAAGCACATATTCCACTAGTTGAGCTATCATTTTTCAATTGAAGGGCACTTTCTACAGTGAAAGGGTACAAATATTACTTTGACGATTTGTCAGGAGAGACAACTAACGTTCACAAAAATCGAATTTTTAATTTTGAAAAAATTTTGAGTTCTAGATATTTAGTCGCTGAATCGATGCAAAAAAGTTCCATTACAAAATCTAATTAATGCTGTGACAATGGATAAGAACTTTTGTTCCGCTCAAGGCGCTTGTTTTTTCAAGTTTGTTTTCAAAATTAAAAAAAAAACTTGAACAGAATTTTTTTTTATTCATAAGAAATTTGAAAAATGATATTAATATAAAAAAACCATTTTGTCACAACGAGAGTGGAATTCATTTTTTGAATGAATACTCGTAATTAAAGGATCCCTCAGTAGGTGTTGTATTACCAGTTTTTAAATCTAGTTCCTATACACTAGAGCTCCAATATAAGCGCAGTTTCGGGAGTTGCTTCGCACAGGCCTTGACACTGAAGCAGTACCTTCGAAACGTAAACAGCCAGGGACGTGTGAACCATTTTCTAATATCACGCAATCTCCAAACGTGAGTACGAAAGTCAGTACCCGCGCACTCTGCCTTTGTCTGTACGCTGCTGGTGTTTCACACTTGGCTGAACACCGTCTCTCAGCTCGACCGCTGAGAAACTGCGTGGGCCAGCAGTTCTAGCAATGCTTGAATTGGATTCGCTTATATTGGAGCTCTAGTGTATCATGGCCAAAAATGAAAAATCAGTGACCAACGGGACATTAGACATTAGGATGGGTCAAAAACGAAAAATTGTAGAAATCAAAAACAGCCTAGCACTCGAAAGTTCAGTTTCGAGACTATTATAACCTGATGTATAAAATTTGAAATGGATCGATGAATATCCTGAGTTTTTGCGGAGCCAAAATCAGTGGCGTAACTACTTTATGGCGAAACCCAGCATTGCAGGGATCCTCCTCCTGCGAGGGGCCTCTTAGGCTGAGCAGCAAAAACCAGAGATGTGCAGTCAATCGGATCGAATATTCGACAACCGATCGGCCATAGGGTGCTTCAGGACAAATCGCTTTCGAATATTCGAATCCGATCGGAATCGGTTTTTAAATCCGAAAACCGATTTGCGTTATTTCAGATGGATTTTATTTCAAAATCAATTGAACAATTCCGGCTTTGAGAAATCCTACTTATAAAGTGACTTAAGTAGTTTTTCTTTTTTTTCAAATTAAACTCAATTTTAAAAAATCGAATGTTTCAAGCGTTTCCACATAAGTATTAATTTGCATTAGAAATTCGATCGGACTGAGTGCACACTTCTAACAAAAATCTAGTTGAGGGATCATCTTAAGAGGTTACTAAAGAAAAAAATAAATTAATCCAAAGATATTACAACTCAGAAGAAAGTCCAGCAGAAATTCGATCTGTTAGACCAAAAGTGAATTTTCTCTTGAAGACAACGCGTAATTTATTGCATTATGTATAAGTTTCTTAATAATGTTGAAAAATTTGACTTAGAACGCTTCAGCTCTCTGAAATTTCAAGTAAAAGTATTGCATTTTCAACAATATAGATGAATTTTTTATCCAAATAGATGAATTCACCCAGAAAACACGAATTTTTAACAAAATAGTTGACTCAACCAAAAAAGATCAATTTTCAACTAAGCAGTTGCATTTTTAACGAAAAATATATAATTTAGACCAGAAGATATGAATTTTAAAACTAAAAAGGTGAATGCAATAATTACGAATACAATACAAGAATTTTTAACCTAATAGTTGAATTTTCAACTAAAAGAGATTCATTTTCAGCCAAAAGTGTAATAGTTCAATTTTCAACAAAGGAGTTGTTTTTTCAACCAAAGGTTTTTCAGTCAGTAAAGAAAAAAATTTCATGAAAAGTATTAAATTTTCAGGCCAAAAAGATGTCACTTCTACCAAACAGTTGAATTTTTAACTAAAAAAGATCAATTTGCAAACAAAAAAAAAACAAATTTTTTATCAGGCAGTTAAATTTTCAAACAAAAAATAAATTTTTAACAAAGTAATTCCACTTTCAACCAAAAGAGATGAATTTCCAATAAAATACATAAATTTTTCACTGAATAGTTGAATTCTCAACTAAAAAAAAAAATAATTCTCAACTCAACTAATTTGAATCTAAAATAATTGAATTTAACCAAAAAGACGAATTTTCAACAGAATAGTTAAATTTTCAATTAATACAGATTAATTTTCAAACAACAAGGATGACTTTAACAAGATAATGGAATTTCAAATCAAATAATAAAATTTTCAACTAAAGAAATGAACATTTACCTCAAATGATGAATCTTCGACCAAAAAAATAAATGTTCAACAAAGTAATTCAACTTTTAAAAAAGTAGTTGCATTTTTGAGCAAAAAAGGTAAATTCTTAACGAAAAATGTCACAGTCAACTCACAGATTAATTTACAATAAAAAAAAATACATTTTTAACTAAAACGAATTATTTTTTACCAGAAAAATGAATTTCCATCAAAATGCATATATTTTCAACCAAGCAGTTAAGTTTTCAAGCAAGAAGATTATATTTCTACCAAAATGACGAATTTTCGGAGAAATACATGAATTTTTATTAAAATAGTTCAATTTTCTACGCAAAAAGATAGATTTTCAACAAAAAAAAGAACGAATCATCAACAAAATAGCAAAATTTTCTACCAAAGAAATGATGAAAGGATGAAATTTCTACCAAAACAGATGAAATTTCAAATTAGAATATATAATTATACATTATTATATCGTAATTACCAAAGATATAATAGTAGACTTTTCAACCAAAAAGAATAAACTTTCGAACAAAAATAGTTGGATTTCCTTATTGAGTTCTTTTATTCAAGTTGAAAACGAGAAAAAGGACAGGAGAGGGTAATAGGAGAAATATTGTGAAGCCTGCGATAATGAGATAGATATTTCGATAATTTATATATAAATTATTAAACTGAAATTATTATATTATTAAAATATTATTCATTGGCCCACAGGCTGAAGAATAATAGTTTAAATAAACATTGAAGTTCATTTTTAATAGTTAAGAAATATTATTTTAGAAAAGTGGACATTTTCTCTTCTAAAACTAATTTCATTAAGGTTACACGTTTATTTAACTAACAGAATTTATACATTTGTTCGTTTTCTCAATTTATAAAATCTTTGTAAGATTTTGGGGGAGTGGGTCGGAGAAAATCTTATGGTATCTCACATGGGGGAGGTGGGAATTTCAGAAACACACCTCACGTGATTTGTGGATGATTCCTAAGCTTTTATTTTTAAATTTATTGGAAAATTTTCTTCACTACTAAGCAATTTATAACTGGACTTTTTTTTAGAATCGAACAATACTTTGTATTATGTGAACTGCTATTTTTTTTAAGGAACCACCTAAAAAATTTTGCAGGGGGGCCTCCACGTTTCAAGTTACGCCACTGGCCAAAATAAGTTCAAATTTGTTATTCTCAGAGTTTTGGAAGAATGTGAGGGGATATTCACTCGAAAAATCACACTTGGGAATCTCAGTCTCTCTTCTTTTTCATTTTGTTTTTCTATTTCGGACTTCTTTCCATATTTGGAAATTTATCTAGTAGAAAGTCTTATTTAAAAGACTCCTGTAAAATACCCATAAATTGTCAAACATCTGCGAATTATTCTACAATTTTGTTGAGCCTGTGGATACTTTCTAGCATTGAAGAGAATCTAAACAAAACTTCAGAACGTTTTTCAGTAGGTTTTTTTAATCAGTCAGTGACTCAAAATATTCTGGGGTCATTTCTAGTTTGACAAACTTTTTAGAAATTACCTTTGGTTTAAAAAGGATCCCAGCATTATAGTCCGACTTTCTCATGGAAATTTGGATAAGAAAAGTAAAAAGAAGAAATAAGAGAGGAATAAAAGTTGATAGTACCACCTTTTGCAAATCGTGTTCATCACAATAAAATATTTGACATACAAATTTCGAAAATGTGAATTGATAAGCTTGTGTAATTGGTGATAAGATAATTACGTTTTTCTCCTCATCTTTTTGTTAGATGAAGAATTGAAAAAAGTGTGGGGTTTCTTGAAGAATCTTTCTTAAGTCGAGCAGAATAAGAAAGAGGAAAAACATCGATCTGGGTCTGCTCTTCCGGAAGATGAGGAAAATAAGTGGATCTATTACAAGGATACGTTGTTCCTCTTGAAATGCAATGGCCGACGATCGTAAGTAAAGAATAATGTACTAACATGTCCTTTTGTATGTGGAATATATATGACATATTATCAATTTCAAGATATTCGTCGCATTTTTAGCACAGCCTCAAATTACACTTTGTCTGGAGATGTTTTTGGTGACAATTTGAGGTACACACGCGAACAGAGGAGAATGGACTCGATCGTCGATGACTATCCGAACGAATCACCGGACGATAGAATTACTATTTCTTTTGTACTAATATTTTATTTAGTAGTCTCTATCCACTTCGTTTCCACTATTCACTATCTCAGAATCACCTCTCATTCTTTTCTACATGTTCGATGTAGAAATTATTTTATAACTGATGTTATAACTATTTTTTTCGTTCTTAGATGATTTACTGGCAAATTGCGGTACGTTGCTGACAGAAACAGCAAGCCAGAAACCAAAACAATCTAACTCCTCATCGATTACATCAGAACTGGCACCATCGCTGCAGGCAAATGTTAATAAAATCAACAAGTACGTTTTGAAAATTAGAAAAAAATTTGCAACTATTCCGGAGCATAAAAAGTTTTTCGTCTTTCTGAAATAAATGCAGTTAATGCAGAAAGCAAAGGACGAATTGAATTGGTTGATAGTGAATTTGAAAAGAATGAAGAAATATAAAATAATAGAAACGTCACAATATGTTAATAAATATTATATTTTTATTAGAAGTAGAAGTTTATAATTATTTATCACCCACCTTCAAGTGATGGTGCAAAATAAAACACTAATTTTTTAGTTCGCTTGAATGTTATGTCAATTTCGAAAATTGTATTTTTTAAATACAACTGTAAAGAATTTTTGATTTCAAGTAATTATTTGAAAAAGAATGAAGCATTTCACAAATTATTCTGTGCCATGTATTTTGATGAAATGTCCCGTATGAAATATTTGTGATTGAAACACGTAAATGGATTAGACTGATTGGAGGGTCATGTGCTGCCACTGCCAAAGCATTAATCCACCTTCGGTCATGAAGTACTCGGCAAGTCTTTCTCTCTGTAAAGCAGCTCCTCTGATACCATCAAAATCTGGTAGATTACGTTGAACATTCTCTACTTGTGCTTCTTCTCTCTAATTTCCACGAATTATGTCGCCATTTTCATCGACCCTGTCAATCAAATTCTCCTCTGCATATCTTCTATTTTAAGGCATCTTTGACAGTTCCTCAGAGAAGATGAAATTGTGCAAGCATGTCAATGCCTGCACGATGTCAACCCAGGTTGTTAGTTTGAAGTTAAGGGCCTTCGGAATCATGGGCAAATCCTAATTGTAAACCTGAGTCCAAACGGAGAAGGCATTTTGTCTATTTTTCTGCAAACATAATCTAAAGAGTAACAAGATTTGCGGACCAGGCCGTTTTTTTCGGAAAAAATTCTATTTTTTATGGAATAATCGAATAAAAAA
>JAUMHM010001738.1:0-18371 GCA_032362435.1 Melikaiella ostensackeni | reverse complement strand
ATCAACCTAACCTGAAACAAAGGCACACAGCCTTCATAGCCTTGGCCAAATGGGTCTAGCATCAACGGCAAGGAGATTAGTCTTCAGACCTTGGCTAGTAGTCTGCTCCTTTGCAGAATTAAAGAAGAAGACAAGAGCGAGGTCTACCTCGTGACCTGGTCGATGCAACGATTTTCTGATCATAAATAAATTTACCTCTGAAGCAAAGAAACATTGGAGACAAGAGCGAGGTCTACTTTGTCCCCTAGTTCACGTAATGATTCTTTAAATTGAAATTGCATCAGTCTTGAGTAAAAACTAACTGATAGGAGAGATTCTCTCTACATTAAAATTAAAAGACATTGTATCCTGGAATCAGTGTTGTCAGGAATGAGGGTGAAGGAAGGAATGATAATAAAGTTTGTATAAGGATCGTCCGTGGAATAAAGTATTTTAAGACCCACGTTTTTGGAATTACAGAAAATAAAACAAAAAAATGAAGAAAAAAAATAAAAAAAGGGATTTTACATCGAAAATATCTTATGAGAATAAGACTCTATAGCGTTTCAGTGTACCTTCATGAGAGAGTTTAGATTTTTAATTGTCTTCGAATACAAACTCTTTTGTACCCTAAAAATTCAATACGAGATTAGAATCGCCTGATCAGCAAGATAGGTTAGAATATGAGCCAATAACATTGGCACTTGTCTATTATAGTCAATGTGAGAATTTGTGTTTCATCATATGTCGAAAATAAGAAATAGAGATTTTCACCAATAAATGCTCCATTCTTGGGAGTGAATCAATATTTTAATAATAAATGATTTTATTGGCGTGTTAACTTAGTTTAGAGAATGAGGAAATATTTGTATTCCATAGCCAGCTCAGGTTTTATTTGAATGAATATGCTATTTGAGTGGAATATGGTATTTTCTCTCGTGAAACCCCTTTTTTCATAGTATAGTTGCGAATGATAAGGATAAATTAATTACTAATCAATTATGTATTCATTGAGTTAACCTTCATGTCATGTCAATATAATATATATGTATAATTTATATAATTAATATGAATATGATATTGACATAAATATAAATAATTAGAAAAACATAACAAAAATTCAAGAAGAACAGACCTTCCTCAGTGCTTTTTATTCAGTTTGCCGATTTTTCAGATGGATATTCCATTTTGTGTGAATGTTATTTTTTTTAGAAAAAAGTGAAGATAAATTTTAAGGATAAGCTCACATGGTCTTAAGCCTTCACATTCGAACCAGTGTTTTGTTATTTGAATATTATAACTCTCTGTGTCAATGGGCTTACGAGCCTTAGTAACAATAAAAACATTTGCAGTAAAATTTTGAAATTTTCATAAAATGCTTATGCCTCATCGAAAATTCGTGAGAAAGTCTCTCGAAAACTGCCAGGCTAATTTTTCTTCAATTACTTATGAAAGCAGAAAATATTCGCGTAGCAGAGGGTATCCACTAAAAGCTTTAAAATTTCACCCCCTACAACTCGGTTGCTATTTGAAAAACAGAAAAATACTTTCTGGTGAAATTATCATCCAGCAGAACAACACTTAGCTCAAGTTTCAGCCCGATCGAACATATCCGATTTTCGGGTTGGGACATTTGAGAAATAATGCTCCATACCTTCCTTTGAATCATAGTTAATTTGAAATAAATTTGAGTATATAAAATATGATAGTCGTGGACCATGAATGGCTGCCAAGTCTTTGCATTGGCTTAATCATCTCAACCTTCAGCCAATGATGGCCTGAGACTGGCGGCAATCTTGCACCACCATTAGTACTATTAGATCTTAAGCTTAGACCAAGCATGGCCCAATGGAAAATTTACTACTGGGTATAACCTGAATCAACTATGATTCAAATGAATATATAGGCAATTCAATCCAAGCACAACTTGAATTATATTTTTAACTCTGGTGTCACATTGAGGAAGCAAAAGAGCAATTTTCTCTCGTGAAATGAAGATTGTTAAGGTATTCAACAGATTAAAGTTTTTGAAGAATTTGAAAATATTTATTATCTTAAATATTAAATTCTTTGAAGAATTGAATGGAAATATATCTCTATCCATCTATGTTATTCAGGTCTATCAGTTCCTATCTCTTCTTTAAACCTTAATATTGCCAATTAAAGTCAAATTTGGTACTATCAGCTTGAGGTGGATCGATAATAAGTGGCAATGAGAGGATTACTTATAGTGTTTGAGGATGTTGGTTCATATTTGGTGTTCGGTTTAACATGCTTTTCAATTTTCAGTAAATAAAAAGAATTGCCAGTCAAAGAATAATATCTGACAAATATCTAAAAGTTACAATTGTGATGAATTGAAAGATTTCCCGCCTCTGCTCCCCTTATATTAGCTATTAGTTATTATCGTGGCCTTTATCGTTACTCAAATTCAATTTTTCCGTTTATGCGATTCTCATCCAATTTATATCAAGACATTCAATTATAAATTCCTACGAGATTCTCTTCTCTCAGCGCACAATTCTGAATTACAATTTGGTATGACCGACACAATCAACAGCTAAACATTTCATTCGTCGAACAGCCGACGATTGAACTGACGCCCGTCTTCTGGTGTTCGATGTTTTCCAAAAGGCAGGAGACAATCAATCATTAACTGAGGTCGCACTCCGATGACAAATCAAACAATATCTATTGTCCTTTCATTCATCCGCTCAGTTTAAAAGACTTATACAGTTTCTATCACAGTCAGTGTACTTATCAAATGATGACGAGGTTGTAGAATTGTAGCCTTCCTTCTTGTTGTCTCTGTCTACTCAATTATGAATCCAAATCACCTTCCTCCATTCCAGTGTATGATTAAAAACTGTACAGGCGTCCCTGATACAAGTATCCAAATTCTGGCTTCCTCCTTTCAAAAAGTGAATGACTTCCGGGCACCAATTCAAAAGAGATTCCACCAGGCTTGTGGAGTCTCAAGTGAAAGATTTACTTATAGAGACTCTCGCTGGTCTGCTCACCTCGTCGTCGCAGACCCTCCTCCACGGAAAATTGACCCGTGAAATCTCATCACTTGTCGTTTTTCCTACTTCCTTCAAATGACGATATTTACGTCATGCATTCATGTACAACTAAATATTTGGCCCCACGACTATTATGACTATTACAGTTTTCTGTGGATTTCGCAGGTGTTGTATATAAGCGCATTTGATATCCTAAACGAAAAGTCCGTCATCGATGCAGATCGAAAACATTTTTTTTAGTGGTCATTACTTTGCAAAGTGTTGTGACCTTCATATCTTGCGTAATTTTTATGATATGTTGTAAATTTTTGTAGCACATATGAGCGCGTTGGGAGAAGAATGCCTCTCTGACAGACATGTTTTATTTCATCTCACAGTAGAAGATTAAACATCCACGTCACGCTGCCCTCTACCAAAAAAAAGATATCTTTTTTATTAGTTAGCGCGAAATTTGTTATTGGTGGCGCATTTGAGCGCATTTGAAGTTATGACGTTTGGATGTAATGAATTGAAAACATATTTTATTAGTTTAGAAAAGACGCGCCACTCCCTCCCCCTAATTGTGACATTGATAACTGACAATTTTTTCAAAAACAAGTTCATGAAGTTCATAACTTGTAAAACAGAATCATGACGTGTATTTTGTTATGTAAGAAAAAGTAACCTACCCTAGCATGCATACATTATTGAAAGGTATATAGTTGCACTGCATACTAAATTTCATCGATAAGACACACAGAAAGCCGATGCAGCATTTTGTGAAATAATCAAGTTCATCATTTGTGTAAGGAAATTGGAGGTTTCCAAATATTTGAATTACTATACAACGTGTCATTGTACGTGAATTCGCATGTAAAGATTTTCAGCTGAGATGACACAAGTTTCGTATCTTTAGTCGAAATAACGAAGATTCGTTATTCTTGTTTTGTCTTTCCACATTAAAATCATTGAAGTTGCATATTACTAATAAAATCTAACGAATGTGTGTGGTATTAAATGAAATTCAGAAGCAAACTATTCTTTAGTGTGATAAAAACGCAGTGGAACTACAGAAAATAAAGACGAGAAACTTCATTTCGCAAAAGTCAAATCGTCCTAGTTGAAAATAATATTCCCATGAAAATACGCGTTGAAGTTCACGTGTGAAACTCTTTGAATCTCATCGAAATTGTCGAAATTTCATTTCTACAATTCAGCTAAACGTTTTAACATTAAATGCTTCACATCTGCGACTTCTGATTTCAAGAATTTGAAAACATGAGAATTCCAAATTTGTATACAACTTTTTTGAGAACATAAATGAGTTTGCACTTAATAATTGGAATCTAAATTGAAAGCAAAGAAAATAATGGAGGCGGTTATTTGTTTTTGAATGTTTTATTATATGTTAAGCAAAGTGACGCAATTTACAATAAGGTTAAATGCGTAATGTTTATGAAATATCAGATACAATATTTTTGTAGCGTAAGTCGACAAAGGTGATCATTTACTGCCATTAGTAGGCTCGAAGTATTCTAGAATTTGTATTATCACCTTCCATTCAGATCAATATACAATTATTTCAGATGCATTATAGTGTTCTCATTGTTTTTAGAAAATCGTGCAAAATCTAGGGAAAATGCATATCATTTTTGGACACATGTTTTCGTATTTTGCACGATTTTCTAGATACAATGAGAACGCCATAATAAATTTGAAATAACGGTATACTAACCTAAGTTTTCGGAACGTTTGTTGACTTTGAGATGAGATAAGAAACTTAAAGAAATTATCTATTTTTGCAAAAGCCGTGTCTACGCTCACCGAATTTCGGTAAACCTAGCACTTTCTCGTCCGTTTTGTCTACTCCCATATATTTTTTAACCTAGCACTTCTACGTGAAATTTTTCTTACTATTAGAAATTAATATCACTATTATTATTATTATTATTATCATTATTATTACTGATGGAATGTGGTAGAGGTGTAAGCTAATCTATTTCTGTGACCAATCTCAGGAGTGCCTTTCCGCCCCGCACACAGCTAACCCTTTTCAACGTATCGTGACGGGCGGGAAGGCACTCCTGAGATTGGTCACAGGAATAGTTTTGCTTACACCTCTACCACTTTCCATTGGTAATGATAATAATAATAATGATAATGATAATGGTGATAATAATTTCCAATTGTAAGAAAAATTTTACGCAGAACTGCTAGGTATAAAAAATATATGCGCGTAGACGAAACGGACGAGAAAGTGCTAGGTTCACCGAAATTCGGTGAGCGTAGACACGGCTCTAGCAAGAATAGACAATTTCTTTAAGTTTCATATCCCATTTCAAAGTCAAATGTTCTGAAAACTTAGGTTGGTATACAGTTATATCAAATGTATTATAGTGTTCTCATTGTATCTAGAAAATCGTGCAAAATACAAAAACATGTGTTCAAAAATGATGTGCATTTTCCGTGAATCCTTCACGTTTTTCTAGATACAATGAAAACACAATACTGAATCCGAAATAATTGTATATTCACCTGAATGGAAGGTGATAATAAAGATATAAAGAAGAAGATATAAATAAAGAATAAAGAAGATAACTTCAAATGCGCTCGAACGCGCGACCAATAACAAATTTCGCGCTAAATAATCAACAAAGATATCTTTTTTTGGGAGAGGGCAGCGTGACGTGGGTGTTGAATCCTCTACTGTGAGATGAAATAAAGAATAAGTCATATGTGCCACAAAAATTCCCAACATATTGTAAAAGTTACGCAAGATATGAAGGTCATAACACTTTTCAAAGTGATGACCACTAAAAAAGATTTTTTTGATCTGCGTTGAAGATGGACTTTTCGTTCAGGATTTCAAATGCGCTTATATGCAACATCTCCAAAATTAATAAAAAAAAAAATGAATAACCCTCTCATTACCGCTTATTATCGAACCACCTCACGCTGATAGTACAAAAATGACTTTAATTGGCAATATTAAGGTTTAAAGAAGAGATAAGAATTGATTGAAATGGATAGCAGAGGATAGATTTGGACACATTATATATTTCCATTCAATACCTGAGAGATTTGATTCCTTAGAATATCAAATACTTTCAAATTCTTAAAAAAATTAAATCTGTTAAATACCTTGACAATCTTCATTTCATGAAAGAAAATTGCCCTTTTGCTTTCTCATTGTGAGTTCAAAGTAAAAAATATAATTCAAGTTGTGCTTGGATTGAATTGCCTATATATATATTCATTCGAATCATAGTTGATTCAGGTTATACCCAGTAGTAAATTTGCCGTTGGGCCATGCTTGGTCTAAGCTTGAGATCTAATAGTACTAATGGTGGTGCAAGATTGCCGCCAGTCTCAGGCCATCATTGGCTGAAGGTTGGGATGATGATGTCAATGCCAAGAATTGGCAGCCATTCATGGTCCATGACTAGCATATTTTATATACCCAAATTCATTCCAAATTAACTATGATTCGAAGAAATGTATGGGGCAGTATTTCTCAAAGTCCCAACCCGAAAATCGGGTATGTCCGATCGGAGTCAAACTTGGGCTGAGTGTTGTCCCACTGGATGTTTATTTTACCAAAAAATATTTTTCTGTTTCGTCATATAGTAGCCGAGTTCTAGGGGGTCAAATTTCGAAGATTATGGTGAATACCCTATGCTGCGCAGATATTTACTGCTCTCATAAGTAATTTAAAAAAAATAGCCTGGGTGTTTTCAATAGACTTTTTCATGAATTTCGGTTAGTCATAAGCATTTTCTGGAAATTTCGAAATTTGACTTCGATTTATCGAAGAAAAGAATAGAATAAAATCTGCTTTCTCTTATAGAAATGCACTTCTTATTTATTTTTTGAAATCTGGAAGGAGAGCTGAGGTCTTTCGCAATAAAATGCTTGAAAATCAAGATGGCGCCAATGTTCTCGACGCACTGACACACCGACGCCGCTTGAAGCCACGAAGATGACTACGTTGCGGAGACTTGCGTCGCATCGGTATTCCAATGCATCGAGAACTTTGGCGTACAGTTTCTCGCAAACAAAGAAAAACGCCTCTTAGATTTCCATGTACTTTATGGCAGAATAGCTAAGCTTTCTTTCTAGAAAATTACAGAACAATAAAAAGTGCCTTCCTCCGAGAAAGAGTCGATTTCATTTTTGATTTCGAAAAATCAAGGTCATATTTTAGAATTTTCGAAAAATACTTACGACCAATCGGAAGGGCGTGAAAAAATCTATTTGAAATACCCAGGCTAAATTTTGTTGATTACTTATGTCAGCACCAAATATTCGCGCAGCAGAGGATATCCACTAAAAACTTCGAAATTTCACGCCCTTGAACTCCGCTACTTTTTGACAAAACAGGAAAATATTTGTTGCTAAAATTACCATTCAGTAGGATAATACTTATCCCAAGTTTAAGTCCTTTCGGACATATCCGATTTGCTGGTTGGAACATTCCAGAAATAATGCCCCATATAGGCATTTCAATTCAAGCACATCTTGATCTGTATTTTTAACTATGAAATCACATTAAGGAAGGAAAAAGGCAATTTCCTTTCACGTTTCGTATTCAGCAGATTTCGCTTTTTCAAGAATTCGAAAGTATTCAATATCCTAAGTATTTCATTTCGTTAAGAATCAAGTGGAAATGAATAATGTGTACAAATACATCCTCTGCTATCCTTGTCAGTTCATTCGTCCATTCGACAAAAACTAGTTTTCACCCGTCATGTATTTCCAATCGCTTGAGGTTTGCCTGGACATCCTTCCCCAGAAAGGAAAGACCCTCCAGGGCAAGTCCTCCCAACAGCTGAGCTTAGGAGCACTCGGGTTCATATCAAATTGCGCGTGACTCCCCAAAATACCATCAGGTTCTGGCAATATCGGGCAAGACTTTTACAGAGTGGCAATTTCGTTCATCACTCCCCAAACCTAGAAATCGTTGAGTCGCTGCTGGCAATATCGGGCTATTCTCCCTACAGGGTGGTGATCCAGGAATCACTCCTCAAAGTAAAAGAAAGGCTAAGGAGCAGCCTGGCTATGTCGGGCAAGTTTTCCTACGGTGTGGCAATTTTGGGCATCGCTTCTCAAGCTTAAAAAACGCCATGTAGCTCGCTGCCGACGGCGGGCAATTCTCTTCACGGGGTGACACTTTGGGGGTATCACTCTTGAAAGTGAAGAAAACACTTAGTAAAGACTTTCCAATTCATCAATTTTCACGACATTTAGAGAGTCTTTACAATTTCCTAAGTTTTTGAGTGAATATTTTGAATATCAGAATGAAAATCTCTGATTTATATGATTCTGCTCAATGAGGTCCATGAGAATCAATTTTTTTATAGAAGCTCATGCTTTTGTTCACACCTCTACCCCCTTTTACGTAGCCTCCATTTCCATTTAATTATGTCGAATTGGTTATAAATGATTTCACATACAATGAGAGTACCAAATATAACAAAAATTATGCTTGCATAATAACTAAATGGTTTCCAAAAAATTGTAAGCAAAATAATTCTCAAAATTTTTCAAATTCTTTTATTTGAAACGTTTACAACAGCAGTTTTTCATAACGGTTATATAAATGCAATATTTATTTCATACCTTCATAAGAGAGAAAAAAAACTAAATCTTTATTTTTACTCTGTACCGAAAATTTCATCAATCGTAACAAAAATTCACTTCTGTTTATCCTGTGTTATATTTCATGGTTTTGTTTTTTGATTTGTCAAGCGTGAACGAAGATTTTCCAAAAATTAATAATTTCAGTACTCGTTTGTACGTGAATTACTGCTAGAATAATAAATATTTATTTAAGATTCCTATCTCATTTTGAAGCTTAATGTTCCGAAAATTGAGATTAATATAAAAATATTTAAACTTTGTTATAGAGTTCTCATTCTATCAAAAAATCGTACATTTTCCCTAGATTTCGCTCGATTATATAGACAATGGAAACACTACAATCAATATATAATTGCAATGAAAACGGTAATATAATTAACGATACAGTTCCATAGTATACAATAAAACTACATACCCTTTAAGAATTTACTTGTATTTAAATATGTTTCTTAATATTTTTCGGCGTTGACGTTTCCATTTAATGAATGAAATTGTTTGTTTTACCTTTATTCTTCTTGCCCTGCTAAATTTTTCCCAAAAACACGCACACAAACACCGATAGAATAAGTACCAAGGGTACGGAATAAAAATAAAGGTCTAGTTTTTTTTTGATAAAGGGATGAGATTTAATTATCCTTTCCATCCCTATAACAAAAAAAAAGAAAAACTAAATCTTTATTCTTAGTCTGTGCCCGTGGTGCTCATTGTATCGGTGTTTGTTTGCGTTTTTCTTTCATTGGTAAACATTCAGCAAGGCAAAAAAAAATTGAGGTGAAATGAAGAATTTCATTCAATAAATAGAAACGTAAACGCCGAAAAAGATTAAGAAACATACCTAAATACAAGTAAATTCTTTAGAGGTACATAGTTTTATTGTATACTAAGTAAATACATTGTTGATTATATCATCGTTCTCATTGTAATTATATATTTATTATAGTGTTCTCATTGTTTATAAAATCGAGCAAACCCTACGGAAAATGTAAGATTTTTTTGATACAATGAGAAATCTATAATATAACTGGAATGATTTTATATTAATCTGAATTCTTGGGACATTTAGCTTCAAAATGATATAGGAATCTTGAAAATATATTTGTTATTTCAGCAGTAATTCACGTACAAACAAGTGCTGAGACTATTCATTTTTGGAAAATCTTCGTACATACTTGACAAATCAACAAATAAGACTATGAAATGTAATACAGAATGAACAGGAGTGAATGTTTGTTTTAAATGATTTTCGAGTGGGTAAAGTTGAGTTTTTTTTGGATCGAAACAATAAAAGATACAATGGAGTTGACATGGTAATCATATCCAATTTTGTGGATGAATTTATACACGTGAAGGTAACTTTTTTTCTAGGTAATATCACTCTGAAATCGGATTAAAAATTACACTTTTTTTTGTGATATCGGAATCAGAACGTGTAGTTCTTATAGTCAAGAAAAACATATTTTCAAAGCTTAAATTCTAAAAAAGGTGCAAAGAATTTTTTTTGTAGCAACGATCCGTCAGTGATAGGCCTTACGAAGGAATCTTAGGACAACAGACAGTCCCTGGACTTGGGTTACCTTTGCATAGTCCATCGTATGCACGGTCATAATATGTCGCTAAAATAATAATTAACATCCATTATTATTTTAGAAATTTATAGGCGGAACCAAAGCAAATTTTTCTAACTATCCTTTGACAAAGACTTTTTAATTTATGAATAATGGTAATCTCCATTTCTATATCTACATGCTGTAAGCATACATAAGCACATACAAAAATTCAAAGTTATTGGCTACATCGTTCTCTGTTTGCCAAAGATTTGATCTTATCCTCTCCACATACAGGGATGTAATTTATCAGTTAAAAATTGTTGTTATGAGCTTTCTGAACTTGTTCTAAGTAAGTGTTAATATTCATCTGTACAACTTACGATATATGCATTTATCCATGCAGCTATATGTGCAATTTTTTGATAAACGATCCTTGCTGCAGAACGTATCAGGGGCGCCTCGTTGCAGCCCCACTTGCTTCAATATTTACATGTTTTTTTCGTGAGAATAAAGTTTCTTATGTGAACAAATGAAAAGAAATTTTTTTTTTATACTCACGTTACATTGGTGTCGGCAATAAGCTTGCATCGAGGTCTCGACCTTTTATGAATTGTCAAGAAGAACAGGAGCATTAAAAAGTGGTATGAAGCTTCGTTGAAGTTAATGTTGATTATTTTTTAATCGTATTATTTATGAATGAGCGGGAAGTTTCATTATAAAAAACATGCTCTTATGGAGAAGGAAGAGACCATCACCAAATTTAAAGATAATGGCTTTTAATCGAACTGTCTATTTACAATTTTTCAAAGTAATCTTGAAGCTGCAGATCAATAATCCCAGAAAAATTATCGAAAAAATAGACTTTTCCTAATCGAACGATTGCAATATTTCAATTTTTACATGTATATAAATACAAAAATTCATTTATTATGGTCAATGAATGGCGTTTTTCCATCTTAGAGGCCAAACTGCAGGAGACTGGTGCCCTCTTCAGTGTACAATACAAACAGATCATAACTCTTTGGGTTCTGGCTTGATTTTCATACTTTCCTTTGAATGACAGAAGTTTGGTGGGACTGACGTTTCGAATGACACTCCACCTTGTGACGATTTAGCTGCTTAGTTTGGACGTGCGTTCCATTCCATTCCGTACATATGTAATAGATTCCTCGCGTCGATTTCTAGTTGGGTGTATACTTTCAACAATGAAGGATATATCATAAATAGTAATGTAGTCTTGGATAAGATTGACACCTCTGTTGACTAAAAGCATGTCCTCGGAAAAGTTTCAGGTGATGAATGGGAATTGAACGTTTGGAATGCTAGAGGTGTAAGTGATCTTAAGGAAAAGGAATTGCGGATACAATGCGCGTAAGAAAGCTAGATATCTCATGTGCATAAAAAACAGTGAAGAAGAGATGTGAGGTAAGAAAGATAAAGAACGGGCTCAAACTTTGGTTAAGAGTAGATAACGAATCATATGGTAGCCAAGCGGATTATAATCAGACCGACAAAAAAAGTGGTCTGTCCGGCGGACCAGAGCAGTAAATCCTCATGTATTTGATTCTCAATTGAGTTTTTCAGATTGTCTTTTTGGATCCAGGGCGCGTCATCAAGTAGCAGATAGAAGAATGCTCGCTTGAAAAAGAGGGCAGGATGGAAATAAAATACGTCCCGCGGACCTAACATACGATAGGTGACGGTCGCAGACCATTGGAAGTGCTCCGAACCATCTCCGGATTTTCCGCGGGTTTGGTGTTGGAGCTGCTGTGAGCTTGTTCTGCTGAGGTGGAAGTTGCGACCAGGCATCTGGAGCCAGTCCCTTCGGGCCTTGATCGGGGAGTGCGTGGTGGCTGCAGGAATCGGAAACTACAGTGCTTCAGGCGAGTCTGGTCCGTCCGTGTATTCCGGGACCATTACATTTCTCCAAAAACGATAGGGCAGATGATGAAACCATGAATATCAGCACCACTTCTGACTTCGACCGAATGAATATTGACGAAAGTTCAGAAGAAGACTCTCAAAAGTGGGTGGAATTCTGCCCACTAAGGCGAGCCACTGGCTCCTTAATTTGCGAGGCTTTCTGGGAGCTCGTACTTATTCTTTGGGGAACTCCCTGAGTCCCACTCACCGATAACGGGACTTATTTCATGAATTCCACACTGCGTGACTTGGCTCGAGAGTACAACTACCAAGCTTTCACCCCGCCCTATCTTCCACAATCAAACCCTGATGAGAGAATAAATCGAGGCTGAAGACCATGGTTATAATTTTCAGTGAACATGAGCACCAACCACCACTGCATTCTTAAGCTTTGGCCGCAACCCTTTATCCGTAATATCTCTTCTAGGACAAAAACCTTCCATTCTCCCAGATTCTACTAACGTGAAAACTCAAGATCTGGTCCTTTGGGCGGGAAGAATAGACGCCTATCAGTACTGAGAGACTGGGTAGTACAATATATAGAAAAAGTTTTATGGCGTCAGTCTCGATATTACAACATGAGGCGTAGGGAGCCTATATTTGCTGCAAACGACTTGGTCCTGATTAAAACACGAACCTTATCCTCGGCTGAGAAGAATTTTTCAGCGAAATATGATGAACAACATTCCATGGTCCTTTCCGCCGCATCAAACAATTAACCTCCGTGGTTTACAACGTCTCCAGCTCGGATAACGAATTCATCAGTAAGGCGCACGTGAAAGATTTCAAAAAGTACAAAATATAGTTAAGAGCTGGTCATTCCCTTCTCTTTGCATTTAGGTTATCGAGGCTTTCATTCCTTCGCTACCGTGATTGTCAACACTCGTTCTTGTTTTCCGTTAAAATTATATTCAAATTCTGCTACCGTTATGCTAAATACTAGTCCTTTGATGATGTCGTTAAATTCTTCCGAATTTCCGCTTCAGTTAATTCCACGTCCGTTTTTTTCTGCTGTCGTGAAAATACTCCCTATTTTGCTACCGCTATTTCAAAAACCAGTTTTATTTACTAAGATAATTGCCCACTGCCACTACCGTTTTTGTGACATCCGTTTTTTTTTCATTGTCGTCGATTTTCCGCGAAATTTTGTTAACGTTGTTTGGAATGCTAGTATCTGTTTGCTGTCGTTAATTCGCCGCGAAATTCCCGTACTGTCTACCGTACCACCCCTCCCCCGAAAATTTCCAAAGGTGAAGATCTGCTATCACCAGCATTAACGGTGCTGCCGTTGACTCGCGCGCTGCCACAAAGTTATCCTTATAATCTCTCTACGCTTTTCCAATTACCATTTTTTTGTGTCATCAAATTCTCCCCGAATATTCGAAATGCTAGATTTTGTTGCTTTCGTTAACGTATTGCAAGATTCTACTACCGTGATTCAGAATGTCAGTTTTGTTTGCCGTCGTTAAGTGTTTCTAGTCTCGCTACCTTTGTTTTCAAAATATAGATCCTTTTTTATTGTTTCTGTCGTCGATAAATTATCCCTAAACTTCGCTACCCTTATTCTAACCACTAGTTTTTTATCTTCCCTGAAATTCCTTTGGAATTCTGCTTATGCCATCTGAAATGCCCGCTTTCTTTTCTTCGCTCTCGTTAAATCATCCTCGAAATTCCGCTACCTAGATGAAGTTAAGATATAAAATGTAAGTCTTTCTATCTTAATGAACTAAATACATTCGCTACCTGACTGAACAAGATTTCAGCCTGCTTCAAGACTCTCGTGATGGAAAAAGAATAAGGTCTGGTTGTTCTAGATTTTCTGCGGTATAGTTGTCAGTGCGGACAACTCTCGTGCTAGAGACGACGAGAGCTTTCTCATTACCGGAAATGCTTCGGATCTACTTTTAGAAATTTTTACTTAGAAACACACTTTCCGTTTTGGCGGCACGGCGGCGAGCGAGCCGAGCGAAACACCACCAACCACAGAACACCGCCAAGCAAGCAGATAATCAGCGCCTTTCAGTCGACAATCCATGCTCTCTTTCGTTCAGCAGCTGCGTGATACGATGACCTTGCTCCGGCCTTCGCTCTTTTTTGCTTAAAAATAATTGTTTACTCAAAGTCATTGATCGTTGAAATCACTGTGTTAACAAGTCAAAGTTAAGGTAAGGTTAGCTTGAGCTTTTAGAGCACTGTGTAGTTGTTGTGGTAACAAGATGCCGGTACTATTATTGTTTTTGCCCTCTGTCAAAGTCAGGAAGTTTCAAATCTTCGTTGATAGTGCGACTCTAATTAACGCAAGTTTTTTTTCGCCCTTGGAGTATCGGCTGGACGATCGAGCCTAGTTTAGATTGAGTATAATTATGTAAAATAGTCTAATTCTAACAAGTGAGCTCTATCAATTATTTAATTTGGTAAAATTGACTCAAGATAAAATTTGGTAATAATCTGCCCCTACAAATTGTAACTTTTCAAGATAACTGTCATTCTGTGCTAACGATTCTTGTAAAGTTGCTATCGATGCCCCTCCCCTTTTTTAAATGCGTCAATGAAAATTGTGAACCATTCTAGCATCCAGAGCAAAGGAATCTTTTATTCATGAGTGAGATTTGACCTTAGCTTGACACTTTTTCTGAAAAGACTAACCGATCCCCTCTACCGTTACTCGTAGCAGTACTGAGCAGTCGCGGGCCTATCTTGCGCTCACGTTTCGAATTCGAGTTCTGAATTTAAGTAATTTTTGAGTGTCCCACTGGCGCATGCGCGCCTGGCGCCCAACTCTCTTTGTAAAGGATAAGTATTTTGGTTTTGGTAATAAGAAATTTTTGAAGACATGTGTTAGGAACCGATCATCCAGGGAACTTACAGAACTATGACAGTCATACCTGTACACACGCTAGAGCCTATCACGATGCTGCCGTGTCACGTGAAACTTGTGATGATTTGGGAATTGAAACAGGACCGTAGCAGGCTCAACGGATGGTTATCGTGCCATGGGTTTTGAAGTGTAAAGTTTTGGTGCATCGCGTGCACTGTCGTTGCCGCCGCGCAGAGCGTTTATCCCTAATCCGGCGGCGCACAGTACAGGGACTCAGATCACACGCATGGTCTCAGCAGAAGGCATCTCCTCGTCACTGAGGACTGAGGACTGAGCAGTCCCGGGCAAAGTTTGCGCTCATGTTCCAAATTCAAGTTCTGAATTTGAGTTATTTTTGAGTGTTCTGCTAGTGTATGCGCGCCTGGCGCCCAACCCCCTACGTAAAAGATAAGGTGTTTCAGTTTTGGTGATAAGGAACGTGAGTTGAAAATAACGGTGGAGAGAAATTTGCCATTATGACCCACCCTGGTGTATGATAGCGAGACTTGAACGTATCAATAAAAAAATAGGAGTAAAGTAAACGTGGTTGGCATGCAGTTCCTGCGAAATATGTGCGGTGAAACGCTGATAGACGAAGTCAATAATGAGTGAGTTCTCAAAGAACGTGGGATGTCTACATGGGACACTGAAGCGGAGGGATATAAGGAGTCGTAGAAACACAAGAGCGTGCATGAGGCGATGTATACAGGTATATGCAGTGGAAGCAAAAGTGGTATCCAAGGATAGGAATGTATGGAGAAAAATTGTTTATAAAGAAGATTGATGCCCGAAACAGAAGAATTTGGATTTCAATGGGCCGCATGAGGAGATTTTCTAGCTGAATTGGTATAATGGATTTGTAAAGCTCTTCATCTCTGATGAATGCTTGACAGCTTGATCAGCGACCCGTGTCGGAGCGGGCCTGTAGGACGAGTGTGTAATTTGAATGAACAACACGCGATTTCTGGATTGATTCAAAACCTTTCTCTTCTCCTACACATCCTACTTACCTCACCATATCATCATATCATCATTATATCATATTCATATCACATTCTATCCTGACCATATGAATTTCTTTATCCCCGTTAGTGTAACGAGGCTAGAACCGAAAGAGTTACGCTTACCCCGAGAGAGATTCAACTTAGTGCTATCATAATAGTCATCCTTCTTAAAAAATTTTTGTTAAATTACGCTAGATGCCTCATATTTTGTAGATCGGTCTTGCTAAAAGAAAAGTTTAGTACCCACGAGCTTGACAGATTCACGATTTTGTGCATACAGGATGTTTGTGCATTGTCTAACCTTCCCATAAACATTCAAGCAATGAAATTGACGTTTCATAAAAGAAAAGCTATGTGATATTTTTTGACTGCATTTTCGGGTTCGGAATTTACTTCATGATAAATATAAGGAACATCGCTCAGCAGGGAAAGAGCTTGAATTTATCTCAAGGATTGTGCAACATTCCATAATGATAGAGAGAGAAGAACAACACTTGCAAAAATCTAAAATCACAGGGAACTTTTTATTAAGCTATTGGGGTAAGAAATCAATTTGAAATAAGTGCAGAAAGCGTTCCCTGACATACAAAGTGTTTGAATTTATTTGAAGAGTTGTAATAATATCCCTTAAACATAGGAACAGGGAAATCGACAATTCCAAGAAACCAAAGCCAAAAATGGAGGTAAATGAGCGGAAAGGAGGAAAATCAGTGAGGGGCTAGGGGCATTGAAGGGAAGTTAGGGAAAGTGAGTGGTAGTGTGGCGTAGAGAAGGGAAATGGAGAATTATGGGTGGGAAAAATTAGTAGTAGTGCGGCGAGGGGGGGGGGGGAGATTTGATTTACCTGATAAATGACTTATTCTGATAAGCACCCTTAAATTCATCGATCTGCAGGTTTGAAAACATAAAAAAATTATAATTAGACATTTCGACAAAAAGCCATTTCATTTAAATTTTGTGAAAGGTTCTTTACGTACTAATATGAGGAAGCAAAAAGTGTTCTGAAAATAAGAAGATGAGCATGAGAAAAAAGCATTCAAATAAATATGTACTTCTCAGCAATTTCTTAAATTGTGATGACTAATTATAAAAAATAAAATTATTGAAGTCAAACTTACCATACCAGGGATTGTGAAGGTCAGTAAAGTCGCAATTGCTTTGAAAGTAAAATATATCAAAATTATTTTACGGTATTATCTTAAGATTAGGAATTCTCTGCGACTTTCCCAGACAACTTCAACAATCGAAAATTACTCTTAGAATTTTTATTTTCATCAGCTGCTCCATGCAGATCTGAATGAAGATTTCAAAAATCTGTGAAAAAATTTAACGTCGATTTTATAAAATCCTTGGATCTATCTTACCGATATAAGATATATAATAATGGCAGTTAAATTAAAATTCAATCTATCTATATGAACATTAGGTCTGCCTGGCGGACGATCATGAGAAGAGGTTATTTACAGCCTGTCAAAGTTGGCTCAGAGCTATCCTATATACGCAAATTGCGAACATTTTTGCGTTCATCTAAAAACTTTTTCAAATGTGGCTTACCCCTTCTTACCGCCAGCCCTTCATCCGTCTTTCTATCTTATTGAATTCATGTCTGTGCGAAACATTTGAAAGTTGACAAGCATCTGCCTAACCTAGAGGTAAGAGCAATCAATCGGTCGACTACCCAATAAAACAAACATGTTTTAATTTTAAATTGTTAAAAATCGCCTGGAAGAGTCGTAGAGAATTTTCAATAAATGCTGAAGGTAATAATTGAATTTCTCAGACGTCAAAAGAAAAAATAATAACGGAGCGTTCATAAATTAAGGAAGAAAACAAAAGAATAAATGCTTGCATAATAATTTATTTGACACTTGGATGAAGTTGACACTTCACCATGCCTGTAGAGTGAAAAGAGAGTTGATGTTTGCAACACGAGCGTCGAAGCAATCTTCGCGCTTGCGCACATCGCAAGTTCTATTCATTACTTCCCTAGAGTTTGGCAAAAATCTTTATGGCGGTCGTACTTGACTGAAATCTATCGTGCAATTTTTGAGGAATTAAAATCTACGCGAAGTGAATTGCGAGTGTAATCAAGTATCGCAATGCTCTAGATCCTAATGATCTGAGGCAACTCTGCTTCAGCTCGAGATTTCAACCAAATTCCAGGCACTATTCTGAGTCCATTCGCTTCCGTTCGAGACAACTCTGTCACTTGTCAAGGTGTTATGAAAAATTTGCCCTCTTTAAGGCTGCATGTTTTGTCCATCCGTATGTTCTTCAAGTGAAAATGTACCTGAATTGTCTCAGATATAGACACATCAGCATAAACTGTCGATTAAAGTCCCGTTACAAGCAACGTAGTAGCCCCAACATTCACACCCAACAGGAACCCTGCTGAAACGCGAACAGCGCCCCCCCCCCA
>JAUMHM010001730.1:0-18371 GCA_032362435.1 Melikaiella ostensackeni | reverse complement strand
TTTTTAAATGAATTATTCTATCTCATTCCGCTTCGAACATGTTATACGAGAAGTAAATGCATGTTTTTAATCGTTTTGCAGGTGTCCCCACACTGTTATTCTTATGCTTGTCTGTATTGATTTAAAATACTTCAAACAGAGCTCCTTCGACGTAAAATTAAATTAAGTTCCCAACGCTTTTTCATGAATTATTCTACCTCCTTTTATACCGAACATATGCGAAGAATGAGTGAATGTTTGTAATCGTTTTGTAAATTGACCTTACTCTGTTCTCCTTGTTTTTGTCTCCATTCATCCAAAAAACTTTAAGTGAAGCTCCTTTGACGCGGAATTTGATAACCTTTCTAGTGGTTTTTAAATGAATTATTCTATCTCATTCCGCTTCGAACATGTTATACGAGAAGTAAATGCATGTTTTTAATCGTTTTAGAGGTGTCCTCACACTGCTCTCTTTATTTCTGCCTACATTCATCCAAAATACTTTAGATAGGACACAATTGACGCGGAATATAATAGCCTTTCCAATAATTTTTCATACATCCATCTGCTATTTCATCATCCTATCTCCATTTGTTCCGATCATATCATGCGAGAAGTGAGTGCAAGTTTTTAATGTTTTATAGTTGTCCTCACACTGTTGTCATTTTTTTTGCCTCTACTCATCCAAAATACTTCAAATGAGGCTCAATTGACGAAGACTTGAATAAGCTTTCCAATTTGTCTATACCCATTATTTCATCTTTCTTTTTCCGAACACATCATGCGAGAAGTGAGTGCGTGCTTCTCATCGTTTTACAGATGTCTTCACAGTCTTCTCCTTATTTTCGTCTCTATGAATCTAAAATACTCTAAATAGGGCTCAATTGACGCGGAATTTGATAGCGTTTCTAATGCTTTTTCATAAATTATTCTGTCTCTACTTCTTCCGAACATAGCATCCGAGAAGTGAGTGCTCAAAATTAATTAATTTTGGTCTAATGGATAAATCTGTAAGTTAGAAAGGTATCATTTATAATAAACAAAAAAATATTTTTTAGCGGTTTAAACAGCGCACGAAAAGCACCCAATCTGACGCAATGAGCGACACATGCGCGACGGAGCCCGCGTTGGGAGCACTGGTTCATACGACCCTGACAGTTTACATCATAGAAATTCTTGGAACCGTGTCACGGTCATCGAGGCCATACCCGAAACTGGATATAAATTGAGAGTTGAGTGCAGTTGGTGAAGTTTAACTAACCTTGATTTGAAGATTCAAGATTAGAATTAAGATTAAGATCACTTGAGTTTATTAGGAAATATTTGTTTGAATATCCATGAATTTGAAAGATTGATAATTTCATGAACGTCGTATTTTTACAAGGCTGTTTAGCGTAAATCAAACATTACTGATAACGACATAGGTTGATATACATCTTGCATCATTGTGGCGTGAATGCTCTGGTGGTCTAGCTACTCCTCTCTAATCCGTAGTGTGTATATTGAAACGTCTTGTGGAATATTTATCTAGTAGCACTCTTCGAAACATTCTTCATGAATAAGCTTTCTCTCTGTAGAAAAAATGAAGAACTTTGTTGGTACTCTTTTCTTCGCTCTGACAGTCTTCCATAATTCTAAAGGTAAATATATGTATTATAATAATATATTACTTTTATTTATCAAATTTTTTGAATGAAAATCTCTTGCATTATACTGTTAATCGTGAAAGCAACCATTAAAAGTTAAAATATATCTCTGGTGGAAATGCATTTTCCAATAAATTACAATAAAGTATAATAAGACAGCCCCAAAAAAAGTAGGAGTTCCAACGGACTAGATTAGTCAATTCCTATGGATTTTGAGCCGCTAAATCCGAACTCGTGGCCGGAATTCCAGCAACAGGTCTTGTTTCTTCCTAACCTCAAAAAACATCTTCTTTTCGAAATTTTTCATAATTAAAAACATGTTAAAGAAGAACGTGAATTAGTTTTGCAATTATGACCGTGAATTCGGATTCAGCGGCAAAAAATGCATAGAAATTGTCTAGTTTAGTCCGCTAGAGCATATCTTCTACTTGTTCCTTCTGCAGCCAAGGCACCTCCACGTGGTGACGGTGGGCAACGGATTTATTCCGGCTAAGTGCCCTGGTTGTAGAAGGAACAAGTAGAAGACATGCTCTGGCCACTCTGATTCTGGACGTCAGTTGTGTGATGTTTCAACTTCTGTAGCGTCGTGTAGAGAAAACTGCTTTTCCAATGTGTGTCTTTTGAGGTTATGAAGGAAACGCGTCCAAATTTTGTAATTCTGTTCCTGAATACGTATGCAGCACCTTAAAAAATATAAGAGATGACTAGTCTGGTCCGCTGAAAATTTTTTTTTGTCGAAGAAGTAGGGTTTTGAATTCTGAGCAGCCCCCCCCCCCCTCCCGTCCCGCAAAGTTTTCAGTCCAGTGAACCAAAATAAACAATTCCTATGTACTTCGAACTACTGAATTTGCATCTCCGGTCAGAATTACAAAACAAGACTGACATGTTTTATATCACGAAAAATGAAAAATAAATAAGGTTTTTGAGGTTAGAATGAAAACAATAGCCAATATTCAAATCGCGACCTTGGATTCGGATTCAACAACACAAAATCCATAAGAATTGACTTGTCTGGTCAGCCGGAACATCAACTTTTTGCGGCGGGGTATTAGGGTCTTGAACTCCGTACAGCCCCCTCCCAACCTGCAAAGTGGTTGACACAGCAGTCCGAAATAGACAATTTCTATGAATTTTTTGCCGCTGAAACCGAATTCACGGTCATAATTGCAAAACTAACTCGCGCTTTTTTACAACATGTTTTTAATTATGAAAAACGTCGAAACTGTTTTTATCAATTTTCTATTGAGAAAAATAAAATTGGGCTCAATAAACATGAAAACAATTTATATGGTACCGATGAACTCGTATCGCGAATATCGACAAGTCTAAGTACGCTAAAACTCTAAATTATTAATAGAGAAAATGAATAATGTAAAAATATGTTTTTTTCTTTTTTCCTTTATGAAATTACATAACACCATTAAATTCATCATAAGGAAGTGAAGGATTTCATCTGACTGGATCAGGTTTTTTTAGGGATCTTATTTTTTTCTAAAAAGGGAACAAGAATTTTCAAGTGCACATTGTATTTTCTAAACTTTTCAATTTTTGGACCACTCTATTGTCTATGGTTTTTTTTTTAAATCTTTGAATCCGTAGAAAATTTAAAAATAATTCCACTAGAAACTACAAGTTTTTTACTAGAATTTGGATACACTTACCAAATTTTACGAGCAATTATAAATTTCAAAAAAACAAAAAATTCCTTTGGGCCGTTTTTGAAAAAATTCGATTTTTATATTTGATAGAAAAGAAGTACTTGAAAGAAATTAGAAAACCTGATAATTTTCACTAAAAATTGTCCTCAATTATAAATTCTACATTTTGAAACTCGAAGAATTTGATCCAAGGTACTAAATTCATGATGGAATGACGAATTTTGATCTACTAGTCTCAAACTAAAATGGTTTTATTCTTTCAAAAAATAAAGTTTTTACGGCAAAGAATGAAACCATTTTAGATTCAGCCTCGTAGATCGAAAATCCGTCATTTGATCAAAAAAAAAACTCAAATTTACCAACATTTGAAACTTAAATTTATGATTTTATTGATAAACTTTCCAAATTCAATAAGAAACTGTATAAATTCAATAAGAACATTTTCTTTATACAATAGTTGATAAAGTACATGATATTTACTATCAGCTGCGATGCTTATTTATTACAAAGTAAACATTAAGAATGTTCTGAGTGTACAGTTAGTTTCAAAATTACATCATCTGTAATTTTATTTATAAAATTAACAGAGAAAAGGCCATTGATTATTGCAACAAATTTTAAAAGAGTGTAAGCATAAATAATAAAGAAATAGTTGTCTCATTGTTTATTTTTAATATTTCTCTTTTCTTTTTATTTTTCTCTCTTTTTCATTATATTCCCTTTGAAAGATACTTTACAATTTTGTTAGTCAGTCATTCCTTGAAAACAACAATTTTCTAAATAATATTTAATAAAAAGGTGACAAATAGAATTGTCAAGAGCCTTTCAAAAAATAGAATAAGCCTTTGGGGAAAAAAATTGAATGAAAATGAAGACTGTTGCCGAGAGCGCAAGAAAAAACAGAAATATGCAAATAATAACATTAAAAAAAAATTAGGACCTCAACTATTTTTTTCTTACTTACGCTCAGGTTTTCCTTCTCAAATTTGTCGCAATAACGAATGGGCTTTTCTATGTTAATTTTATGGATCAAGTTAAAATTAAAGTAATTTTTAATTTGACTGGACACCTAGAAGATTTCTTGAAACAAGTTTTAGTGTAAACGATGACTTCAGATTTCTTGTAACTGAGTTTTTCTGTATTAATCATGAGAATGGACTTTTTTCAGAAACGGGCCAATGGTTTTGTTGTTGTTGTAGTTGTTTGTCTTGTTTATTGTCTTAAAATCGATGTGGGATCCCATATGGGTTCATACATGGGTTCCCATGTAGTTTATCATGTAGGTATTTAGAACAAAAAAGGATAAGTTCTGATAGACCCATGTGAAAATTAATTTATTGAAGAGGTACAAAAAATTTTGTAATAGACATTTTTTCACAAGGCTAGACAGTTATCTGGTGTGTGGTACGTGAGTGAAATATGCGTGACTGATAACGTAACGTAAATAACTCCACTTAGAAACACACAAATATTTTCTGTATTCAATTTCAGAAGGTAATACAAAGTTTTATATATGAAGGTTGTCATGGCAGATTCAAAGAATCCACCAAGTACAATGACATAAATTTGTTAAATCAAAGTTAACCTATTAATTTTGAGATAATATTTATAATAAAATATATTAAGAGACTTTTTTTATAAAGAACTATGTAGACATTTTTAAAACAAAACTTAAAATATCATTTTAGACATTGCACAACATCACCCTTAGCCAGCAATATGAAAAAATCATTTTGCTTATACGTTCAATCCAATGAACTGTCATAAACTCAAAAAATTTATTCTCAAATTTCTGTAGGGTATTTCATTAAAAAAATCTCAATACATTTTATTATGAAGATTTTTTACAAAATCACTTGACCAACTTCAATTTTAGAAATTCATGTAGTTTTACATCGTAGATATTTTTTTGGAATTTCATGTTTCCTTGTTAGTTTTTTTTGATAAGATACGTATGCCTAATTATTAATTTATTTAAGAATGTTGATGTCCGTTGTTGGATCTAAGGCCAGGTAAAGTTGAATACAATTTAATTGTTTCATGACATTTTAATTGAAAATAAAAATGAAACTTTTTGTTTAAAATTTTCCAGCTGCGATAGTGAATAATGATAAACATTTTCATATTGTGAATTTGCGTCTCTACAAGAGTCCCTTCGAGAGCATAACTTGAAATTGTTCAAAAACTTTCATCTTTTTCAAAATCTAGTGATTTTTTATTGAAAGTACCGATACCTAGTAGAAAACGCCAACAAAATTAAAAATTGTACACAAATTGTGCATTTAATGACTGAATAACAATTGTAAGAATAATAATAATCCGACACATCTTATGATTCTTTTATTTGAAAGTACAAATTTTAGACAAAAAATACTAACGAACGTAACGCAAAACTGTTTAAAATTGTAAATCTTCCTCTAAGCCTAATGGTTTTATTTTGTAATCACCAATTTCCGGTAAGCAGTGTCAACATAACCTCAAACTGTTCGAAAATTGTAAATCTTCTTTGAAATCTGTAGCGATTTTCGACGAAAAACGTGAGCATAACCTAAAATTGTTCAAAATTTTTTATCTTCTTTGAAATATAATGATTTTATTTATTAAAAGTAGCGATATCCAGTAACAAACGCTAACGAAACCAAAAAGTGTACAAAATTTGTGAATATAATGAGTGTGAATGATAATTTAAGAATGATAATCTGAAATATCTTATAATTACTTAAAATAAAAATACCATTTTTTGACGAAAAACACTTACATAACGTGACAAAAAATTGTTTAAGATTGTAAACCTTGTTTGAAGTTCAATGATTTTTGTTTGAAATTTCCGATTTTCGATAAAAAACGTTAACTCAACCTAAAATTGTTGAAAATTGGGAATCTTGATGATTTTTGTTTAGAAATGCTAATAAACAGCGAAAGACTCTGATATGAACTATATATAATATATTTTAATAATTCATTAGATAATTTAAAAGTTTTATTTCAACAATTCGCCCAAGGTTTTCTGTTACTTTGCTTATTAAAAAAGTTTAATAATGGTATTAATTTTCGAAATTTCAGTTAAGACTTGAAACAACTTGAAGTCATGGAAGACCAATCAGGTTTTCAACAACAATAATTGACTATTTTTTTCATGGGACGCATAGTTTTCGTTTGAATCGTCATAAATGTTATTAAAATTAAAAAAACACTTTTCAGCAAATCTGCACGATACGAAAAAAATTTTGGAGAGCGAAATTGTTTATTTTAATAAGATCTACGAATTTTATAGAAATTATTTTATTCATTAGATGCAAAGTTTTTGTTTTACCATAATCGTGAAAAATGTTATTAATTATCAAAAATTTCAGTTTTCAGCAAAACAATACGAGATACGAAAAAACTGTCACGAAGCAAAATTCTTCACCTCGAAAAGAACTATAAATTTTTTTCAAACTATGTTTTTGATGCGACGCACAGTTTTTGTTCTAATGGTGAAAAATGTTAATGAAAATAAAAAAATCCATATCCCGGTCAAACTATGCAAGATACGAAAAAATGTTGCCCTAAAAAATTGTTTATCTCAAAAAGATCTACAAATTTTCGAAAGACTATTTTTCAGTAAACGCCTATTTTTTGTTTTTATCATAAAAAACAACATTAAAAATGAAAAATTTGAATTTTTGGAAAAACAACGCAAGATTCAACAAAATGTTATTGAAATTATACACAAAAAAACGGTCCAAAAACTTGTTATTGACCATTTTTTCGTAAGGTAGGTAGTTTTCGTTTTAATTGTAAAAAACGATATTGACAATAAAAAATTTAAATTAATAGAAAAACGGAACAAAATACAATGAAATGTTTGACGGCATTTCAAAATTGTTATTAAGATCGAAATGAAATCTACTTTTTTATAAACTCTTTCATGCACCAATTATAGAACAAAAGGGCTCACAGATCAAAAATAGACTTCCAACTACCACCTTTCTAGGTTATTGGAGACGAATTCATAACAATATCAATTTGAAATTCCAAAAAATTATGAATACTGCATTATTTTTGAATTATTGTAAAAAAAAAAAGATTTCACCTGTGCTCACTTTTGCATTTATATAACCGATTGACATCGAATTTCAACGAGGAGTCTCTATTAACATATTCTTGATATATGTAGAAAGAATTTGCGATATCCTGAATAGTTTTTAAAATTTTACCATTCATTTTATCTCTAAATTTTCATTTTAAATACGTAAAATTTTAAATGCTTCTTGTCAAAATTTTATGATAATCGGTTTGATAGATTAGAATGTAGATGTGAATAAAGGTTCAAAACTACTTGTTTCGGTACCGCGAATGTCGATAATTAAAAATAAATAAAAATGAATAATTTATTTAATTTATTTAATTGAATGAATTTGTCTCAAGGTGTATATGAACCAAAAGCGGCAACGCTGCTTGAAAAATTGTTTTTTTCTGTGGCTTCTTTGTTTGTTTAAATCTTACGGTTTCTAAGGCATTGAAATAAAATCACGTTTGAATTCATTTTTCAATGGTTGATCAGTCAGCTGTCGAGTTTCGTTAAAATCGGTAGAGTATTGAGCCGACAGTCCGAAAAAGGTCTAAAATACATGATTCCTCCTGATGAGGATTCTTGGTACCCTTCACTGTAAAAATAATCCTTTTAGGTATTAAAATGAGGCTCAGAAAAAAACAGTCTTGAGTGGTACTAAAATGAGACCACTGTTGGGAACTCAGAGTTATTTGTATTACATTTAAAATAACAGCGTGACAGCAACCCTGCGCGAAAAATTGGTTGTTCTTATGGTTTCTTTGTTTTTTTTAAATCTCCCGGTTTCTAAAAAATTAACATAAAATCACGCTTAAGCTCATTTTTTGAGGGTTGATCAGTCAGCTGTTAAGTTTCGTGGAAATCGGTTGAGAATTGCGCCGATAGTTCAAAAAAGGTCTAAAATACATAATTACTCCAGATGCGGATTCTTGGTGCCTTTTATTGTACTTCGCAGCAATTCTCTACCGCGAATCTCCATAATTAAAAATGATTAAAAATTAATAATTTATTTCGTTGGCTTCATTCAATAAATTGGTTGTTTTTGTGGTTTCTTTGATTGTTTTAATCTCACGGTTCTTAAGGCATTGCCATAAAATCGCGCTTAAACTCATTTTTGATGGTTGATCCATCAGCTGTTAAGTTTCGTGGAAATCGGTTGAGAATTGCGCCGATAGTTCAAAAAAGGTTCAAAATAGACGATTACTCCAGATGAGAATTCTCGGTGCCTTTTTTTGTGCTTCGCGGAAATTCTATACCGCGAATTTCGATCATTAAAAATAATTAAAAATTAATGATTCATTTTAATTATTGCGTAAAATAGATTTGTTTTCAAGGTGTATGAGTCAAATGCGGCAACTCTGCTCGAAAAATTGCTCATTTTCATGGTTTCTTTGTTTGTTTGAATCTCATGGTTTGTAAGGCATTACCAAAATATCACGCTCAAACTCATTTTTTAATGGTTAGTCAGTCAGCTGTCAAGTTTCGTTGAAATCAGTATTGAATTGAGCCAACAGGCCAAAAAATGTCTAAAATACATGATTACTCTAAATGAGGATTCTTGGTTCCTTTTTTTTGTACTTCGAGTCAATTTTCCACCGCGAATCTTGATAATTAAAAGTTATTAAAAATTAATGATTCATTCCATTTATTTCATTCAAGAAAATTTTTTTTTAAAGGTATATATGTGCCAACTGCGGCAACCCTGCGCGAAATGGCAAACCAACGTCATCCTATCAGGACCTTTAATTATCGACCTGCGCGAAATTTCGATAAATTATGGAGGAGAATTAATAACCATCATGTTGCATTCGATCAAAATACAACTATGGTAGCAAGGGATAATATCGTCTTTGGATGGCTCCATGTTGATGAGATTCAGCCAATACTTGATGGGCGTGGCAATCCGTTTGCATATGACTGGAGAGAAAAAAAGATATTATCACTACCAGTTGATCGACTTCTAGGAATGGGTCTGTTCACTAGTTATCCTCCTCGACGCAGAAGTCCCAGTCCGGATGGAAGCCTCAGCCCCAGAAGCACACTCGATGGACCATTTTCTCCTCGCAGAAGCCCCAGCCCCACAAGTGTACTTAATGGACCATATGCTCATCGCAGAAGCCCCAGCCCTACAAGCCCTCTTGATGCTCCATTTACTCCTCGCCCCAGAGGGCGCTTCCTTCAAATGCCTGTTCGATTCAGGAGGCCCTCAGCGAGGAATAAGAAATAG
Source organism: Melikaiella ostensackeni (assembly GCA_032362435.1). Lineage (NCBI taxonomy): Eukaryota > Metazoa > Arthropoda > Insecta > Hymenoptera > Cynipidae > Melikaiella > Melikaiella ostensackeni. Next base: position 8,807 of record JAUMHM010001730.1, on the reverse strand, counting down.
AGGGTTTGATCTCACTTTCTTTTGAAAATGAGATAATGGTACCATAATATTTTTTGATATGCTATTTATATGTAAAATTAATCCTAATCTTATGCATGAATCTGAAACATATGAGATTAATGATTTTGAGGCCAAAATGAAAAAACTCATTGGAGCTGTTTTTGAAAGAAGTCTATTTTTGATTGTTTTGGGGGAAGGGGGGGGATTGTCAGGTATAGTTTTGTGGAAATAACACTAAAGTTGTAAATAATTGGCTCAAACTCTTCATTTTCAGCATGTAAAAAGAGGCTCTACGTGCTAAACATCTTGCGATAGTACAATACTTCTAAAATGTTTAAAAATAGGTGCGAAAAATTGAAAAAAATCAGTTTTTGAGAATGAATCCTTTCCGGTGTATTGTAATGCTCCGGCATGCTCTACAAAAATAAAAGGGCTTACAATTCTCATAAGGGCAACCATTAGGGAAGCCCATGTTGGACTCTGTTGGATTGAATGCCGTTTTCCATGAGGGGCCACGCCTGGATTGCCACCATGGTCCTGAGGGCAATCCATGTGGGCCCCTTACGGAGGCCCACTCTATTTTTCCACACAGGATGTAGGTATAACCTGCTATTTATAACTGTTCGACGTCCAGATTCAGCCGGAAGTTATAATAACAATATTTTTCATTAGCCTAATATCAATAATTTTATGTTCTGAAAATAGAAATTAATAATATTACATCGACCTGACTAATTTATATATTTCTAGTTTTATTTTGCGGTTATCTGTTTAATTAAAATTTTACATGACAGAGACAACCAGATACTGACAAAGAGGTCATAATCATGCAATTCAAAAAAATAACTTGTTCGTTTTGAAAGATTTCATTGTCAGAGGTTGTGTTACTTGGTCATAACTGTCGAAACTTATTTTCTATAAAAAAATTAGACTTAAAAATTTGTCCTAAAGCTCTGACTCAAAGGAAAGGAAATTAATGTAGAAACAAAGCTAGACATTTTGCGAAAAAATGGTTAGCAAGCTTATATGATTCTACGTAACATGACTGCTAGGAAAAAATTTTTTTGACTTTTTGAACAGGATATATCACGTAAGGAGATTGGCGAAAAAATTCAAAAGTTTTTCGAATTTTGTACCTTAAATTCAATTAGCTTCAACTCGTGGCAACACCTAGGGAAGCCGTAGCAAAAATCTGAAATTTACAGGGCGTGATCTGTAACATGTCAAATTTTATTTGAGTCGATAGAAATCCAAAAATCTTCACGGGCTTCCGAGATATTGCTAAAAGTGTCCAAACGTGTCTGCATCAAGTTTTGCCGAAAGCGGTGATCGCCGACTGAAACTCGACGCAGACACGCTTGAACATTTTTAGTCATATCTCGAGAATCCGTCCAGAATTTTCAATTTTCATTGGCTTCAATTGAAGATAAGTTTTCAGAAATTACTTTCTGTAAATTTGAAATTTATGCCACAAATTTCCTAGGTCATGTCACTAGTTGAAGTCGAGGTACAAGTATTGAGAAATTACTGGATTTTTTAAAAAAACTTCTGACGTGATAAATCCTCTTTAAAACGTCGGAAATATCTCTGCTAAGGGTCATTCGACGTGGAACTTCATAGGCTTTCAAAGATTTTTTAAACAAACATATAGCCTTATCTTCTACCAAGTTATCGAAATTCAAAGTCATCAGTGATTTCTAGTGCCGCTCACACTATCCGTGTAGATAATTTCCGACAGTAGTAATAGTTCATGAGCCCATTACTGCAGTCCTATTAGAACTAGAGCATTGTATTTTTTAGACTTTTAGGAAATTCACCATATGTGAATTTTGTGCCCTTCAATTCTCGTGAAATTTGCCTAGGCATTAGGGTGCAACAGAAAGCATTCACCACTTTAGTGTTATTTTAAAAATAGTCCAATTTTCGAGGCCTTAAGTTTGAAATTGTTCAGTTTCGAAAGCTTGAATTTTAAAATATATGTTTGTAAGTCTTTTAATTCTTAGTCGTTTTGGTACGTCCAATATGTGAGAGACAAAAAATTTAAGTGACTTGCTTGCAGATTTGATCATTTTTGAGCCTGCGGATTCTTATTTATGTACTTAATTTCTAAGGCTACTGTTGTAATCTTGTTATAATTTTGAATGTTTTATTTTGAAATAGTCTCTAATTTTGAAGCCCTTAAAGTATACTGTATTAAAATTGGAAAGCTTTCCATTACTAATAAATTATGAATTATTATTATCCATTGTATTTGTTATTATTATTATATAATTATATATATTAAACATTACTATTTTGAACCTAAAATGTCATAATTTCAGATGTTGTAATTTTTAGTTTATATGCTTCGAATTGAGAATAGCTCTGCTTGAATTAGTAGTTTAGATTTGAATACTTGAAATTAAATATGTTTTATATTTGATATCAAACTGACTACAGAAACTTTTTTGTTTGATTTTTGGTTGCAATCCTGTAATATAAACTAACAAGAAGAAACTTCTAGCGAAAAATAATTACTATATATTATTATTATTAAAAATTATCAATTGGAATATTTGTATCCTTCACAATTCTCAGAAATCTCTTGCAATCTTGTGAAATCCCTTTTAATCTTTTGAAATTCCTTCGAGAATTTTCAATTTCCGCTTACATTCAGAAGTTGAGCAGTCGGAATTATGTGTATTGACGTTTTTGCACTAAAATAAATGCTAAATGGAGATAATATGAAAGGAAATATAATATTCATTGTTCATAATTTCAATGACATGAAGTTCCATTTCATGGTGTTCAGAAGTGGTAAATTAACTGAGTCGAACTATAGTTTAATCTAATACGATACGATGCACAAATTTTGAATGCATTGGTGTGTTAAATGTACGTACGTGATCATATAATAGAGATGCAATCCCAGGAATTACAGAAAATTTTATGACTGAGCACGCGATTAACTATAGTGATTGAGACAATATAATATGCAGATGAAAGATCTAAAAATCGAAAAAGTTAACCTCTTAAGCATAAAAAGAACTTTAGAATGTAATTATTCTTGATTTTTACGCCTAGGAAACAATAAATAGGTATCTTATAAGGAAAAACCTTTTTTATTCCGACACCTTTCAGACTATTTTATTCAAACTAGGCTTCTGCCTCAGATCATCTACTATGAAAAATTACGTACTTTAAAGCTTGTGCAATTTTCAAAAAAGTGGTGCCGACCACGGAATTGTATAAATTAACAGAGCGTCCAGATGTAAATGTTCTTCTGGGCATTGAAAAAGCAAAACTGATGTACAAAATGATAAATGAAACTGATTATTAATTTGAAGTAGGGAACAATTTACATGATTAAACCACTAGATTTGCTGGTGAATCAAGGAATAAATACCATCGAAATATAACAGCGCAAAATTCACATATTAACTGTAATATTACAGTTTTTACCAATCTTTTGAAGGAGATGCGGGAAAGTCAGACGATCTGTGAATTTATACAAAACATAAAAGAGTATCATATTAAAAAAAAAATTACCAAAAAATTACAAAACTTGTTTGACTGTAGAGAGAAAAATTGTACAATATATTACATTGGCTTATATTTGAATGGAGAAACGAAGAAATAGTATTAAAACGATAAGATAAAAATAAGTGACACTGTATAAAATGTTTACTGGATGAGCCATTTATCAGGCATTGTCTGTTTATGGTTCATACAATAAATGAAAATAAAAAGTACAATGACTTTCCGGAATCGGAACAATACACTCATCAGATTGCCTACTGTAATGTATAAACTATTAAAATCGTAATGGGTGAAGATATAAAGCATTATGAGAAGGATGATCAGGATAGTAAATTTCATTACCTTTTACATTTCGCAGAATTTAAAACCAAATAGTTGGTAAGTAGATTGTCATATTCGCTAGAATTGATCGCTTTATTATTATTATTATTATTATTATATTAAGTCAAATCCCTTTTGGGGTAAGCGTAACTTGTTCGATTCTAGTCTGGTTATACTACCGTGGATCAAGAAATTCGTATGGTAAGGGTAAGTAAGGGATAGAAAAATGTTTCAGCTCAATCTAGAAGTCGCGTGCTGTTCATTCAAACGATACACTCTTTCCGCAACACCGCTCAGACACGGATCGCTGATCAATCTCTCTAGCAATCACAGCAGGCGAGGTATCTATGCAGTATTACTTTTTTATGTTTCAAATAAGAGTAATAAATATCGATTCATTTTATAAAATATCCATGATTCCAATTTTTTAAAATATTTATTACCTTTGTAGCTCACTTAAGTACATGATGACATGATTATTATATGACAGAGGAATGATATTTGGGGTTTAAATACAGACAAAAATGTTTAATATATTAGAAAAAAGGTACATATATTTTCGGGGGTTATTTCAGAATATTATTAATTAACACAATCTGGAAAAAAATCATAGAATCACTCTTATTTATTCAGCAATACCTAAACTTCATGGAAGCAACAAAAAAATTGTCATTTAAAAAAAATTCCAACATTTTTGAACCCCTGAAAGTTACGCAACTTCAAAAATTGATTTACATCTATTATTCATCACTAAACTTAAGAGATTCTGTGTAAAAAATAATAACCATAATTATTTGAAAACTATGATTTATATGTGCAGTATATCATATTATCTTACTTAATATGATATTTAAAATAATATTTTCACAAACGTTCATAATATTATTTAATTATGCTTTATGGCTGAAAATGAAATTGAAACTTAAAATTGGAGGGCGAATATGTAATTCGGATAAACCTTGCCACTGAAAGTGAGTTGCCAGTGCATTCTAAAGATATGTAAGTAACATTTCCCAAAACAATTAGTGCCGGTGAATTACGGTAATTAATGTAGGGCGTTAATTTATACAATATTATAATGCACGACATATGTGCATCATTGCACTTATACATTTTGAAACAAATTATCTGTAGCGTAAAAATTAACTTGAACAGTTTTTAGCCTGCTTTTATTTAGAAATAAAATTTTCCGAACTAAAATGATGACTTGTAATGTCATTTTAATCAATTTTAACCGTTATTATATGTAGCACCAGAATATTTTTCATACTCGTTGCATCATTTCTTCATAATCATTCTGAAAAGTCATGACAACGAAAAATATACGGGTTTGTGAAAAAGTCAGGTAAAAGAGAGACAGGTGCCTTGCGACGCCCTCGAACTGACCGCGGGGCTCGAAAATCGGGACAGTGCTGCAAAGCTACTTGCAGCATAAAGGTAATAGCTCCAAAGACATCGTAATCTTCAAAGTACACTAAAATTTCATATACTAAGGAATGTTTGTTTTGTGTTCACTACTCAAGTTTAAGCTACATTTTCTATAAGGATGTAAATATTAGGAAGAAAATAGATGTTCTTATTGAACAACTGTTAGAGGAAGATGCATTATAAGATCAAGAGGCAACGGGTGAGGCAATACATAATCATCGTGCTATTGATCTTTCTGCGCAACTTCATGATGATCCAATGCCACAGGATCTGCCAGAGGCAGATGGCCTGATTCAATCGGAGGCAGTAGCAGAGATTCAGCAACCAAGAAGGCGATTGGAATGGACATACCATATGAACAGAGATGTTATGCGTCTTCATTTTTTGGTCGAGAATAGTGGGTAAAGTGTGAGGGAAGAACATCATCGTCTCTTCTTACTTGAGTCATCGCATCTAGCCATAAGAATGAGGGAAGAGAATACAGCGGACCATAAACGCTCAATATCTGTCAACAAATTGCTTTCAGCGGTTGGAATAGCTACTATCAAAATGGAAGTAGAACAACAGCCTGCTATGGATGTAATCCCTACGGAAGGTGTGGATAATGAAAAGGTGATTGAAGCTGAAGGCATAGGTGTTAGGAATAATGAAAAACAAGTACCGGGTCGACTAGAATCACATCCGGGCATTGACGTTCCCGTTGATGTAAACAGCAAAATCCCAGAAAAACTGCAGAATCTTGAAAAGAAGTTCGATCAAGCATTACTAGAGTTCAGGGATGTAGAACCAGCACAAAGGCTTTCTCTGCCAAAGATGTTCATTACGAAGGATCTGCATGCACTGATAGGGCAACTAAACAGCAAGGTTCTGCCAATGCGTTTGAACGCAGAACTAATTACGTTACAGGTGCAAACTCTTGTAAATGATGCGGCTGTGGCGGTCTTCAGAACGTTGAGCCGTAGAACTAGGCCTACAGATGCAGTCTTTGCCCCAGAAAAGGAGATAGATCCACTCTGGAGAATCAGATGGGATATGGATGTCAGCAAAGGAGCCAATTGGGTCGATTTACTCAATATCAGAAAGAAAAAATCATTTTCTCCAAAAAATTAAAAAACAGCACTTCAAATTAATTTTTCTTATGATATCTGTTAGTTCAGTCTTAAAGTGCAGGGTTTGAGCATTAATTTAACCTCTTCAGAAAGTCTCTAACACATCGGGTGTGTTCGCTCTGATTTTTCGAAAATGGTAAAAAACGCGGTTTTGAAAGTTTTAACCTCAATTTCCTCAGAAACTAGATGTAATAGGTAATTTATGGACCCAAATTCGTGTTCAGAATACAAAATTACGTGAAAAATCAATCTTAAGCCTTCTTAAACATTATTGTACAAATTTTGAAAAAAATAGTCTGCATTCAGTCGGAATAAATAAGGTTTTCCCTTCTAATATACGTCTTACGTATATTTTACTTCATTCACTCATTCATACACTTTGGCCACATTGAACGTCCTATGTTTCTGCTCACTTCTCGTGTGTCTTTTGTCTCATGACATTTCTTCTTTTATAAGAAGTCAGTTTGATATCTTATAAAATTTTATTGCCTTCCCACTTGAAGCAACATGAATTTGTTCCCCTTTCATGGAAATGCTTTATCATTAATTTTTAAGCTACTAATTTTGCACTTTAGATTAAAATGATCGAATTTCAAAAAGCGTGACGCACAACTCAAAAATGATTCATTTTGAACGACTTAGTTTCAAGATAATAATTTAAGGATACACTGAAAGTCCCTAATAAGTCCGACTTTGGTTCCTGTCTAAAATGGCCTTGGACATATACTGAAGCGGCTCCAATGTCAACAGTCAGGGCCGCATGAACTATTTTCAGAAGGAATACATAATATTAATTACCTTAATTTTGTACAAATGTAGATTTTTGTTATCGTAAGGTATGGACCTTTTCTGATAATGAAGACTAATTAATGAAAAGAGAATTTTTCCTCGTGTATTAAAAAATAAATGCGAAATATGCACGCGAGTCTTCGAACTGCCCGCCTTGTTAGCACAGTACTGGACGAGTTTGCTGACTCTAGAGTGCCGCTCTCTGTACCCCTTCGACCCCTGATCATCGAACGAAATTCTCGGAATGACAAATTGCGCACTGACTTATTAGGGAATTTCATTGTACTTGAATTTCAAACGAAATTTGAAATTGTTCAATTTTTAACGCTTCAAGTTTGCGTTCATTGATTGTGAAAGTTTCCAATCAGAAAGCATATCACTATCAACGTTTTCAGAGTAATTAGACTTTGCAGGTTCACAATATTTCAAATTTGTCAATTTTGAATGGTGAAAATGACAGTGATTTTTCTTGGACAGAAATCACACTTTTTAGTAGAAAAATCTATCTCATCACTTTAAATGTCACTCGATACTACATGATATAATACTTAATAATAATATATTTATAATCATTAAAATTTCTATAATTTCGATTTGAAATTATAGCTTTGAATGCACAATTCTAAGACAGTTCAATTTTTGAGGTTTAAAACTAAATGTTTTTGCTTTAAAAGCTTAAATTTGGGAATATTTGGTCTGAAATTTCATAATATTTGAAGTTTTCTAATTTTAAATTTCACAATTTTGTAGGGTACAACTTTGAAATAATAGTGAGGTTTTCAGTGCCGGATCTAAAATTGACGGCACCCTCATTTCTTACAATATTAATTATTTTTGAAATATTTCTTTCGTGGTGATTACCCTCTAGCTCCAGAATTTCAAACATTGCTAGAATCGAAGGTGATTTTTTGATCAAAACTGGTAGAGTATTCACATAAAGTTGTGTTATTTATTATTTTTTTTTTTGGGCTGTTTGGTGTTCTGAGATTCTACTCTTAAGACGGCGTTTTGTTTGACCAATGTAGACTATACGATAACCTTTGCAGTAGATTCCATAAATGAGGTTAGTTTTTTTCAATTTTCGTATGAGATTTTTAGTAGACTGAAGAAAAATATAAAAGAGTTTATTTTTATTGGGAAAAGGGAGAAATATTTGATTTCTCAATTCTTTTCAATAATTGAATCACTTCTAATTTTTCCAAAATTACATAATTCGACCTCGGGAGTTAAAAAATGAGATTATAAAAAAATATGTGTGTGGGTGCGTGTTGAAGATACTCTTTTTATGATAACTTGAAAACGAGTAGAGCTAGGGTCATGAAACTTCGCGGGACTATAGCCGTAAATAATGCCCGTTATTTATTGGGTTTGGAGCCGGATCGGATGAGAAGAAATATTTTTTTTTCGATTTCACATTTTCCTCAAAAATCGTTTTAGAAGAGATTTTTTTCGCAATTTTGATTATATTGAGAAGAAAAAAATTATACGTAGATGTTCATGAATTACATACCTTTTCAACTAGGGCACGCGATTCGGTCGTCGCGCATCGCGCTCGTTATATGTTCTTATATGTTACATGTGTTATATGTTCTTCATGTACAAATTTATAATTTTGTTTTTGATTTTGAATGAGAGAGGAAA
>JAUMHM010001706.1:0-18373 GCA_032362435.1 Melikaiella ostensackeni | reverse complement strand
GATTGCTATCCTTGATAACGCCGTAATACAGGTAAAATAGAGACGGCTGCGGTAATGTGAAACCCAGACTCTCTGCAAACAGACTTCACCGCCTCGCTGATGGAGTTGTAAATGTTTGTTAGTTATTTAGATAATACTGAATCTTTTAGAATAGTTTTAAAATCCAAGCTCGTAAGCGGCGAAGCACTAAGGATATTATCCTTCGTCTGCAAACTCGCAAACAGATTTTGTGTCTTGAATATATATGTCAGCCCTCAAATTCTATACCGAAGCGGTTAATCTGATTCTCTACACCTATTGTACAAAGCCCAACCAGATTGCAATCTTGGCGGGTAGTTTGACGATGATTCCAACAATGATACTTGTGGTGCGTTCTAGGAGGTAACCGTCATAAAGATGGCCATGTATTCAGAAAGTATAACCTCTTTAAATAATCATCGGGCTGGCATTTGTCTAGCAGTTTCCCCATATTTCGAGATTATATCATTTGAGTTTAAACTCTGACGATGGTTCCCATGGAAAAAATGGAGGTGTCGCAAGCTTCTGATTGGTCAAAAGAACATTTACAATAGGATTTCTCAAAATTTGAAAAACGTCTACGCTTCCCACTATCCCAGAATTTTCTTTAAGATGATAGGTAGTCCTTGCTAACGCATATTCTCTTCTTCCACATTTCGTATCTTTGGTGTTTCGATATAGCCACCCTGCACAGTTTCAAAATCACAGTTTCTCTATAGCAACGCTAGAAAGAACACCTAGGATCTCTAAAATGTTCCTTGCAACCATATTGGTAAACATCATGATAACGTGTGGAGGATTAGGAGACTTGCGGGAGAGTGAGATACGATTAATTCTCAAATTTTTTCTGACCTTTCTCGATGGTGTTGGCATCCAACGAGTCTTAAGTGCAGTCGGTGATAACATACTTGTGCGGGAATCACTGATGGCGCGATGGGCTGAAATAGAAGTCCAACGAATACGACTCGACTCCCTTCGTCAGTTTTATAGAGACGGTAAGTCAGAATCTATATTATGTTTTGTCATATGTATATATATATATATAGGGGAAGGTTGTCAAAGTTGGACCCTAGTCAAGGTTGGACCATCAGGGTTTTTTTTCGTATTTATCTAGTGACACCTATGAGCTAGTGTGTCAATACTACTCATGGTAGTACCAAACTTTTGTATGGGTCTGTCCATCTCAAGCTTAATTTACATTTTTGATTTACATGGATATATCTCTAGTCGACGATGCAGATATTGGAAGAACTATTTAAGAGCTTTGTACATATGCTGCATGTTCCGTGCATCAAGTAAGCGAACTATGAAAAATCAAATTGAATAGAGTTAAATCTTTTTCCAAAACAAATGTAGATCAGTTGTTGGTAATTCGAATTCAGTTTTGTCCGAGCACCCATTCGAACATGGACGAAACGGGGTTTTTCACTGTGCCTACAAAGATCGGAAAAGTAATTTCGCAATGCGGCCAGAAAAGAGTAGGCCAAATTTCGTCACAAGAGCGAGGGATAATGATAACTGTGGCCCTTGCAGTTAGCGCCGAGGGTAATTTTATTCCACCTTTTAATTATTCCCTCGGAAAAACATGCAGTCCACGTTTATGGAAAATTCCTCGCCTGGAGCGATTGGCTTTGCGAATGGATCCGGATGGATACAACAAGAAGAATTCGTTAAATACATAAAACATTTCATCTCCAAAACTAAATGTACTAAGCAATCGCCAAAATTGTTGCTCCTTGACAACCACTCTTCTCATCTGTCAATCGAAGCATTGGATTTTGCAATTGATTCCGGCCTTACTTCAATTTCGTTTCCACCTCATTGTAGCAACCGTTTGCAACCGCTTGATGTTTCGGTCTATGGTCTCGTGAAAGCTTACTAAAAGTCGCAATGTAACGCGTGGCGGAAAAACATTGCTGGAAAAGCTCTGGAAATTCGTCATAACCCCAGCCTCATTCGAAGCACATGAGACCTGGCTCTGACACCGCGAAACATCAAATCTGAATTTTCCGCCACGGAAATGAGCCCGTATAATCCGGACATTTTCACAGACTCGGACTTTGTGCAAGCGGAGCTGAGTGGGGAGAATGATCGCGTTGTTGCCGAGGCCGAAACCAACGACGAAGATTTTCAGCGCCGCATTACGGTTTCGCATATCCCTGAAATTAAAACGCAGCAGAGTGTTGCGACTTTAAATGAGCCTGCATCATCAACGTCAGGAGAGTCCAGCTATTCGTCAATTTAAGATTTGATTGAATCAATGCAAGCTGCCATGCCGGTGCCAAAAAAGTCTAATCGTGGAAGACATGGAATTAAAAGCACCGTATTGACTTCACCAGAAAACATCGATGACCTGCGCGAAAAAAAAAGAAAAAGCGAGCAACATCGAAAACGCCGAAGAAACGCAAATCATTGACGGGTGAATCTTCTAAAACTCCAGCAAAAAGAGGACGCCCCCCTAAAAAAGCCAAGAAAAGTCATCTCCAGATGAAAACGAAGACAGGGACTTCTGCATTTTCTGTTTGAAAGTGATGCCGCTCCATTTAAACAGGCACAACTCTATTGCATGCGTTGAATGCAATAGAAAAGTGCATTTGAAATGCGCGAAAATCACTAAAAGTTTCTTTGTTTGTCAAAATTATGAGTCTGAATAGATAGTTGATGATTTTTTTATGTTATTTCTACGTGAAATTGTGGAAGATTAATCGCAAAATAAAGAAATGCATTGCCCTCATTCATAGAAGTTTTTTAAAATTTAGTGTTTGGGGGTGAACCAACCTTAACTACATGGGCCGACCTTGAATACCTTTTTTTTTTTTAATTGTCCATTTTTCTTCTTTGAGTTGAATGAATTTAGTTCTGGGTCAAGAGATTTGTAATCATTCAATCTTACTTTTTGCGATATTGAAGTGCAAAAATCATTCATTCAACAAAAGATATGGACTCAAGTCAAAACTATGTCCAACCTCGACCACCTTCCCCTATATATAGTTTTTTTATATGATTATAAGATATTGATTGTAATAATAATATTTTTTTTCCTTTCTAGCCCTTGGAAAATGCTCAAACGATGGGCACAGTCAAGCCAGCTCAGCTCCTCATCCTCCTTCGCCTCCACTTCCTCCAGCTTGCTCAACTACTTTCAACGGTCTGGATCAAGATGATGATCTAGTGATGATTAATGCATCACCACATTCATCAGCAGCGCCCATGGATACGGAAACACCTTCGGCTCCCAACGTCATCGTCATTGATGACCACGAGGATGTCATGAGTGTTACTACAGCAGTAGAAACTGTATCTACGAATGCGCCCGAAAGAGCGCTCCTTGAAAGGAACATTGGTGAACGCGAGTGTAAGTTGGTGAACCTATGTGGTAGCGACATTGACGGTGACAATGATGATAGTGACAGTGACGGTTTTGTGAATAGTGATATCAACGACGATAGTGATGATAACAAGGATGGCGACAACGACATTATCGACGAATCGCCGACAGTGACAACATTGACGACAGCGACGACGCCGAAACCATGATTTTGGGAGAAGAAGAAGAAGATGAGGACATGACAGGCTGTAGTGCTAAGGTCTCAATCTTAATACATGCAGTCTCTCTTGCAATAGAAGTATTATTACAAAGTGGAAAAAGTATAATTTGAACAGTTTTCACGTAAAACCATTTCTTCGAGTTCTCGTCTAACCAGTGTAGATAAATTGAATGAAAATGGTTACATGCAACAAAAAAAGTGTTCGATTTAGACATTTTTTTCCACTTTGTATAGCAATACTTTTATTCTGAAATGACATTGTTCTGTAAAGCGCAAAATATCTCATTCTAATATTTGATGTGTAGAGAAGAAAAAGATTTAATTTCGAAGATATGGTGATTTTCTCTCTTCATTTTGTTACGTCCTCAGGGGGCGAACAGGTCAAATTCATATTATTATTTAACTCACCTGTTTTATTTACAGAGCTGAAGGCTCTGGACTAAGGGAACAGGAAAAGGCCAAAATAAAATGGTGGTAGAATTTCTTAAGCGTGGAGTTCAAATATTGTTTATTACAACACTACAAATAAGGGTTGATGAAATCGACAATTGAGAAGTTGATCGTTCTGTGGGTCTAATTATTTTCTGGAAACCTTGCGGAACGGACGACACGAATTCAAATTTGATCCCTCGGATTGTGATTCCTGGAAAAGGGATCAAACTGTGAGGAACTGAGGGGAAACAAGATATGATACAAGAAAACAGGGAGATAATGGTAATTGCTCTTACCTGGAAAAAATACAGCTATGAGGCCCCAAATGATGCCTTCGCTTGACTGGAACAGGTGTCGTAAGGAACTTGATGATGGCTTATCAAGAAAGGGTCTGGAATGACTTCGCTGAGGTGAGAACAGAGCTTGAAGAGAGTCTCGGGACCAAACTTGAAGAAAATCGGAGACAGAGCTTCGCACCACTAGAGTTTGAAGGGAATCTCAGTACAAAAACTTGAAGAAAAGTCGGAACGGAGCTTCGCACCATAAGAGCTTGAAGGGAATTTCGGCACGAAGACGCTTCTAGTCCATCCACCGTGTTATTTCATATGCTGGGGGTGGTTGGAGGTGTCCCATAAGTGGGGAATGAACGATGCTAAAATTCGTATCTCTATTGATTACACGTCTCCCTAAGTGGGCGGGAACGATGCGAAATTACATATCGTTATTGATTACACACGTTATTGATTGTGAAGTTACATAGCATTTCCAGGAAAAAACTCGAGGTACAACAGAATTCGTGGGGTGTCGTTCTTCATTCAATGTTTTTTACTGAAGGGTACAATTTTGTCGAATCAATTAATTTTATTTATTTAAGTGTGATTATGATTTAATATGAATAAGTAATCTAAATTATTGAATACCTAGTAGTTAAGTCACGACGTGACATCTCCGCCCCACTTGCTCGAATCATGGTAGTTAAACTACCATGTTCGAGTCTGATGACAAGAAATTTTTTTTTTTCTTTTAAGAAAATTTTTGGAGGATACATCACATAGTACTTGTATTCCGACATGATCTAAGAGTGTTTATGACACGGAATACATCGTATAGTCGTAAGAATGTGACATCTCGCCCCCCCCTCCCTCAAACTCGAATTATGGGGTTGAAAACACCATATTCGAGTTAAAAATTTTAATTTAAATTTGAAAGGAAGAAAATACGTTGATACGAGGTTTGGGAGAGATGTCACATATTCTAGAATATTTTCAACGGAGTACAGAAGTAATTTTCGTCCTGAATTACAAAATATGTCACGGCATGAATAGACTAATTCTAAACTGTTAATAACCAATGTGAGATTAAGGACTCTACAAGTGTTCCAAACTCTCTTATTCCAATAATCGTGAATTTCAATAAAAAAGATATTTATACGCATGTACGACTATTTTTATAAATCTTATCATTGTTCAAACGCATAAATATGTCCAAGATTTATAGTTATGTTTATGAAGCATTTTTTTGTCTTTATATATATATTTTTTTCATATTTTGTTTCTGAAGTGTCGAAGGAGTTCCTAATCACATAGGCAAATTCATATTATACAATGATTTGCGGTATAAAACTTCGAATGGCAACCTTTCACAACTATTCTTTTATTTGAATAATTCTTTACGCTCCGAATTTTCTGTATATTCTAAAATCGTTTATTCTTTCTTGTTTCTAGCTTCAAGCTTCTATTTGCTATCGGCAAAATTGCTGGTTATCACAAAATTATCTGATTCCGGCATTATTAAACAAGTTGCTTTCAACATTGGAAATTCATTGAGCATGATAAACAATTGTTAAATAAAATTATATTTTACGCTTTAGTTTTCTAATTTTGTAATTTCGCAAACAGATGATTTGATTGTCGATGTACCAGATTTTCCTTGCATATTTTTTGTTTCATTCGAAGTAAAAGACATGATTCTAAAATGAAAAGGTTGATTTTGATTGAATTGTTTAATTCAATCTTTTCTAACGGGGTTCAACTTCTGATTCGTAACCTAGTAGAATTCTCTGAGCGTTTGCAAGGAAAACATTAGCGCAGTTTGTACAATTATAAGCTCTTCAACGTTGATAAATCAAGATTTTCTTACATTGATGACATTTTGGATACACAATATTTGCATGATTTTTTGTAAGACAGATTTCTCTTTGCAAGTAATTTATGCGTAAAATAATTGGTAGCGAAGAATAACAAATTTTATATAGTTACCCACATCCTTCTCTACTTATGAAAATCAAGTTAAAGAGGTCGGCATGCGCACTCAAGGGGAAGGGTTTTGATGTACATAATTGACAAAACATGTATATGGCATGAGGTGTGCATACGACTATGTTCGCAAAATAATTGAACTGAATTAAATAATTTTGAGAAAAAAAGGTTGAAACCCGTTATAATAACGTCTCTCCTGTTTTATATAATAAAAAGTATTCCATTTATTGAAGTAGAAATTTAGTGTTGTTGAAAAAAATAGGAATACTGTAAGAACTAGAAAAGCGAAGGGAAAGAATTTGTGAGGAAAAAGAAAATTTTTTTTTTCACTCTATCCTACCTATTCTTGAGAATACCAGTTCGTTTCAGTGCCATAACTACAAGATGCCAAATTAACTGCATCATATGTTAAGCCGAAAGAAAAGGAGAAAAACAAATTACTGTAATGTACCTCAAATTTAATATTTATATTTCATAATCAACATTTATAGTTATAAAAAAATACTCACGTCATTTATTTAAATTAATTATATAGATATATATTTTTTTTTGATAATAATTTTTTTCAAATGTTGAACTGTGCTCACTATTTGAGTATGATAAATATTGAATTTGAAGTAATATGATGTTGCAGTTGTTTTTTTTGTCAAACTTAATTAAATATTATTCATTTATTATTCTTATTTGCAGTAAAATTGAAATTATCTAAAATCAATACTCATATGATTTTCCTTATATTTATTTGATTTGCATGTAATTTTATATATATATATATATGTTTTTTGATTACTTGAAGAGTTTTTATTTTACTTTTTATTTATTTAATATAAGTGAACCGTTATCCTTGAATCTAATTTAAAAGAGGAATATAAGTATTGAATAATTAATTTGTTTGTTAGAAAGGTGTGCTTGACTTTATGTAAATGCACAAATTTATTTTAATGTTCCTTATGAATGGTTTTGAGTGGGCGTTCATATATGGGGTTCACTGTGACAACCGTAGTGGGTTCTGATAGTGGTGGGAACTGTCGGGTTTCTTCGCTTAGATTAAGCTGTGTTCTCCAAAAATTTACTATCGGCGAGAAAATTTGAGTCCTCTGGCTCTGACGTTAAAAAGGAAGTGAAGAAAAAATGGTAGCTTAATGAATGAAGGATCATTTTGAAGGTCAAAATATTGTACGTTATTATTTGTTTTTTGTAAATGAATATACAACTGACTATCTTCAGTTCCAATGAAGATAATTAAGTGATTTAAATTAGAGGTAGCCGTGCCTCTTTAGCTATGACGCTCCCCGAATCTCACTTTACGTTTTCATTCGTGAAATTGAAGTAGTGTGCAAAGTATGATGATATTATTTTTATTAAAAACTATTATTATCACTCTTGTGTTCTTAGCGGAAACATATTTTTTTTTTTGCATCTTTTTAAGATTCGTCGTTTTAGTAGACAATTCATCTCTTTGTTCATCTCTTTATTTGACATTTTTGTTTGAAAATTCTTTTTTTTCAAGATTCGTCATTTTAGTTGATAATTCATGTCTTTGTTCATCTCTATTGTCACCATTTTTGTTCAAGAATTAATCTTTTCTAGTTGAAGATGTAACTATTTGGTTCAGAGCTCATGTATTTTGCTAAGAAATCATCCTGCCTAGTACAAAAGTAATCAAATCCAGAGGACTCGAATTTTCTCGCCGATAATAGGTCGTTCGGCTGAGACATATCATTTTAGATTTTGAGAAATATAGCGAATAGAAGAATAATCAACATTAACGTTACGAAGCTTAGAATTGTTGCACCCACAAAAAAATTATAATGATCTTTCAGACTTTCTTCCTTATTTGAAATAATTTTCTTAAATAATTTAGCGCGAAATTCAAGGGTTGCTAGGGGTAGAGATTTAGCCATTTAGATTTAGCCTGAAGATTTAGCCATTGTTGGCATTGGTCAAGGATTTTCCTAGATACTGTAATTTTTTTTTTCAGATAGTTTTTCAAAGAAAGGATTAATCGGGTTGAAAATAGGGATATATGTACATATAAGATGTTTGATCAGAGAGGGATACAATTTCCTGAGTGATAGATTTAGAAGGAAATTGATTTTATTCATCTAATTTGCAATTCGATTTTAACTGCAACATTCCTGTGCCTTTAATTCCGAGAAAAGATTTGATGGTTTGGGAACATGAGAAATAGATTTTTCGTGTTGGTTGCATAGAATACAACCATACGTTACCTTGTTTTAATTGGGTCCATTGTGGGGCTTTACTTGAA
Organism: Melikaiella ostensackeni; assembly: GCA_032362435.1. Taxonomy (NCBI): domain Eukaryota; kingdom Metazoa; phylum Arthropoda; class Insecta; order Hymenoptera; family Cynipidae; genus Melikaiella; species Melikaiella ostensackeni. Next base: position 9,848 of record JAUMHM010001706.1, on the reverse strand, counting down.
ATTGCTCCAATTCCACATTTATTAGGTAATCCATGCATTAATAATGCACTTTCGCAAACAGGATTTGTGTCTGCGTGAAAAAATGTAACTTGAGTTTCACAGACTCTTCCAAGAGTTTGAATTGAGCATGATTCTCACCAATTTTCGTTGAATTTGAAATATGTCTCATTATTTGTTGATAAACGAATATAGTCAAATTCGGGGTCAATGAAAATTATGGGTTCAAAGTTTTGATCGAAAGTCTTAGTTTCTTTGGTTGGATGTAATTTATAAAGTTAATAGTTATCTTTGGAAAGAAGGGGAATACTTAGTAGAAAAATTAAATGTTCATTGAATTTGTAAATATTAACCTTCGATATTTTATAGAGATCTGAAAGATCTGAATCAAGTAGGAGGTAAATTTTTGGTTTTGACTGTCGTATGTCTGTCAATATTGTCGCGTGGTCTACTGGTAATAAGGCTGGGTTCCAAATGTAATTAATCGACAACGTCAGGGTTGTATATAATTTATCTAAAACTGAGATATATTCGGTAGCAAATTCCCGAATGGAAGTTAACCAATGTGAGGCTAGGGATTTATATGTTGCTAGAGGGAAGTTTCACGATTCTTGTCCTATCAATGTTTGATTTAATTTTTGGCTTCGAACAAGGATGTCATTGAAGGAAGAGGATATTGCATGTGCAGAATAATAGAACCATCGCAATGTTTGGAACTTTGTCTCGTGAACATTCATAATTATGTTTTGAACATAAAGATTTCTTTCATTTTTTCGAGTATAAAGGTACTTTTCTCTTTTTACTACGTTATTGATGAATATTTCTGTTAAATTTTCGAGTTTTTCTATTTGATTTCTACGAGAGTCAAACACAGCACGTTTTTTCTCCGGAATACAATGATTCGTTTCGTAAGTGTCCTTGTAGTAGGGGAAAATTTTGTCAGTGATTTCGTTAAGCCAAGAATTAATTGATAGGATTTCGTGAATATTAATGTATGCTAATATATTCCACTTATGGATCTTAAATCTAGCTGTTCCCAAATTTCTGTAATATATTGCAGGACTTTGCGGGAAGTGTTGATGTAAGGCGGGTCATAGTGTGGATTAGTGGAGTAAACTGGGAAGATTGAGAAAGTTAGGAGAGTGAAGATTAGTGGCAGGTGTAACTCTATAATCGCTTCCGGTTCTGACCTGGAAAAAATAAAGCAATTTATATTAGTATTGGAATTTCGACATTCAGGTTAAAACTAAGAAGATTGTTGAATTTTGTGTGCATAACCAAAGAAGAAAAGATGAAGGAAAGGAAACGTGATTTGCAGTTTGCGTAGGAGTGTTCAACCTGTTTAATTTGAGTTTCTTTGTTGTATTGCAGTTTTTTTGGATTTTTACAATAAGGCCACAACGAGGACATTTCCTCGGGGTTTTGGTTTTGAGATGAGGTTGATACGGGACAAACATTTGCTGTCGAGTTGGAAAAGTTTGAGGCAATGCAAGAGTGGGTCTGTGGTTTGCTCTCTCGTGTGTTGTCCAACTCATACTTTGAATACTCATGTGTTGTCACCGACACATTGTTTGTTAAATTGAGAAAGGTATACTATACTGAGGTCATGATAAATTGTTTTGATGACAGAGATTCTGTGGGTCAAGAGGTACATGGAGGTACCTTGATATGTTTGGGCTGCTGACGGAGGCTGCAATTATCTTTTGATCCAAAACCAAGAGTAGAGTTTGAGCTGCATTTTGTTGCATACGAATTTTATTTAAGCCTGTGTAAATTACTGCACAATTTCCGTATGTAAGTGTAAGAATGTAATATACTGTGTTTCCAATTGACCTATTAGGCTGAAATTCGTAGGTTGGCTTTGGGAGAGAATTCCTTCTTAAGAGTTCATGCAAGAGAGCTGCAGAGCATGTTGGATCCATAATAAAGTGAATTCATTAGAGAGAAAGTGTGAAAGCGACAGATTTAAACGTGGACTATATAGTTTGGTCTGAGACTTCAGATAGTTGCGAATGAGTATAGATATGTTGACTCGATTGATTATCCAGGTTACCTGATTCATTCTTAACTATCTTTTGATCTCCTGTAATTACTGAGTGACTGATCTCTTTGGGTTCTGGTGCGTGTGGGTTGAATTGATTAGGCGTGTTTGTATTCCTCCCTATGTGTAGAAGCAAATTAATAACTGAATCCCACAAAGCTCCCTAATAAGTGAAAAGACCAACCAAAAATACTATGAAGTGCATATCCGTGGATGAGCGTGTCGGCAATAAACGTTATTCCTTTGATAATAATTATAACTACAATCAAACCAGCACTTGCCGTTCCAAAACTTGCAAATACCGACCAGAATTTACCCCAGGCTGATTCTGCTATTTTATTCAATGTTTTTTCATCCATTAAATTCAATATTGACATCCCTTGATTTACTGTTGTCTGACCCATGACTCCTCGCGCTAGTGTATTTATTACCATAGGCTTCTCAGCAGGAAACATAATGTAATCGCATAGTCCATCTAAATCAGATTGGGAATAAATTCCGCTTGTGTCTAGTGAAGCGGGGTTATTGTACTTTCAAGTGGGTTTCTTTAGTGGTTGCATTACTTCTGGGGAAATGGATTGAACCGGATTTGGTGAGATTTTATAGCATGCATCTCATATTTGATACATAGAAGGTAAAAACGGGTTGCAGCTGGTGTGGGTACCTGTACTCGTTAAAATATGAGTTCGCGAAGTAAGAAATTGGCTTTCATTCCCTTTTAAAACTGGAAGTTGCAAATAATATTCGTTCACCTTCCTATGAATTACTTCGACAGGTACACATTTGACAATGTGCACGGCTTCACCGGCAATGACTGACATATAGCCGGGACCTTTCATTAGATTAGAAGCAAATTCATCTGGTGCCTGTGTGTATCAAGAAAGGGTCTAGAGTAACTTCGCTAAGGTGAGAACAGAGCTTGAAGAGATTCCCGGGACCAAACTTGAAGGAAATCGGAGAAATAGCTTCGCGCTACCAGAGTTTTAAGGGAATCTCGGCACGAAGATGCTTCTAGTCCTACCACCGTGTTGTTTTACATGTTGGGGGTGGTTGAAGGTTATCGTTATTGATTACACGTTCCTTTTGTGAAGCTCTATAGCATTTCCAGGAAAAAACTCGAGGTAAGTACAAAAAAATTCGTGGAGTGTCGTTTTTCATTCAATGCTTTTCACTGAAGGGTACAGTTTTGTCGAATCAATTAATTTTATTTATCTAAGTTCGATTATTATTGAATATGAATTAGTTATCTAAATTATTAAATACCTAGAAGCTAAGTCACGACGTGACAATTTAACAAAAATAAAGAAAAATGCATATTGATTTTTAGAGGAATTACAGGAGAAAATCGAAAATAAAAACCGATTAAGGTTTGAAACTTAAATAAAAATTTTGCACAGAAAAATAATTTCAGTTTTTTTTACAATAAGTTCAGAAGTTTTTTCCTTCACTTCTTGCCTTCCATTATTGTTATTATTGTTATTATATCGGAATAGACTCTGTGCTACAAGTTCTTGAAGGATCTGGTGTCAACCCCTTTGTATGAATAAAGTACACCACAGTACTCCGGCGGGGTATAAGCTTGATAGAAACTCTAAACTAAATTTCAATATGTATTTTCTAACTAAGATAAATGATAGTTGTGAACTTCTCTCTGGTTTTATATTTCTAAGTCGTATAATTTGCGTGCAGAAGTCAGTCCCTCGCCGGGAATGTATACTCAACAAGAGGGTGGTATAAGAGAGCGTAATTCCTTCTACTTCTTATTGTGTAAGACGATTTTTCACTCATACTCGTACGACAATGGTCCAGAAAACTCTACAACTCTATCCACACAGACTCATCGGGCCGAAATCCAGAGTAAACGATTTATGATTATAAAAATTGCAGCTTTCTGCTAGAAGAACAGTGTCGTACAAAAAAACTGTGAAAAATGGCTGTTTATCTATGTCAGCCATGAAATGTAACAAACTTTCTGAGAACACGTTTAAGCAACGGCTAATACGTCAATTTAATTCATTTTATTGTAGACTCAGACAATAATAAAAATATAATTGTTGGAAAAACACACACAATAGATGCCTTCAAAAATAAATGCAATATGCTGCAAAAAATTGTGAGAATATATGATGAAGAATCGGCTGTATCGACCGTTGATATTGTAAAAATATGTGTGGATTTAATTTCGAACGATTGTGAATATTTATGTGCCGTTCGGAATTTGCACTCTTATCAAACTTCCACGATGCCAAAAGATAATAAATAATCCAATATGTTTATAACAGTTTCCACTGTTTTCAAATTCCTTCTATACAATCGAAGAGATTCAAATTTTAACAACAATAAATTATTTTGTCTTATTTGAAAAGAAATAAGGGCGTAAACGACGTCGTAAACAATATCGGATATGGTCCCAAAATCCAACATCGTTTGCGTTATCACTTATAACAACGTTTACGCTGACGTTTTCGATGTCGTTTTCAATGTTATTTACGATATCGTTTCCAGCGTCGGAATTTCCAATAGCGCACCAGGCCTTTATCAAGTAGAACTAAATAAGGATTATATCATTGGAGTAATAAAATTTGGATATTTGTGTCCATTCATTCCTCCTAGAAGAGATCTTGATAACAACTATGGAAGAGTTAAAATACATTCAGCTGGCAATAATTGCGGCGTGATTGAACCAATATATGATGACGATATTGTGAATCGTTTCTTCAACAAGAGATTCGGGCCAGAAAATACTCATTATGCTGAGCAAATCTAATCATTCTTTTCAAAAGTATAGATGGATAGTACGGTGGCCCATTTTTCTTTTCTTAAAAAAGTGTGCTTACGAGATCTTGAAAAAACCTGGAAAAAGTCAGGTTGAAAACCTGATTGGTTGTGATGCTGCGTGCATATTACTTTTAGTGGCTGTTTCCAGTTTGTTATCTCCTATTATTATTATAATACACATATTCTATAGAATTATAAAAATTTGACAATTTCGCTCTGATTGAATGTTATTTTTACTGAGGAATTCAATGCTAAAAATTTATTTCTAAGAGATGAAAATTAAAATTGTAAACGTTTCTTCAATAATGAAAGCGAAAATTTTGTTTTCTTGTTTTTGTTGCTTTGGAAAGTGTATTGAATGAGCACCTGAACGTTGCACAGACGGAGAAGACTGGATTTTCTTGGGGAAATCAGTCTAAAAATCAGTCTTCGTGTCTCGTGGCATAAGAATATATTACGAGTATATACTCGTGTGACGAGCCTCGCTCGCAGGTGCTGTAGGGTTTCGCTCGCAGTGCGAGGCTCTTGGGTGTTGACTCTTGGTCTGAGGTGGCGGTTGATACTTGACGTAAACGAGCCTCTTGAATGTCACAGAATCGATGAGACATTACGAAAATTTCAACTTTACTTTTTGATTATTATATTATATATATATAATAATCTGAAACAGTAATCTCAAGAAAAATAATTATAAAAGTATCTGTCTTGTTTAGATTCTTAATTAATAATAAACACACACGTAAAAAGTTTGGAAATTGCGGACAAGTTGAAAACGAAAATTATTTTATAGATTAAAATGATAAAAATTGAACTTTTAGATTGAAACTTTTGGAGTTTCAGCCACAATTGGAACAGCTCTTAAAGCTACTGTTATTCACTTCTTGAATTTGAATAGATAGATTTTGAGGCGCATGCATCGAATATTCTCCAAACTCCATTTTCTGTGATGTTTATTTTACTGATATGCATATGACCGAAAAAATATTTACTATAGTTGTTATTTATCCAAATTGTCAATTCGCCTCATTTATATTCTTCGCTATGTTTTCTTTTCTATTTAATTGTCTTTTAGGTAAATTTCAAGTAAACGCAAGTTAATATTCTACGATTCAAACATTGCATACTTGCGTTCGTAGCTTCCAGCGCCACCAAACGGATTTTTTATGCTCGAATTAGTCACTACTCTCGCTAGTCTATTATTTTTAGAATGGAAAAAAATAAGAAAAATATAACCTCTTGAGCGAAAAAATGCTCTTCAAAATGGTTTCTTCTTCTTTACGGGGGGCTTCGTCCCTCAAACCTCCTAAAAAAGCTCCGCCCCTCGGCCCCGCCATGGTTTCACCGTGGTCCCCACAGAGGCTGCGCCCCTGGACTCTGTTGCAAATTCGGAGTACTACTATCGAACATTTATTTTTTATGGGATTCAGTCGAATTTCCATGCACTGTTTATGAAAATTGAATTACTTGCAACTGGTTTACTTTTCATAATTTTCTATTTTTTGCCTGGATTAAGAAGTAAAATATCCCCGTAGTGAACTTCAATTTTCTTGTGAAATAAAAACTTGATTTACAGAATGCTTTTTGTCTGCTTAAGAATTGATCAAACGTGTGTTAATGCTTTATGCCGCGCCACTCTTCAGTTCCTTCAGGACAATATAACATTCTTCTAATAACTTCTTTCTATGTTATTTCAGAACAACACTCTCTTATCCGCAATCATTCCGGCTCCAATTGAACCATCTCGGTTAATAGGCATCTCGAAAACTTCATTCAATGATTCAACACTGATGTGCTTTGCCGATGGCAAACCATTATTCCAAGCATTCGAATTCGACGCTACGCTTCTTATAATTGCCACTTATTGGGTATTTAACAGATTTTCACCAGTATTCTGAAATCAGTGGTACTCACAAATGCTTCAAAAGCTGCCCAGTTAACTTAGATGTTCCTACTTTCAATATGTATAACTTTTCTATTTTCTTAATATTCAATTTTAATTTCATTTTATACCTTCTGAAAATGATTTTTGAATGCATTCTTCCTCGAATCGTTCCAAATAGTAAAAATGTCTGCCAACTGATTTTTTTAATAGATTTCACATAATGTTGCGTACATGTTGTAGCTATATTGCAACTTTATGGTGATTAACAAATTTCTGCTTGAATCAAAACCTTTATTTATAATTATACCACTTTGTCTTGGAAATTTTGTGTAAGTTTAATTGTTTCTTAACTTGACGAATCCAACTCACTTTTTTGATACCTAAAACGACTCATCACTTAGTAAAAGAATCGGGATATTTTTGTAGATTTCGCATAATTTTACCCCGTTGTTGTAAGTAAATTTTAACTTTATGTTTATTTGCGAACTTTCGTTCGAATTAAAGCCTTCTTATCAATGAAAAAATTAGTTCCTTTCGGATATATCTTGTATCTTTAATTCATTCATATCTCGACGAATGTAAAACACTAGTCACTTCCTGAATATCTAAAACCATGAGGGTGATCTCTGAAACCATTACACTCTATATAGATTGAGTCATGCAACCTAAGGCTCTCTGTTCACGGATCACTATTTGAAATTAATCGCATCATATTTGCCATAAACTGACCAGTCCTGGTAAAAAGAAATGTCGACTAAAAACTATGGTATAAACCTGTCTGAAACCAGCCTCGAACAGTCATATTCTGTCCCGCAGGTGACTTTATGACCCCGTCAATGAGATAAGCATAAACTTTACTGAGGTGTACGTACTAGAAAAAATATTTCAAGACAAGATTCAAACAAAAATCTTGTCTTGAAACGGTATTCACTTGGCATTTCTTTTCACGAGGGAGATATCCTACAAATAAGCCCTGTGTGGAATGTTAATTCGTTAATCAATTCAAAAGTGTGGTATGTGAGAATGTACTTTAATTGTCAACAATGCAGTGATACAAATTTCAGTATTTATAGCTACACTGGAACCTGAAATTATAAACACCGAGTTACTCTTCGTTGGTGAAATAATTTCCCTTTAAAGCCTATCGGCTTTCGGTCAAGGTTTGTTAATTATAAGATTTTAGAAGGCTAGAGTTCCTTAAGGAAGAGTTGAGTCACAGAGTAACTTTTTAGCTACTGCGCGAATCAATATCAAAGTTCGTTAAATTACGTTCAATTGATGTATAAGCAGCGTTTAAATGTTAAATATGATTTATTCGATAATTTACAAGCTTCATCTAATCAATTGATGCATCCCTAATAGCACGGGACGTCCCTGAAACGTTCCACAAGCACCTTCAAGACGTTCCAGCGACGCACTTATAGTATGTCAGCGCTTGATCCAATCCTCGAAACATTTTTCATAATCCGTTGGCGGTATAGCCATCAGAGCCATCTTCGATTTTTCCATGACCTCATCTCGGGTGCTATAACGCGTTCCGCAGAGCGGTTTCTTAAGTCGACCCAATAGGAAAAAGTCGCAGGGAGCCGAATCAGGTGAATTCGATGTTGTTGGGTGGTATTCGTTTCGTTTTAAGCCAAACGCTCACGGATAACGATGGCATTGTGCGACGGTGCGTTATCGTGGTGCAAAATCCACGAGTTGTTTCCCACAAATCTGGTCTTTTTTGTCAAATTGCTTCACGCAAACGTCTCATAACGCCCAAAAAATACTCCTTGTTGATGGTCTGGCCTTCTGGGAGGAATTTATGATGCACAACAGCTCTATAATCCATGAAAACCGTAAGCATCACCGTCGACGGCCTGCCACTGCGTTCGTCATCCTCGACCGAATCACGACCACTTCTGAAGCGTTCGTGCCAGCGGAAAACGTTCGATCTCGTTAGAGTATCGTTGCCGAAACACTTCTCCAACATTTCCAAAGTCTGCGCACCATTAAATCCATTCCTAACACAAAATTTAATGCAAACTCGTTAATGCAAAGTCGATGACATTCTTTTTCGTGAAAAATCGAAACCACACTCAAAGATAGATGTACACAATACAGCGTCACTTCAACAAATGTCAAGCTATCAAGCTGAAAATCTGACATAACGTCAATGACACTTCGACCAACCAAGTAGATATTTTATATAGATATATTTTAGATGGATCGTAGATATTTTAGAATTCCATAGTAAGTTTTTTGAGAATAAGATCAGCTCGTATCGTATCTCAAGAACTAAGTTTCTCATTTTTTCTTTGTATATCTGACAGGTTAAATTATAATTTAATTTCGTAAAAAATTACTTTTATAAATCAAAAATTTATACCTACAGCACCTAAGAAAAAAATGTAGCATTCATATAATATTTATCATATGAATTCTATATTTCTTTTCTATTACATATAAATTAATTAATAATAATATTCCTTACTAAACTTTTCAGGAATTTCTAATTTAGTATATAATACCGGAGTTTGCATGTTTGTTTCTTGAGATTTTGATAATAAGTTCTCAAAACTTTAAAAATGTAATTAATACATAATTAATAGGGCCACTTTAAAGTGCATACATTACTCAGCCATCTTTATATTTTCGACGATAGCGCCCTCAAGATTTCAGATCCCAATTATATCAAGGCCTTCAAAGTTTTACATTATTTCAGCAAAAATTATTTTGTAAATTAAAAATTCATGCCTGCATCATTTAAGTTATGACTCGCGTCTTCCCAACGAGGCCCCAACAACTCTTTTTCGACGCTCAGTGAACTACTCCATAAGTCGACTTGACTCTTCTCAAACTGAGAATTTCGTGGTATTTTGTTGTGTTTGTGTGGCCCTCCCTCTGGTGCTCTTTCGTCAACTTCTTCCATACCCTCATCTAGAAATTGCATTTCAAATTATGAAGTGGGTTCAATCTAATTTCAAGGAATTAAAAGTTATTCATTTTTTTAAAATAATTTATTTTGAATTGTTTCAAAAGAAGTATTTTAGATAACTGGAGAGTAAAAATAAACTTTTGTATTGTTAAGACGTGGCAGAAAATCTTCACAAACACTGCGATCAAGAAGGGGATGTACCCCAATGAAGATTTTGTGCAGTACAAAGT
>JAUMHM010001697.1:0-18374 GCA_032362435.1 Melikaiella ostensackeni | reverse complement strand
CGTGTACAATTTTTGCGCAGAAAAGGGTTCTTATACATTGTTCTTGATTTTCTGAAAAAAAAAAATATTTTCTGATCTTGCATATAAATGCAATTGCTACATTTTACTTTTAACTTTCTTTCATTTTTACATAAAATAATATTTTTCTTTCTATACACAAATTTATTTCTCTTATTTGTGTACTTAATTAAACTTCATGATCATCCTTAGTTTACTTTTGTTTTGTTTATTCTATGAATCACTTACACATCACATTCATTTTTCAAAAATACTGCTAAATGAGGATAAAGATTGTGAGGTTATGTTGCACATCAAAGAACATATTTCAAATGTCATATTTAAAAAACATGTTTAGCTTCAAGTGGCACTAAAATGAGACCACTGGTGGGAACTCAGTCATATGTTTTACATTAAAAATAACAGTATGAATTTATTCCATTCAAAAACAGGAAACGCAAGAAATGATACTGTAAAAAAGAGATCTCTAGTTTTTACGAGTACAGTGAATCCGCTCACCCAAAAGGAAAGCTTATTTCAGCATGGGGGTCTAAGGGACCAGTTTTCCTCATTTTTCTTAGTATTTAATCATTGATTGAAAAAAGAATAATAGTCAAATAGATTAAAAATTTGTACTCGAATACTCTAGGTCTGGTTAATATCCGTGCCAAATTGCAACCCTGTAGCACACTTATAAGGGTTTTCGGCGTAGCATACAAAACCCTGACAATTATTAAATTAACAAAAAAGTAGATTTGATTAATTTTTCTTAAATTATTTGTAATTTTCATAACTTTTTATAGCTCACCCTTATTACCACGCCCATTATCAATAATAAATATTGTGGAAATAAATATATCTATTTTAAATTCAGTTAATACTAGGAAAATGGTGCCAAATTGTCTTATGGGGAAAATGTATTCTCTTCTTCTTCTGTATTCACGCAGAAAAAATCTGTTCATGTTAAAACGGGTCCTATATATGATAAAATATAATGACAGTGTAGATTTTCGTATAAAGCTTAGATAATTTTCAGTAATCTTTACAGAATTTTCAAGCATCTTACAGATTTACAAAAAATTTCTGCAAATCTTACAAAAATTTCTGCATATTTCACAAAACTTTCTGTGAACATTTCAGAAAAATACATGCTGTCACTATTGTGTATTGTTTCTCTGTGTTATTGTAACATTTCCCTTTTTTACCAAAATATGTACCTTGATGTACCTTATGTTATTACACTTTCATTTCTGAAATATTTATAATTATTTATTATAATATGAATATCAAAATTTCGAAAAATGCTTTCAGAAAATTTCACACAGTCGGCTTTTTTTATCCTGATCTAATTATTCACTTCTTCTCTGTAATTGAATGGAAAAAGAAAATTTGAAATGTTTCCTTACTTTTTTACATTTTTCATACATAATACTATTCAGAAAACTTCTAATGTTGAATAATTGCAATTTTGTAAAAAAAATAATTTCGAAGTTACAATTTTGATACAATTTATAATTTTACTCTCGATAAATGCAAATTTTTATTATAAATTGAATTCCTTAATTCCTTTATTCTCTTCAACCAAAATTAATAAATAAAACCATCACCATTCAAACACCGGAAATGCAGCAAATGCCAGCCTTATCCTATAATTTTTATGTAACTGTTGAAGGAGTGAAATAATTTAAACTATACTAGCTTATAATACTAGCCCTAGCGCTATAATTGACCGGTTAGACTTACGGAAAATTCCGTAATACTAGAAGTGCCTAATCTATAATGAAAAATTCCATTCAGCGAGAGTAAACTATCTAATTCTATGTACAGTGTACACCTACATGTACAATGTATATTGTAGAATTTTGAAGGCTTCAAAATTAAATTTATTATACGTACCTTTCAATTTGAAATAGCTGCTTGTATTTAAAATTCCTGAATTTCTCATTATTTTTCTCATTTATATAAAACATTTAATGAATAAGTTTCAGTTTCGAAATTACATATCCAGATTAGAGAGTTGCTATCTTGAAATTTGCAAGACCCTAATTTATAATATTAATGTAATTTTTTAACAATCCTTTATGTCAAATTCCAAAAAAGTTGAAGATATATGAACGCAACATTTCATGCAAAATATTTAAAAGAAAATCATCTTCTAGATTTTTAAAGAAACTATATTTTTCTATCTGTTGATAATTACTACAGCTAACAACGGTTCTGAACCTAAGTATTCACTTCAAAAGACATACATGTACTCGAAAATAAGTACATAATTGTAATTTTTAATCTATTCTTTGTGGCTTTTCTCAGAGGAGATAATCTCTCGTGAAAATCAAGAAAGCTATAACTTACATTTGGAATTTGTCACTTAAATCCTAATTATTCCTCATTAAAATATATTAGAAACAATTGTGAATCAGGGGGTCCATTAGGATTCTTTTATCTCACATTTCACATTTTAGATTTCATATTCCACCATTTTTTTCAATTTTGCTGGAAGCAAAATATAATAATGGTGCATGAGCGAAAAAAATGGAACGTGAAATCTAAAATGTAGAATGTGGGAGAAAAGAATCGTTATCGACCCCCAGGTTAAAAAAATGGCCTAGATTATCTTTTCTTCTTTCTCGTAGAGGTAGCTATGTAACGGTAACAATTTCTGAAATTTATTTGATACGTACATCATTACGTTTTCAAGATAAACAATAGTTGATTTTTGAGGACTCTTTGTCAGATAAATTATATTTTCTATATGATTCACAATAAGTCATTCTACATTTCATTTCGTATAATCTTTTTCCCTAAAAAAAAAAATAAACAGGGTATGCTCAGGAATATTTTTTGTGGTGCAATCCAAAGAAGTCATTAAATAAAGTAACTTTTGTCTCTAAACTTCTAACAATTTTTAATTTTTCTAATTTTTCCTAAGGGGTCGAGAATTGTTTAAAGTTTCTTATAGTTTTTTTTCGGTAATCAATCATAAATTTTGTATATATGCATACACATATATATATATATATGTGAAGTTACATATTGCAAACCCCATAATTATAAAAATAAAACTGTAGTTGAAGAGTGATTCTATATATAGTACACATTCATACGTAATATAATATTTATATGTTTTTATTATATCCATGCATAAAAAAATTATTCGTGCATGGAAACAAAATAGAAAACTGCTCTTCTGGAAACAAAATTGTACCGTCGAATTTGAGTTTCAAGTTACAGCTCGCAATTTAATTACTCGAATTCATATAAAAGAAAGGAATAAAATTCCATGGTGAAATAATCTAAACTTGATAAAAATAAAATTTAAATTCAGTGAATTCATACACCGAGAGTGGTAATTGAAAAAAAATTATTTACATTATAATAACGGTATACAGGTAGGATTTCAATAAAGCACATTGTCTGTTTATTGACTGACTGACTGTACATATGATTTAAATTAAAAATAAGTACATGATATTAATAAAATAAGTATACAATATAAAGAGGTAATTGCACAATTATAGGAATGTCCATATCTGCTGTCCAACGGCGAAACCTAGTGAGTTACATTTACCATAGAGGTTATTTTCCTATGCAGATTATATGGTAAAAGTAAATCAAAATCCATTAGATACGTGTTTTTTCTTTTTATTCAATGGGCTTTAGTTTCCGAGATATTGAGGTTTGAGTATTCACACTTTTGAGCGTGGTTTGCGCTCAACAGTGGCAAGTCGAGCGGTCCACGCCTCGACAGTGGTGAGTCAAACGGTCCACGCCTCGACAGTGGTGAGTTGAGCGGTCCACGCCTCGTTAGTGGCAAGTCGAGCGGTCCACGCTCCACAGTGGCGAGTTGAGCGGTCCACACCTCGATATCTCGCAAACTAAGGCCCACTGGATCCAAAGAAAAAATACGTACCTAATGGATTTTGATGCACCTCTATACCGTAAGGTGCGAGTCGAATCGGCGTCCCGCATCTCGCGTCCTCTCCTCGTAAGTCTAAAATATTTTTCTTTAACACATTGTCCTATTTTCAACCTCCCTTTTACTTTCATTTATAAACGTCTATATATTTCTCTGAATGACATTAAGAAGGGGTATTTTTTAGATTTTACACAAGCTTTTCTGCTTTTAGTAATTGAATAATTAACTTTAAAAAACTTCATCCAAACTTGAACAGCTTTTCTTCTGGATGATGTTTTTTCAGGAAGAAACTTTGTGTTCAGAATTTAACTAACCTCTTTTTTACGATACCTAGAGGTTTTGAGTAGTGACGGAAATGAGTTATGAAGACTAAAAGAGTAAATTTAATGGAAAAGATTTTCCTGGAGGTACTCAGAAGAAAATGTATTAGTTTCCACTTTTGCTTGTTTAACTCCTTTCATAAATCCTGGGGGAAGGAAAACTCGTTGGTTTACTCTCCTGACTTGGAAACAGTTTGCCAAGGAGACTTAAGTACAGGTATTTAACTTCAGAAACTGTTGCTATCTTCTCGATTGTATCTCTCCAATTAGTGCAATGAAACCATTCATAAGAACTATCAGGTTCATGTTTGTAAAACTACTCTCTCAACTTTTCATCTTCTTTCTTAATCAAATTTATAGGAAGTAGGCAGAAACGGACTGGGATTCACCAACTGGCCTGGTAAAAGTCTTGCAGGCTGGCCCGATAAAAAAGCTTCTACGCAATTTTTTTGAAAAATTTCAAAAGATTTCTGAAAAATGACAGATTTCTGGAGGTTTAAAAGGATTTCAACAGCTTTCAAGGAATTCAAGAGTATTGCAGAAATTTCAACAGCCTTCAAGGGGATTCATAGGATGTCCAAGGATTTAAATTATTTTAAGAAATGTTCAAAGCTTTCAAACATTTCACAGAATGTTCAAAGATTTAAAAGATTTAAAGGCAGTTTAAGGAATTTCACAAGAATTAATCTATGGACTTGATATCATTTTGAAGTCTTTAAGAAATTTAAAGAGATTAAAGAAAATTTTGTGAGATTGCGAAGAATTTCCTGAACTTAATGGGAAAGATTTCGAAGCATTTTCATGGAATTTGGAAGGACCTTTAAGGGACTTCAGAGGATTTCAACAGATTCCAAGAGATTTAAAAGTATTGCAAAATATTTCAACAGCTTTCAAGGGAATTCACAGAATTCCAAAGGATTTGAATTATTTTAGGAAATGTTCAAAGTTTTCACAATTTTTAAGAAATTTAAAAAGATTTCTGAGGTTTCAAGGAATTTCACCATAATTAATTAAAGGATTCGATATTATTCCTAAGATTTCAAAGGGTGAATTCTCATTTCACTCGCTTCGAAATTTCGGTGACTTTTTTTCGGTCGCTTTTGAACTTCGGTCGCTTTTTTATTTCGGCCATATAAAAAATTGGATGCTTTCTAATTTCGGTCGCTTTGTAATTTTAGTTAATTTTTAATAATTCCATGGGACTTCAGGGAATGTAAAAGATTTCAAAGGATTTTTATTTGATCTCAAGGAATTTTTAAGGGATTTCAATGGATATAAAAAATTTCTAAACATTTTATAACGTTTCTGTACGTTTCAAAGTATTTAACCAGAATTAAGGGATTCCATAAGATTTCAAAGATTTAAGAAGATTTTCAAAAATTTGAGGGGATTTTACATGATTACAATAATTCAATTCGATTATGAAGAATTTATTTGAATTTCGGAAAAATTGAAAGAATTTCATAGAATTTAGAAGATTTGAGGACATTTTAGAAGATTTCAATGGATCTTAGAGGATTTGCAAATATTTTGAAGGATTTTTTAGGAAATACCACAGATTTTGAGAGATTTTGTTTATTTTTACGTAATTTCACAATTCAATCCAAATAATTCGGAGTATTTTAGAAGATTCTGAAAGATTTAAAAAATGACAATAGTCTATTTATACCCTTTTTCCTCAATTCACGGCCTATTTATACAATTTTTGCTTGATCCATCTCTAGAGAATCACTACAAACACCCTTGAAAGTATCCTACCTCCCTCCT
The DNA here is from genome assembly GCA_032362435.1 of Melikaiella ostensackeni. Taxonomy (NCBI): domain Eukaryota; kingdom Metazoa; phylum Arthropoda; class Insecta; order Hymenoptera; family Cynipidae; genus Melikaiella; species Melikaiella ostensackeni. The sequence goes on along the minus strand of JAUMHM010001697.1, from coordinate 12,374 downwards.
GTCTCTATTCATGGCCAATTTATACCCTTTTTGTCTGATTCAATTCTAGAGAATTCCTAGAAATACACCTATAAGTATCCTATCTTCTTTCCAGCTCTATTCATAGCCTATTTATACCTTTTTTAATTGATCGAAATATTTAAGGGTATTTTGAAAGATCCTAAGAGACTTAAAAAAGGACTATGGCCTATTTACACCCTTTTTGTCTGATGCAATTCTATAAAATCTCTAAATATACCCCTATAAACATCGCACTTCCCTTCCAGCTCTATTTATGGCCTAATTATATCATTTTTGCCCGATCTTAATATTTTAGAGTATTTTGAAAAAACTCCAGAGATCGAGGAAATGTCAATGGTCTATTTATACCCTTAACCCTGATTCAACTGTAGGAAATCCCTTTGAAAAACCCTACAAGTATGCTACCCTCTTTTCAGCTCAATTTATGTCCTATTTATACAGTTTTTGCTTGATCCAGCTCTAGAGAATCCCTATGAATACCCTTAAAAGTATCCTACCTTCTTTCTATTTCTATCCATGGCCAATGTATACCTTTTTTGTCTGATTCAATTCTGGAAAATCCCTAGAAATACACCTATAAGTATTCTCTCTCTTGTTCAGCTCTATTCATAGCCTATTTATACCCTTTTCAACTGATCGAAATATTTTAAGATGTTTTAAAGGATTCTAAGGAATTTGAAAAAGGACAATGGCCTAATTATACCCTTTTTGTCTGATGCAAATCCATAAAATCTCTAGAAATACTCCTATAAGTATCCTACTCCCCTTCCAGATCTATGGCCTAATTATATCATTTTTCCGGATCTGAATATTTTAGGGTATTTTAGAAAAACTCAACAGATTTGGGTAATGTCTATGGTCTATTTATACCCTTGATCCTGATGCAACTCTAGAAAATTCTCTTTAAAAAACCTTAAGTATGCTATCCCCTTTTCAGCTCAGTTTACGGCCTACTTGTACAGCTTTTGCTTGATTCAGCAGTAAAAATTCCCATAAATACCCTTAAAAGTATCCTAGCCTCTTTCTATCTCTATTCATGGCCAATGTATACCCTTTTTGTCTGATTCAATTCTAGAAAATCCTTAGAAATACACCTATAAGTATCCTATCTTCATTCCAGCTTCATTCATAGCCTACTTTTACCCTTTTTAACTTATCGAAATATTTGAAGGTTTTTTGAAGGATTCTAAGAGATTTAAAAAAGGACTGTGGCTTATTTATACCCTTTTTGTTTGATGCAATTCTATGAAATTTCTGGATATATCCCTATAAGCATCCTACTCCCCTTCAGCTGTACTTTTGGCATAATTGTATCATTTTTGCCCGATCTGAATATTTTAGGGCATTTCAAAAAAACTTCACACACTTGGGAAATGTCAATGGTCTATTTATGCCCTTGATCCCGATCCAACTCTAGAAAATTCTCTTAGAAAAACCTTAAGTATGCTACCCCCTTTTCAGCTCCATTTACGGCCTACTCATACAGCTTTTGCTTGATCCACCTATGAAAATTCCTATTTCCTATGAAACTTCCTATTTAAATATAATAATTATTATTTAATAAATTTCCTATTTTCTACAAATACCCTTAAAAGTATCCTATCCCCTTTCTATCTCTATTCATGGCCAATGTATACCCTTTTTGTCTGATTCAATTATAGAAAATCCCTAGAAATACACCTATAAGTATCCTATCTCCTTTCCAGCTCTATTCATAGCCTATTTATACCCTTTTTAACTGATCGAAATATTTGAGGGGTTTTCAAAGGATTCTTACAGATTTGAAAAAGGACTATGGCCTATTTATACCCTTTTTGTTTGATGCAATTCTATGAAATTTCTAGATATATCCCTATGAGCATCCTACTCCCCTTCCAGCTATACTTTTGGCCTAATTGTATCATTTTTGCCCGATCTGAATATTTTAGGATATTTTATAAAAACTCAAGAGATTTAGGAAATGTCAGTGGTCTATTTATACCCTCTTTCCTGAACCAACTCTAGAAAATCCCTGAAAACCTCCTAGGAGTATGCCACCCCCTTTTCAGCTTAATTTATGGCCTAATTACATCATTTTTGCTTGATCTAAATATTTTAGGGTATTTTAGAAGATCTTAAGAGATTTAAAAAATTTCAATAGTCCACTTATACCGTCTTCCCTAAATCAAATGTAGAAAATCCTTCAAAACCCCCTATAAGTATGCCACCCCCTTTTCAGCTCAATTTATGGGATATTTATACAGTTTTTGCTTAATGCAGCTCTACAAAATCCTCAAAAATACACTAAAAAGTATCCTACCTCCATTCTATCTCCATTCAAAGCCAATTTATACATTTTTTGCCTTATCTAAACATTTTAAGGTTTGTTATAAGATCCTGAGAGATTTAAAAAAGGTCAATGTCTCATTTATATTCCTTTTGTCTGATTCAATTCTAATATTTCTAGGAAATACCTCTATAAGAATCTTGTTTCCTTTTCAGCTCTATTTAATGCCTATTTATACCCTCTTTCCTGATCCAACTTCAGAAAATCCCTGAAACCCCCTATAAGTATCCTATCTCCTTTCCAGCTCCATGTGTGGCCTATTTACACCACTTTCGTTTGATCCAGCTTTAGAAATTTTTTTAAAATACACCTAAAAGTATCCTACCCCTTTCTACCTCTATTCATAGCGAATTTATACACTTTTTCTCTTATCCAAATATTTTAGGTTATTTCATGAGGTTCTAAGAAATTTAGAAAAGGTCAGTGGCCTATTTATACCCCTTTTGTCTGATTCAATTCTAGTAAATCCCTAGGAATACCTCTGTAAGTATCCTATCTCCTTTCCAGCTCTATTTTATGCTCATTCATACCCTTTTTCCTAATTCGGCTCCATAAAATTCCTAGAAGTACCCTTAAAAATATCCTACCCCCTTCCCAGCTCTACTCATAGCCTATTTATACCCTTTTTATCTGATGCAATTCTATAGAATCTGTAGACATACACCTATAAGTATCCTACTCCCCTTCCAGCTCTATTTCTGGCCTAATTATATCATTTTTGCCTGATCTAAATATTTTAGGGTATTTTAAAAGATCCTGAAAGATTTAAAAAATGTCAATGGTCTATTTATACTCTTTTTGCTGATCCAACTCTAGAAAATCTCTAGAAAAACCTATGAGTATGCGACCCCTTTTTCAGCTCAATTTATGGCCTATTTAGACCCTTTTTGTCTAATTCACTTCTAGTAAATCCCTAAGAATACCTCTGTAAGTATCCTATCCCCCTTACAGCTCTATTTATTGCCTATTTATCCTCTTTTTGCCTGAGCTAACTCTATAAAGTCCCTAAAAATAGCCCTAAAAGTATCTTACTCCCTTTCCAGCTCAATTTACAGCGTATACATATCCTTATTGTCTAATAAAACTCTAGAAAATGCCTAGAAATATCCTTATAAGTATCGTAGCCCCTTTCCAGCTCTTTTTACTGCCTAATGATACCATTTTTGCCCGACCCATATATCTTAGGATATTTCAAAAGATCTAACGAGATTTATAAAGATTATTTGTGAGTTTTTATTTCTTTTCAATTTTAAGGGCCGCTGTTTTTGTGCCAGATTTTCGGTCGTTCATGCTTTGATGTTCCAGCCTCCCCAACCTGTGCGTCCCTTTACGGCCTATACTCAAGGTCTTCGCTCGGTCAGTCAGCGCCGTGTCCGAAGTTATTTATATCACGACTCTCTGCGCATATACTTTTGTACGTGCCTGGTTCAGAGATTATATATGCGATCCTGAGTGTTTACTGACTCATCGCTCTAAATCCGGTTGAAACTAAATTTTAATAGCCCCCGTTACTGTGCACACCAGGCCCGAGGGCGGCACAGTTACGGGGTATGAGTGTATATCAAATAATATTTTTATTTTCTAAATTCATCTTATATTTTTTCACTATTTTTATTTCATTTTTTATTCTTGTGAAGCAATTAATTAATGGAGCGTGCTTGGTAATTAATCGGCCACGAAAGGCCACGTCGTTCTTAGAAGTATAATGCAAAAAGAGCTTTCCAAGAATTACACCACAGTTTTACGAAGCTGTACAGTGTAATTAGGACACACCCTGAGGCTGTCCCATTCTGAAATAAAATAGTGAATTTTTTCCTTGTGTATGTATATTAGAGGCAGTCTCGCATTGTTCCCAGGATAGCATATATTTTTCACATTCCACTTCGACATTGTTCGATAATTTTTAATATTCAAGTCATTTCCGCATATCCATATTCTTTTAAACAAAAGACTTCTGACGATTTCTGTTGCAAACTGCAATCTCTCTAATATAAGAACTTTTTTTAGCTTTGTCAAAAATTTGTTTAAAAAATAGTAGATACCCTACTTCTTCAACTGTTTACAAAATATTACAAGAGTTTTATCATTTTTTCAAGAAAATGTTGGAATAATAAACAGTCTCAGGTACGTTTTATAAAATGTGAGAAAAATCAGAACCCCCAACACGCCTAGCCTAAGCCTACTATAATTTCACTTAAAAGGGCTTGCACATCCCAATTTCTTTCTGCTTATGTTTTAGGGATGCCTTCTAAGTATTTTAAGCCTAAAATGAAAAAATCGGTTGGGCCCTTTTTGAAAACGCTCAATTTTTAATTTTTTAATGAATTTTTGAGAAAGGTCTCATAAAAATTCATGGAAAGTGAAGCTTTGTTTGCTGAAACTCTTTCATTTTTCATTTAAGGATAAGATCTAAGTGTTCAACATCGTGCGATATCCTAGCACCTTTAAAAATGCTGAAAAAAGGTGCAAAAATTAGGTTTATTGGAAATTTTTGCAATACAGAGCATTACACGCTTAAAATAGTTATAACGTAAATCATAGTGTGTAAAATTATCTATAAATTACAAATGAAATATAACGTTTTATCTCTAATAGGTCACGACATATGACCTTAAGAAGTCAGTTTTTAGTTAAAAAAATATTTCAATTTTGACTTTTTGGGATAATATCTCTTTGCTTGTGCGTTTAAGGTGAAAATTGTATGCACTTGGATTAAAGTAAACAGAATTCTCTAAAAATGTAACAAAAATACGATATTCTAGGTCGAATATTTTTAAAGTTATAAGTTTTTTAAATTTTAACAAAAACTTGTCAGGCTGTTTGAAATTTCATTTTCTTAAAAAATGGAATTTTCTAGCTTCAAAAATTGAACTCTTGAAAATAAATTTGTTAACTATTTTAATTTAAATAGGTATGAGGTTAAAATAGATTCGCATATCACACATGGATAGTTTTATTGAACATATGAAGTACAAATAATATTGAATAAAATATTTTTAAAATAGCAATCATAAAAAATTGTTAAAAAAGAATTACCGGCTATTTTAAAGTTTTCGTTCAATTTATGCTGGAATTACGGATGTATGTATTCTCTATCTTCACATCTTCCATGAAATGCTACTTTAATATCTGAAATAATAATAATTATCATTATTCATTAATATAGAACCTAATGTACCTATTTTAGTTTTGGTTGTAATTATACTTAAATGAGCAATATTTTAGGCTCTAAATGTGGATTTTTTTTCTATCTGACTGGAAACACAAAAGCTTCCCTACTATTCATTCTTACATACTGAATCCAAAAACATTTTTTTTCTAGCACTTACCCTGTCCGCACATTTTGAGGCAGGTCAATGCTTTTGGACTTCCATAATTTTTACCATTAGTTGCGCAGATTGGGTCGTCTTGAGATTGCTAAAAAAATTATTTGCTTCATTTTTAATCCATATTTTTTTACGAAAATTTAACGAGGATGAAGTATTAGAAATTTAATACTCACATCGCATGGTATTAGACATGAATCAGAAAACGGAATTTCTTGATTCTCCAAATCTTTCACATTGACGGTTACAGTATTCTACAAAAAATGTCATTTGATTAATAGCAATACCGTCATAAAAATTTTGTGTGGTTTAATAATTTTCAATTGCATACAAATTCCATATAATTGAACTTTTCGTTAAATTATGAATTGATCCGCACTAACAAAAGTAAAAGTAGCACTTTTAGTGAGCGAGTATTTTTAATACAAGCAACATACTTTTACGTAATTTTCTTATAATAATTTTATTGTTACCAGTTCAGGATAAAAAATTGCTAATGTCCTAAGTGTGGAGAATAAAGACTTTTTGTATTATATATTATATAGGAATTTTAAATAATTTTTCTGATGAGTAAAGTTGTAACTCACCGGATCGGCGGGTTCACAAACTGCATCGGTGGCCAAGAATAATGTTGTGAAGACTTTAAAAATAAAGAAACATTCATTTATTTATTCTGAATTAAATTCCATAAAAGTGAAATAAAGCTTCATTATAAAACGATATATAATATTTGAATGAAGCGATTTTATTCATTTTTATCATACATTTTTTCTTGAGAATTGAAAAAGTAATGATATTTTCCTTATTCTCAAGCGACACATCCAGAATTTTATTCAATACTCAGATCATTGGTAGAACTCATAATGTTTGATGGTAGAACACAATTTATAATAAGACAAAATAATAGTATGATTAATAAAAATGAAATAATATAATATATAAATAATAGAAAAAAAGTTTTTTATTCATCATTCACGGACATCAAAAAGACTTGGAATCCAATATCTTTCCATAATTTACATTAACACACATTGACTAGTAATTGTGTTCTACTATCAAACATTATGAGTTCCACCAAAGACCTGAATATTGAATAAAAGTCTCGATGTGTCGCTTGAGAATAAGAAAAATATCATTATTTTTTCTAATCCTCAAAATTTTTTTTATTCATCATTCCCGAACGTTAAAAATACTTGGAATCCAACATCTTTCCATAATTTATATTTTTTTAACCTACAAAGTAGTTGAGGACAGGGCTTTAGTATTGCCTGATTAATATGGAATGAGGGTACTAAAACCTACTTTTCAACTAGATTATAATTCAATAATTAAAATAAATCTCGTTATTTAAAAAATAATACAAACTCGAATGAGTGAGATAGCGATTCTCTCTAGATTTTCTGTTGAATTATAAAATGTCAGCGAGATATATTCTTTAGATTGAAAATAACTATTCGCCATTATATGTGAGCAAAATCTCTAAATAGGATTTTAATCATTCAAAGTATCATAGAACACATAGTTTATTTATTTTATTTATTTTGAATAGTTTCTCATGATTTATTAATTTTCAGCATATGTTGCAAAAAGAGCATTTTAAGTATGTTTTTTTTCGTTCAGATAATTACTCACTTAGTAAGAAAAAGACTGCCTTTTTTCCCGTCATCTTCAAATCTCAATCAATTTTAAGGCAATATTTTTTCAATTCAGTTTTTGTTCCGAAAAACAATCAGTTGAAGAATGATGTTACACGAGAAACTGAATATTTTGAGAATGAGGAAAACATTTTTTTATGACATCTTGCAATGTGTAATAAACTATTATCAGAAGCAGAGTAGCATAACATGAAATAGCAAATAAAAGCCTTAACTTAATTGTGCTTCAGTACGTTGTTTCTTACTTATGTACGAAAATATAAAAGTCTGGTATTTTATCTTTTAAATGAAGAAATATTCAAAAACAAGAAAATATTATTTGCCTTGAATGTGTACAAATCATTTGCACTTCAAAAGACTAATTGTCTGTTCATGATGCGTAATATGACTTTTATAAAAATAGGGAAAATAATTATCACGAAATTCTGCTAGAAATAATCATAAGCAATATGAATTTGGCCAATTTCGTAATAATGCATGCAAGAATAGTTATAATATCAATATATTCCGAATTTAGGATTATGTTCTGGAATCATGTACGTTGTTTAGAGTTTTCAGAATCAATTAAAAGATTAATTTTCTCTAAACGTAAATATTGAATCTAACATGTATTTTTTAATAGCTTAAACTGGAAACAAAAAAGGCATAATAAAAAATAAGCTGTTCATACTCAAGAAAATTAATGTAAAAATGTCCAGTCAAGGAGGTCGGCATTATTGGTTTTATTATCAATTCGCATCTAAATAAAGTTAATTATAATCTGAAATATATCATGAAAAATTATTGAAAAAAGGTGAATTATCGCACTTTTTAATTAGTGTTTTATTACTTGGTACACATTTTCATACATGTGTTTCTCATTGAAAAGTGTAAAATTGTCATCAAGTGACGTTATTTACAATTAGGGGAAGTAAATATATTTTATTTTATTCTATTTATTAACATGTATAATATATTCAGAATAATAATAATAATCTATGAGATAAATTGAATAATTTAACCCCGCAAGAGTATTTAAAAAGCACAAATGTGTTAGTTCGCATAAGGTTTTCTATGATTTTGTTTATCAAAGGGGAGTATTTGTAGATTTAGTCCTCAAAGTTTCAATTTCATGATATAAAAAAAAACTTTATGTCATGAAAAGCCATTCAGTTTTTCAACAACAATAATTACGAGATTTTCGACACATATCGCTCGTTACACCACTTTTTTAGATAGGAAAAATAATAGAGATCAGAGCTTTAGTACCTTACCTAATATAGAATAAGGGTACTAAAGCCCTGTCCTCGATTACAATCTACTTGTAAAAAATGAATAAAGTTGCACTATTTGAATAATATATAAACACAAGTGAGTTAGAGAGTGGTGCTTTGATGAATTTTCTGTCTTTTTTTGTCAATTTTCTGTCAAGAAACATATGGAACGTTCGGCAATTCGTGACGACATACAATACCAATGCCCTTAAAAGTCAGCAAAAATATTAAAGAAGATTTTAATTATTTCAAAGTAACATATAATGGCTTATTAATTATATTAATGTTTAATAATTTTACATTAATTAACTAATTTTTAACATATGTTATAAAAAAAGCTCTGAACGAAACCAGAATTTATATATTATTCTTGAATGAAATCTCTTCACAGCTAGTATGTATTTTTTGGTGCAAATAATTACTTACTTAGTAAGAAAGTGATTGCCACATTCCCTTTCATCTTGAAAACTAAACTTTTTTAACCAAGATTTTTTTTCTGAAAAATAAGTCAGGAAGTAACCAGGTATGGCAAGAAACTGAAATATTTGGAGAATGATAATAGTCGTTGTTAGAATGGCCTCACATAGCATTTGCGTAGTAGATGTAGCAAGCATGTTTTCAAGGTTTTCTTGGTTTTCAGTCACTGATAGAAAAACTAATAAGGTAACGTAGAAGATTTTATTTTTTATTGTACATCCACATGCCAAGAGCTTCAATTTGAGCTTTTCCTGAAGAAAATTGAACTGAATAGGCCGTTGCCGTTAATTCTTTACTGCCGAAGGGTTCATAATACGAATTTTGAGTATACACGAGATATTAAGATTTCCAATATTTCACAAGATTTATGAAGATTTCAGAAGATATCTTTGTGTTTTGATAAGTAAAAAAAAAATGTCAATGTTTCCGAAGTATTTCGAAATATTTCAAGGGATTTCTAATAATTTCAAGTGATTTTGACAGATTTCGAAAGATTTCGATAAAATTTCAAGGGATTTTTTACTAATTTGAGAGATTACAAAAAATATTATGGGATTTTTATATACTGTAGAGAATTGTGAAAGATTTTAAAGATTTGCACATAATATCTATGAATTTTAATCGATTCAAGAAGATTTCAAGGGACTTTGAGAGATTTCAAAAATTTTAAAGCTTTTTCAATTTGCTTCAAAAGATTTCAGGGCTTATCACTAAACTTTTGAAGGTCTCAACGGATTTCGAAGAATTTTCAGGAACAGCAAAGTATTTTAAAATATTTTAGAATTTGCGAAAATTTTCTAAATATTTCAAGAGATTTCACAGCACTTCCAAAAGGATTGCAAGTACATAACTTCAAAACGTTTCAAGGGACTTCACAGATTTTCTAAGGATTTCAAGTGATTCAAGAATATTTCACGAGTTTTTAAGAATCTCTTGAGATGTAATGGCCTATGAAAGGATTTTGAGGAATTTCTTAGGATTTTTATGAATTTAAACTAATTTTAGAAGACTTCAATAGATTATAGAGATTTTAACGATTTCGATAAAGTGAAAACAAGAAAAAGGTTAATATAATAATTTTGAAATATTCTAGGGACTCGTGAAGTATTCAAAATATTTCAAGGGAGTTCACCAGATTTCAAGTTATTTCTAAAGATTTCGAGGGGTTTCGCAGGATTTCAAGTGATTTCTGAAAAATTTTTAATTAATTTCAACAGGTTTAAAAAATGATCAGGCATTTTAAATGATTTCAACAAGATTTATGGGATTTCACGGGTGTTCAAAATTTTTCGATTGATAATGATGGATTTAAACAAATTTTGAAGCTTTTAAAAGTATTATAAATTATTTTAATGGATTTTATGGGGTTTTATACATATTTATAGGCTCTTATAAGATAAACAAATATTTCTTTGTATTTTTTTAATAGGGTTTGTGGCCAGTGAACCATTGGTATAGCAATTTTCTAATATATTGACATACTTTCAGTCTGAGAACTTATACGAAAAGTGCTTTGTTCATTAAAAATACATTTTTTTAAAAATAATTCTAACTGATTAACAACGCAGCCTGTGATTCAAGTCGTGCTGAATTTTTTAATTTTAATCATAGAACATTCTTATATAGGTAATTTTCTTCAAAAAAATATGCTCTATAATATTTGCGAGAAGCATTTTTTCACATCGTTAATAGTTTGGATTTTGGAAGCTACAAATACAAACATTACAAAGTTAAAATTTTTTAAATTGAAAAATCGTAATTTAAAGTTGTTTTTTAGAAAAATGATTGTTTTCATGACTTTATTTAACTCATACAGTGTACGCATGTCCTTATATTCGAGCAAAATCATTAAATAAGATTTTAATCAATTGAGGCATCATATGGAATATCATTTATTCATTTTATTTATTTGTAATAGTTTCTCATAAATTATTAATCTTCAGCGTATGTTGTAAAAACATCCTTTTAAATATGTGTTTTTTCGTGCAGAAAATTACTCATTAAGAAAACGACTGCCTTTTTTCCCGTCATCTTCAAATCTCAATAAATTTCAAGGCAATATTTTTTCAATTAGGTTTTTTTTCTGAAAAATAATCAGGTGAAGAATAATATTTGACAAGAAACTAAATACTTTGAGAAAGAGGAAATTTTTTTAATGGCCTTTTACAGTATTTTCGTACACGTGACGAGCATTTTTTCAAGGTGCAAACAAATTTAAGATCTCGCAATGTGTAATAAATTATTATTTGAAAAAAATTGTTTAGTAGCAAAACATGAAATAACAATAAAAAGTCTGAATTTATTTCGTTTTAGTGTCTAGTTCTTTACTGATGTACGAAAATAGAAAAGTCTTGTATTTTATGTTTTAAATGAAGAAAAATTCCAAAATAAAAAAAATATTATTTGTTTTGAATTCGTACGAAACATTTGCATTTGAAAGTCTATTCTTCTATATATGATACGTAATATGACTGTTATAAAAATAGGGAAAATAATTATAACGAAATTTTGCGTCAAATAATCCTAGGCAATATGAATTTGGCCAATTTCATAATAATGCATGCAAAAATAGTAATAATTTCAATATTTTCGAACTTACAATTATATTCTGGAATTACGAACATTGTTCAGAGTTCTCATATTTTAGTTTCATTCTCAGATGAAATATCTTTACAGGAAGCATAATTTTTATAAATTGATAATTATATACCTACTTAGTAAGAATGCGGGTGTAACTTTTCTCGTCATTTTGAAAACCGAATTTTAATACAATCTTTTTCCTATCAAGCTTTTCTTCTAAAAATAAACTTATGGAATAACGAGTTTTTGGCAAGAAACTGAATATTCGAAGAATGACAAAACTCGATGTTATAATATTTCGGAATAAAAAAATATGATTTTGTTTTAAACTCATACAAAACAGTCGTGATTTGTTATACCATTTGATAGTTCACGATGCGTTATATTAATGCTATAATAATAGGGGGAAAAGTATAACGAATTTCTGCGATAAATAAGCAAAAATAGTGATGATTTCAATATCTTCTAAGTTATGTTATGCTCCGAATTTGCAAACATATTGATAAGGGATTCAAAAAATTTTGCGATATTCCCCATAGATTTCTTGAAAGTTCAAACTGAACAAAAAATCATAGGAATTAAAAATCTGCTTATGATCAGAAGGTTAGCCTAAATCATTAATCAATCAATAATCAAAATTTGATACACCTTTCCAAATTAATACAGGGTTTGATTGAAAAGTAATGAGCCTTCCCGCGCGGAGCGTCTGCCAAGCGATCAACCGAATCGGCTGGTG
>JAUMHM010001638.1:0-37880 GCA_032362435.1 Melikaiella ostensackeni | reverse complement strand
TTATACGAATGCCAGATGATAACACCGTTTATATGGGAGCGCTCGATTTTTCCCAAGGTCCTCGTCCTAGCTGGTTTCATTAAAAAAACTAGATAATATGAACTAGACATCAGAAATTTAGATTTTTTAGGGCTTCGTAGCCCAGGGCAGAAACCCTTATGGTTTCGGTCAGGTGCCCGTCCGTCGTATGAAAAACGGGTTGTGAGGGGGAATAAGGGGATGGCAGGGAAAATTGTAGAATGGATGGGGGAAGTGAGTAGAGGGGGAAATGAGGAGACGTATGTAGAGGGGGATGAAAGGGAAGTGGGGGTCAGTGAGGGTCAGTTAGGAGGAGTGAGTGTGAGTAAGGATCAGTGAGGGGGAGTGAGAGTAAGTGAGGGTTACTGAGGGTAAGAGAGGGTGGGGCGGTGAAGGGATGAAAGATGAGAGTAGGATGATTAGGGGAAATACACAGTGGTAAAAGAGGGAGGGGCGATATTTGAACGACTTTATTAGCGCCTTAATAAGCTGCAAAACCTATTTTTGTAGAAAATTATAAAAAAATTTTGAAGAAAAATGTTAAAATGAAAATTATGTAACATTCCCAAATAAAAAGATTATTTTTTGAGAATAAGGCTTACTAAATATTATTTCAACCTATTTTTGATTCTTTATTGTTTATTAATTAGATTAATATCTTGTATCTAATCTGACACCCATCTCACGGTTGTAAGGCGTCGCCATGGGTGTAATTTACCGCGATTCTACTGGGAACCAGTGTGATTCTTCTGGATGACAGTCGCTCCCAAGAGGACCCTGCGGTGGATGTATGATCAATTTTTTTTACTAATAAAAAAGTTTTTTCGTTCTTTTACCAGTCTAGTCTGGCCCAGATTTGGCGCTGGTCAGCCTTCCATGACATAAACAGATTACCTACTCAAATACTGGAGAAAAATTCTCTGACAATTCCTGATGTCCTTCGAAGTATCATAACTATCATAAGTCATGGAATACATATCTCGCATCAAGCTGGTAGTTGAGTGTATACTTTAAATCATAGAAAATACAAATAATTATGTAGCAAAGCAGCATGTCAAAAAGAATCAATGTGTATCTCATAGATTATTATAGGCTGGAATAAAAGTGGGAATCAGAAAGCTTTTTATTATAGCATGCTACGATTGAGTTGATGGTGACAGTAGTGATGTATGATATACCTCCTGGGACTCATTTAATGATATTATAGGTATTTGCGATCCTGGGGAGAGAATCATTCTACTCGAAGATACGAATGACTGGGTTGGTATGCAACGCGAAGGTACCGACAGGGTACTTGGTCATTTCGGAGACCCAAAAACAAACGGTACGGGGAAAAAATTGATTGGCTCATGCTTAAAAAAGGCTTATTTATTAGAAATACTTGGTTCAGATATAAAATAATTTACATGTATACGTGGTTGAGCGGCAAAAGCTACATTGTGATAGACTTCATTGTAGCGGATGAGAGACTGAGAAGACAAGTGAGAGATACGAGCGTTATGAGAGGCTCTGAATGTGGACCGAAAAAGTACCTTATAGTTCCAAAAACGAACCTAGGTCAATGATGAAGAAAAAGCAAGAATAGCAGAATTAGAATATAGTAATATAAAGAATAAAATGGAAGTGAAATAGTGAATTCGTAGAATCCAGAGGTGGAAATACTGTATCGTGAATAGCTGAATAAATATTGAGGACATCACAAAGAATACTGGAGGACGAAGTTAGACAACAGAAATGTAGAGGGTGCATTGACAAGATTCCAGGATAGCATCTTCAAGAGTGCATCTGAAGTGTGCGGTACTGCCGCTATAGGAAGGAAGAATGCAATTCCTTGGTGGAATGATGGAAAGCGCGTGCGTGATTGGCAAAAAGCAAGCGTACTTAAAAAAGATGAATATTAAAGGTAAAGAAGATTAGAAAAGGAAGTACAAGCATTGAGTAGGTCGGAATCAAGAAAGCTGATGGTGAAATGGTATAGGATACGGAAAGAGTGAAAGACTGTATGAGTGATTCTTCAAAGAAATTGTATGGAGGTCAAGAAGAATGGACTTCTGCGACATTAAATCCATAATTCAAAATTGAACAATGGTATGGCTGCTGGTGCGGATGGTATCACTGCTGAAATGCTCAAGAGCAGTGGCGAATATTTGTTTGTGTGGGTGATTGAATGTACGAATTACAGGCTGGATACCAGCATGAACAGTACCGGTCTTGAGTAAAAATGTTACGAATAAAGCTGAAATTGCAATATTCAATTCTGTGCATGCACCCACTGTGCTATGTGAATGTTGTGAATGAGACACTAAAGTAAAGAGATACAAAGAGTCATAGAAACATAAGAGCTTGCATGAAAAGTTATATAGATATAAAGGAAGGAAAAGATGTATGCCAGGCGACTTTTAGATTGATCTAAAACCTATCCCCTCCACACATCCTGTATTTACCCTTGTCATTTGAATTTCTTCATTCCTGATAGTATAACGAGGCTAAAACCAAACGAGTTACGCTTACTCCGAAAGAGATTTGGTTTATTGGCATAATAATAATAAAAAGAGAATAATTTCGAGCTTTTTAATTAGTATATATTGTCAGAATTTTGAGGACATCTAATTCTACTCATTAATATAAATATTATATGACAATTTCACTTGCTTGTAAAATTATGCAGTTAGAAAGTAAGAACAACTTTGAAATGATAATGTTTCAATTCGGGAATGTTATACAGTTTTTCATTACAATTTTTCTTCAGATAGATATATGTATTTTCTTGTAGTTCACCACTAAGAAAATACATATTTTCTGTTCTCGTAGACAAATTCAAGGAAGAATCTCAATTGTTAATATTCAGTTTATCACTCAGAAAAAACTCAAGGAATGTCCTCTTGTCTGTCTTGTTTTGAGCCTCGTGGATATATTTTTCGCACAAACACACTTATTTGGCTGCAAAATAAACTGAAGTTTGTCACAAATGGATGATATTTGTTGCAGAATGATCACTTTTGAGACAAATCGAATCATGTCAACCTCATGTTTCAAAGAAAATTTCATTTGTGTCAAGAAACATCATTTTGAGACGAATGGACATTTTTTTGAGTGTTAAATTTTTTTTCACTCGAGCCAGCTAGGACGACATCTGTATTCATAATTCATCTCTCTCACTTAAACAAAGTTATCATCTGGCATTCATACAAAAACGCACAATTGATTACAATTTGGCAGTGGTTGAGGATCATAAGGCCGGAGAAATGCTGACAAAGAAATGTTACTTCCTATTAATACAAAGCAGCGGTTTTGTTCAGAAATTTCATCATTAACATTAATATTGTTTGAATGCACAATTAATTTAGTGCGTCCTATGTTCATAAAGTTCGTAAAAAATATATAAGAATCGGGTAAAGTCAATAAAAGTTAGAAATGCCTTAAAATACATTTATTATAAAGACATCTAAAGGTGAATGATACAAAAGTAAATATTCAAAGTTGGACTTGTAAAAAATTTGTAATTAAAGATTCACAGAACACTGTATATTGAATATTGAATTTCGAAATACACTGAAATTGGAAAAGTAGCAACGCTGCACAATGGTCAAGAGACAGATGAAAATATTGACATAATTCTAAACCTGAGGGGCTGCACTGAGTCTGTGTTGAAGGCGGTTACCACGAAGAGTTCACTCAAACCAATTTGGCCTTCGTGCAGGCTTGTTTCTTCCTGAATCTATATTACCTAGATTTGAAAGGGACATTCTATTGCACTTGGATAAAACCCACTTTTATATTTGAAATCTGGTTAAACTCTAAACCTGAACGACGGCAGTATTTCAGTTGTTGAAATAATAGAAGTACAATTTCAAAATATCCAGTTATCTATACAACGTCGGAACATACCGCCCATTTTGAAAGAGTATCTTTCAACCGAAATAAATATGATAATACTTAAGGTACAATTTACAATAATTGATTGAGGAAATAGTAATTCGCTGAAACTAATATTATAAGAATATAAAGTAAATAACATTCGAGGTTTGAAATTACGGTCTATTCCTAACACTAAACTAATAATTGGAATGACGATATTGAAAAAAGAAGATAAATACAATTATTTCTACTCAGGGAGTTAAATTAATTCAGTATCTATTGGTAACATACAGATTTTCGATAACGGACGCCTAATAATGTTTGAACCGGCGACCTTAATGGAAACGACTCTGGTCACTCCATCATCTTCTCGATGAAGTTTGTCGATGCGACTCATTTTCCACTTTTGAGGTGGCAAATTATCGTCTCGAATGATAACCATTGCCCCTGGTTCAATGTGAGGAGCACTTGACTGTGCCCCTTGTGACGCTGTTAGAGTTGACTCGAGTACTCCTTCTGCCACCGCTGCTAAAAGTGCTGTTACATAAACTGAATGTGCTGGTAGCGATTGAATCGGGTTTGACGAATCTCTCTCAAATCGTGCTGTGGGATTGCCGCTAATGAGTCTCCAATAAGGAAATGACCAGGAGGTAACGTGGTAATATCATTAGGATCATTGGAAATTGGTGACAAGGGACGCGAAATCAAACATGCTTCGACCTGTGTCACTAACGTATACAATTCTTCGAAAGGGAGTCGTGTTTCGCCTATCACACGTTTCGAGTGATTTTTCGCGGACTTGACTGCGCTTCCCCAAAGACCACCAAAATTTGGGGCATTGGGAGGTATCATATGCCAAGTAATCTGTTTGTTCGTTAAAAAATCTTTAACAGACTCTTGAAATTCGCGATTTTGCAAGAGTTGACCTAATTCTTTCAATTCATTGCGAGCCCCTACGGAATTAGTTCCATTGTCAGAGTGAACATTCTTGCATTTTCCTCGGCGAGAACGAAGCCATAGAGACAATTAAAAAACGCGTTCGTGCTCATGTCGCGCGCTAGTTCAATATAAACAGCATTGGTAGCAAAGCATACGAAAATACAAATGTAAGCCTTACTAACTGAGCGACTTCGTGATTTTTCGACGACAAAAATGGACCAGCATAATCAAATCCATACGTGAGAAATGGCCTGTTTGGAGAGACACGATGAAATGGCAAGTTTCCCATAATATATTCTGGACCTATTGGCTTTGCCCTAAAGCACTTTACACATTTTTTGGTAATCTTTTTTACAGTGTTTTTACATGATAAGGGTCAATATCGTGTCCTTAAAGATGACATTACTGCTTGGTATCCCGCGTGCAATAATTTTACGTGTTCGTGAGCAATAATAAGTAGACTAAGCGGATTACCTGGCGCTAAAATGACAGGATGTTTTCGTTCGAAGGCTATGGGCGCATTAATTAGGCGACCGCCCACTCTGAGTAATCCAGCTGGGTCAATGAATGGATTCAATGAACACAGTTTGCTTTTGCTTGAAACCCGCTTAGACTCGGCAATGTCTTTAAGTTTACATGTGGAATCTCATGCCTGAGCAAATTTCAAGAGACAATTCATTTCACTTGATCGTTCTGTCGCACTTGGACAATCTACAATAATTGAACGTTCTACTTTCTTGTCGATAACAAGTCGAACTTTATTTTCTCTCTTAACCGTTCAATAAACCGTAAACAATACGCAGTGATTCTAACAAGTTTGTTAAGAGATGAATAGCGCTCAAGTCACTTAAAATCATTCGTTGACGTTACAATAAAATCATGCTCGCATTTTCGCTCTTCAAGTACAGGTTCAGTGTCGACGTGATCTGCCTTTTGGTGAAAGGGCCAGTTTTCCGTGGGCAGTAATAACCAGTCTGGTCATTTCCACCAGAGATCGTGGTCTCGTAGCTTTTCTGGGTCAGTTCCACGAGAGATGAGGTCTGCTGGATTTTCTTCAGAAATGACATGGTTTCAATTATTGCCCGTAAGTTCTTGGATTTCACTCGTCTGATTAGCGACGAATGTTTTTCAGCGTCTAGGCGGCGATTTAATCCAACATAGGGTGATTGTCGAATCATACCAGAAATACCTTTCTTCAATTTTCAAGTCCATTGCGGAAGTTACTGTCTCCGTTAATTGTGAGAGAAGTAATGCAGCCTGGAGCTTAGGACGAGGCACTAAGATTTTTTTCAGTGGTGCCACACTTGATTTTCCGCATAATAATCTGACGGTGATCTGGCCTGATTCGTGAATTGACCTGATATAAATACATGCGCCATAAGTGGCTTTGGAAGCGTCACAAGCACCATATCATTCAATGGAGACAGGATTTTCGCATAAAACAAACCTAGGTACAAAGTTGTCGTTCAATGCGTTGAGCTTACTGTTGAATTCAGTCCAAAGAGTTTGTAAGTCCTGGGAAAGAGCCTTGTCCCAATTGAGTTGCAATTCCCACAATTTATTAAGAATAATCTTCGCACGTATGATAACTGGACCCACCTAGCCGAAAGGATGAAAGATTCTTGAGGTTGTTGATAAAATACTTCGTTCTGTTATTTTTTGTTACTTATGTTCCTGAACCAAATATGGAAGCTCATCGGCTTCCGGTTTTCAGAATAATCCTAAAGTCCTAGGATCCTTATCAGATTGAATCATTCGCTGTGACGTCGAATAATTCATGTTGTTGAATACCAGTGGTTCATTGGAGGCCCATTTTCTAAGTTCCATTCCTGAGGCTGCGAGGAGCCTCGCGATTTCGTCTTTCAGCTGCTGTGCTTCCTCCACAGTAGAAGTTCCAGTGAGAAGGTCATCTACATAGAAATCGCGCATGGTGACCTCACTGGCCGCAGGATAACTCTTCTTGTTTTCCTCTCCAATTTGTCGCAAGGCTCGCGTGGCTAAGTACGGAGCTGATGCGGTCTCATATGTGGCAGTTGTAAGGCGATAGTGACGAATAGGAAGAGATGGGTCCGCTCTCCACAGAATTCTCTGAAAGTTCTGTTGATCCCTCGTACCTCTGTCGTCGTACTTCCTTCCTTCACGACAGTGTGGTGATGTAAGTAATTAACCAGCTTGTCAGTTTTGATTTCTTCATCTGGAATCAGAACCATATGCCCTTGATTCTTGTGATCCTCCATAAATTCGGAGTATGCCCTTTTCAATTCAGACTGCTTGTTTAATTTTCTCTCCAAAGCGAGGAGACACTTGTGTGCCCTAGTATAGGATTCACCAAGGTCATTGACCTTATCCTTGAGTGGAATGGTCACGATGAATCTTCTATCCTTATCTCGTTCAGTAGTCGAAAGAAAGTGCTGTTCAAGATCGTCTAGTGGATTGAGCTCAGGGGACATCTTTTTTATGGAATGGTTCTCAATTTCCCAGAATCGTTCGACTTGGTTATGCAATTGTTGGTTAGTAATTAAATTGCATACCGTTCTGGATTGATGAGAAGGTAATTGCATGGGACCAGCGACAATCCATCCAAGCTTTGTTTTTTGTAGTATCGGCTGATCGCTGTGAAGCTGATACTGTTCTTCATTCACACACATGAGGTTCCAAAACAACCCTCCACCAATTAGCAAATCAACGGGTCGCGTTTCAGTAAATAAAGGATCAGCTAACAATAATTCTTCTGGAATTTCAAAGTCATCTCTACGCATGACAATATTGGGCATGTTATCACTGGTTTCCGGTGTTATTAAGCAATTAAGTTCTTTCGAGACATTGTTATATTTAGAAACAATTGAAATATTTGTACAATATTTAGGTTCTCGAGACGCTTTGAACTCTCCCGAAACTACAGTTTCTGAAGTTGACATAGGAAGACTAAGACGCTGGCAAAGCTCATATGTCATGAGATGAACTTGCGACCAACAATCAATTAAGGCGCGGCATTCATGGAACTTTCCATGAATATCTTCTGCCCAAACCATGGCAGTTCCTAGTATGACATGTTCATTCTTGGTTTTATTTATATTAGCGACACAAACAGCCTTTTTTATTCATAGCTCGCTGGCTCTAAATACGCGATGGATTCCTTTTCTAAATCATTTTCAGATTTTTCTTTAGGCTTATAATTCGTATCGAGATGAAGAAGGGAATTGTGTTTCCTAAGACATTTATGGCACGGAGTGGCGTAACATTGAAGATTTCGATGCCCACGAGTTAAACAATTGAAGCAACAATGCAATTTCCTAACTTCATGGATCCCAGATTCGACAGGAAGTGCCCTTAATTTTTTACAAACGTATAGTGTGTGAGATTCCTGAAATTGCTATTCTCACGCTTCGAAAGTAACCGTTTTTCCCATTCTCTTTTTGCCGTGAAATCTAATTTCGTGGTTAGCAAATGAATAACTAACGTATCCCAACCCGTAGTTTCTTCTCCTAAAGATTTTAATGCGTGTAAATGATTACTCGCATCTTCAATTAGCTGTTTCAGAGCACTGAAGGTGACCTTTGTTATCACAGGTAAATCAAAAAGTGCTTTAACATGAAGATGTACAAGTGACTTTGAATCTTCATATCGATCCAAAAGACCTTGCCATGCAAGAGTATAGTTTGCATCTGAGACACCTAATGATTGAATCACACGTGCAGCATCTCCTGTCAGCGCAGAATTTGAATCGTGAAACTTTTGGATATTTGAAAGTCCTGATTGATCATGTACCATTGTCTTATATGAATCACGAAATTTAACCCACTCCTTATATGAACCGTCAAAGGTTGGCAATTTAGGACTGGAAAGATGAAAAATCAATGCATTCGCTGAAAGGAGATTCACGAGATTAGTAATAGATGAGGGCTGAGATTGTTGTACATTAGATGGAATAGCTACCCGGCCAGAATTCGAAGCTGTCAAGTCACTTGAGCGAATTTGTTCAATAAATTCTGTGACTTGTGAGACTATTTCAAAATAAGCATTTTCAAATTCGGAACGCTCTCGAATTTCTAGATGCTCATATTCTGGCACAGTTAACATTTCAATCTCTCTTTGTGTTTGATCAAATTCATCATACACTGGTGAAAATCACGCTAGCTGAATAGCCCATGTACCTAATCCCGACGCTTTATCATACGCCTCGAACTGATTTTTGAATCTAGTAAATTTAGCCTCAAGTGGCGTTCGCTTTTTTCTTTCACGCATCTAAAGACATTTTCGCTGTACTATTTTCAAATGCAGGTCGAAATAAGAGGAAAAATTGCGGGTAGGAAATAGAGACTTGGAGACTCACAGACCGAAAGGCTGTCCTTCAGTTTCTCCGTAACCCTCGTAGTCCTTGTTGTCCAGGAGGTCAAACCACACAGTACAATTTATATCCATAAAGTTCAGCTGCGAAGTTTTCGTTACATTTATGTACAGCAAATTTCACAAATTCACCAGTTCTCAAGTAGTCGATTATTCTGAGTTATTTGTTACAGTCCGCCAACACAATACTCATTAACCGCACTTAAATCACTAATAACACTCACAGTACACTCACAGTTCCGAATAGTTCACAGTCAAATTTATTTGATTTTCACGTTCACAGAAGTTCACGTTTAAAACAAAATTAACTCGCGGAACTATTTATTTACGTAATTCGCGGTTATTCACTTGTAATAAGGATTCTTGATCCGGTTTTCGAAGGACTATGTTTGAGTGCACAATCAATTTAGTGCGTCCTATGTTCATAAAGTTCAGAAAGTTCGTAAAAAATATATAAGATTCAAGTAAAGTAATAAGAGTTAGAGATGCCTTAAAATACATTCATCATAAAGACATCTAAAGATGAATGATACAAAAGTACAATTTTAAAATATCCAGTTATCTATACAAGGTCAGAACAAATATTATGATTGAAAAGTTAGATCCTCAAAACGAAACCTGTGCCATCAGGAACTGTCAGATAAAGATTTAATTCTGAATTTAATAAGAGATTTGAATCCATAACCCTTGAAGGAATTCGACAGCCTTTTGGAGGTCGCATGAATCCAGAATAAAGACAATCATCAGACAAGTGCAAATATAAACTTGGACGTAGACTAACAACAACGTGTCGGGCTGGTGGGGCTGGTGAATTTGTTCTTGGTGGAGTTGCTCATTGTGTATTTGCTCTTGTTATACTTGCTGCTGGTGTAATTAACCTTAATGTACTCACTCTTGGTGTACTTTCTCTTGGTGTACATACTCTTGGTGTACTTTCTCTTGGTGTACTTACACTTCGTGTACTTCCTCTTGGTGTAGTTGCTCTTTTTGCACTTGTTCTCCTCAACATTGCATCTAATTTTGTAAGATAAAAACTGAGATGTATGAAGTTCTTTTGCATACACTGTGAATATGGCTCGTAGTAAGTAGATAAGCAAGGGGAGTTGACAAAGTTATACCAGAGTTTCTGCTGGTTGGCGAAAACCTGGAAATCAAGGAAAATTTAGGGTATTTTTTTGGTTAAGGAGAGTCAGGGAAAGTCAGGCAAGAGACTAGGATATCGGAAAAATGCTTGTAAAAGTTAGAGAATTGCTATAAGGATCACATTGGATAACTGTCGAGAACAATAAACTTCAAATTTCAACATTTGAATTTACAATTTTTTTATTGCATTCCTAAAAGATTCTCATTGAAAATGTTGCAAGACTAGGATTCTGGTTATTACTAATATTATTATTGTATTATATCACATTTGCTCATCGAATCAAGAGTAATTTTCTCTATCTTATTACAGAGCTTTATCTATTCTTCAGAAGTGTGGAGGGAAGAAGATTGTTAATCATAGTCATTATTATTTTTTATATCTACTTTACTCATTATACATCGAACCTTCAGAATTACTGAAAGTAACGTTTTTTTCTAAAAATTTTTGAGTAAATAAACTCGATTTCGAGAATTTCGCGTTTGACTCCTAATGCATATCCAACCTTTAATCCTCGATTAACAAAAATTCGCAAAGCAGGAATTGATAGTTTATTATAAAAAACTAATTTTTCGTTAACAATTGTATTGTCATAAACAACAGTAGCAGATTATTAAATGATTTTCGATATTTACTGAGTATTTTTCGTCTTTCATCCAATTTAAAGTAATATTCAAACTTTAAAATATTGAATAAATTGATTTAATATTGCAATAAAGAAGTTTCATAAACAAATGTGCAGCTTATGCGATTTTGAAGAGCTGCAGGTGCTTTTTAGGGTTTCGTAGCCCCGGGCAGAAACCCTTAAGGTTTCATTCGTGTTTCCGTCCGTCGAATGAAAAAGGGGTAGCGAGGAAAAGTGAGGGGAACTAAGGAGATTGAATTGGGAGAAATTGGGGGAAATGACGGGAAATAAGGGGGCGTGGGAGTGAGGGGAGGGGATTGTGGGAAATGAGTTGTTTTGTTAAACAATCAGGTGATACATCTTTTTCCAATTTGAGAAAAAAAATCACACTAATCACGGAGAACAAGAGTCTGCTAGTCTTACTAAATAGTGACAGCGTGGATTTTCTTGTAATGTTTACAGAAAATCTTCTGAGATTTGCGGAATTTTTTGCATGATTTACTGAAAATTTTTTAAGCATCTGCAAAAAATGTCTGTAAATGTAGAAATTAATAAAAATTACCTAAAAGTTCTGTGAAAATCACATAGAATTATGTATACTCCACATGAAGAACTATGCTGTCTCTACTGTATCATGGGCCCCTGTAACATTAACAAATTTTCTGCTGCAAAAAGTTACGAGTATTTGAATTTCAACGTCTCTTCCTCGAAAAATTACATTTTTCTTCTCAGGTTCTACAGTTTTCAATGAATTTCAAATATTCCAATTCAAAATTAGGATTTTGGTAAGCCTTACCGTTTTCTTTAAAAATCCGTCGGAAAATTAAAACAAAGTTCAAAATTAACAAAGTGTTGGTGATTTGTTTGAAAATAGAAAAAGTCGTTTCCACGAAAAACCAACACTTATATTTTTTGTCATATTTGGCCTTCTTTGAGGAAGAAAATCGGCGAGTTCCATGCAAACTAAATTATTTTTGTGGCCAGGATAATTTTTTTTATAAAATTCAATTTTCGCATTTTTCTCGGAAACAAGGAAAGGTATGTACAAATAATCTTAAAGTAAACGATTGCACAACTAGAAGAGTCCTATGTACAGAAAATTTCTTCTTGTTCTTCCATTATATTCTCAACCGTTTACGAAAAACATCCGAAAATTATATTTTCAGGAAAAAAAAATTCTCTTGGCCACAATGATGTTTAAGCTCGCATATAGCTGACAGGATGCCTTTCTTTTTATAAGCAGAAACTTTTAACAAATATTGCAAACAATAAAAAGGTGAGTCTTATTTATACAAAAAAAAAAAAATTTGCTAACATAAAGGAGGCATTCTATCAGCTTCGTCCGGGCTAAACCATGTTTATAACAGCAAAAAATGTAGGTGCAGGTGAGTCGGATAATCCAACCAAAAACGATTCTACGTTATGAGGACCAAAAATCATTTATATTAAAAAAAAATTATCATTTTCAAATGAAAAAATTTTCTTTTGATAATTAAGAGAAGTGAAATGTTCAGAAATTATGTAAATATTGCTTAGTGTTATATATTGCAGGGAAAAAGAATGTCTAATGAATATAAAGTAGAAAATCAATAGAAATATCATTTGAATTAATTAAAGTATAATAAAATTTGTATTAAAAGTGTAATTTTCGTTCAATATTTTAAAAATTTTCTTTCAAAAATTATTCTTGAACTGATAGATGGTAAAAGTTCTCAATGAACTTTAATAATGAACTGATGCGACTGTTTATGAACATAATAATATGCAAACACTCAACATGTAATTTTTTTAATTTACCTCATTTAAAATTCGCTAGTGGGTTCAGATTTACTGAGGACCCGCTCTGTGAATTGTATCTCAAAAAAGTGGAAACGGCCCTGCTTCCTTCGATCACATCTGCTTAACAGAGTCGACCTGCTTCTGAAGTTACTCTTGTCATCAAAAGGATACTTTTTTTCTACTACCTGTTCCTTTGTGCCTTCCACACACCAAGGCTCATTAACTTCAGAAATATTAGAAATTATATTTTTTGCGTGAGAGTGATTTTATAATAAATTTAATTATTGAACTGCACTCGCGCCACGAAACTGCGTATATAGAGTCATCAAACAGCTTCCTATCTTTATTTGTTCTTAAGATAAAATGCTTGTAAATAAATCCCCGTGAGTAGTAGATCATTATATATTTCAAAATTTTGACAAATGCATTACATTCAAGAATGTTGGAAGATTATCTGACAATTTTTTCAGATTTCTTCCTAACGTGCACCTTGCTTTTGGAACAGGTGAAAGTCGAGGCTTGAAAAAGGTGGCTGAAAACTCCTGTTTTTTGGTATACTTTATCCGCGCACTATTGACACAAACTTTTTTGGATAAGATACTTACTATAAGTGCTTTTTCGATTCGCGTAGGTTGTCCAAAAATTTCTTGCAGTGAGTTGGGTAGTTTCAATCTTATTCTGATATCACTGAATTTAGTACACTCTATGAAAAGGTGTTTAACACCTACTGAGACGATGCACTAATTGCACTTTGGGGGTTCCGTCTTCTCGATGAGATGCTTGTGAGTGATCTTGGTGTGGCCTATTCGGAATCTGGTGAGGGCGGCTTAGTCTCTTCGGCTGAGGGTTTTCCATGTAGGGTGGTTCAGGTTCGTTCGGCAGATAGGAAAATCGTCATTTTGTGTATTTCTTGGAGGTATGTGACAATTATTTGAGATTTCTTCTTCTATGGAGTTTTTTGCGTCAGTTGACGATAGTTTGAAAATTTCTTCTTCAATTGGTAACGACGTGGCGAATTTAGCTAGTAGATCTGCTTGTTCATTTCCTTTGATGTTTTTGTGAGTAGGGATCCAGATTGCTGTAATTTTTTTGTCAGATTGTAGGCAATCGTTGTAATTTTTTTGGATAGCTTGGATTCTGCTGTCGTATAAATTTCGTTTTTGGATAGCTTTAAGGCTGCTTGGAGAGTCACTGAAAATTACGGCATTAGTATAAATTGACTTTTTACATAGTTCGTAGGCTTCTATTAGTGTAAATATTTTGGTTGAAAAGACGCTATATTGTTTAGGAAGGCCAAAGTAGACTTTTTGAGAGGCTGTACAAAAAGCACAATCTTCTCCTGATTCCGTTTTTGATCCGTCGGTAAAGATATATGTAGAGTCGCTGTATCTTTCTTCGATTTCCTTGTAGAGCTGATTCCATTGATGTACTGGGATTTCATTCTTCTTTATGTTGGATAGATTTGGGTCAACCTTTGGAATTTCTGGCATCCATGGTGGATTTGGATTTAGTTTGTTGGTCTGGATAGGTGGTAAATAGATTAGAGTTTCCGACTGGTATTCTTCTATCATTTTCCTTACTGATTTGAGGGATCTGGTTTGTTGATCGGAGTTGAAAATTTATTTTTCTTGGGAAGAGAAGATCATGAGATGGGTTGTCTGGATATGCAGACAATGTAACAGCGTATTTTAGCGTGAGTTCCATTTTCGATGTCTTAAGGTCGGTTCATCAATTTCGTTCTGTATACTTTTCGTAGGGCTGGTATGGAACGATCCACAGCAGATTTTCATTTCCAAGTTATGAGTAGGGCCGAGTGGGGCTAGGGTTCCTGGTTTAGCTACATTGTAGATGATCGATCCGCAATCGAGTTTCGCTCTGATGATGGCTTTGTAGGTGAGAAGTAGTACATTTTGGTCTGCGCCCCAATTTCTGTGAGAAAGAACTTTCAGTAGAAAGATTCGTTTTCCACATTCCTCTTTTAGTTTAAGAATGTGTGGTCTCCAAGTTAGTTTTTGATCGAAAATTGAACCTGGTAATTTCACTTGATTCACTTTCTTCATGACTTGTTGATCAAGTTGTAATTTTGGTATTGTTTCGGGTATTTCATTACGTGTGAATATTACATATTCCGTTTTAGATTGCGAAAATTTATATCCATTTTTGAGGGTCTCATCCCATAATTTATTCAGGGTCTTCTGGACAAATGATATTATTGATTCTAAGTTCTTTCCCTTGCAATAGATGGTTATATCGTCGACGAAGATTGATGGATTTACTTGTTTTTCTATTTCTTGTATGACGTCGTTGATAGAGACAAGAGAGAGGGTAGTACTTATTACTGAGCCTTGAGGAACTCCGTTTTCTAGAATAAATTTTTCTGATAATTTTCCATTGACTCTAACGTGGATATATCATTGACCAATATAATTCCTGATGAAGGCTTATGAATTTCTATTGATACCTTGATTATCTAGGATCTTCAGTATTCAATGGCGCCATGCCATTTCTTCAGCTTTTTCAATATCCAGGCAGACGGCTATCAGGTGTTGTTTATTTTCAAAGGCTTCACTT
Organism: Melikaiella ostensackeni; assembly: GCA_032362435.1. NCBI lineage: Eukaryota > Metazoa > Arthropoda > Insecta > Hymenoptera > Cynipidae > Melikaiella > Melikaiella ostensackeni. The sequence continues at coordinate 22,602 of JAUMHM010001638.1, read as the reverse complement.
ATATTCGTTCGGAGGTTAATGAGTGGATTTAAAGTGGATCTTTTTTTCCTGAATCCGCTTTGTTGGGAGGAAAAACATTTTATCTTTAGGAGTCTTCGTAGACGATTGTTTACTATTTTTTCAAATAGTTTGCATATCATGCAAGTTAAAGAAATTGGACGGTAGTGGGCTGGACGAGAAGGGTCTTCTCCAGCCTTCGGGATCGGGACGACTATGGCTTCCTACCACAGAGCTGGGAATGTTTGGTTCTTCCACATGGTATTGAATATCCAAAGGAGGTACTCTACGCCTGCTGGAGCCAGGTTTTGGAAAAAGGCGTAAGAAATTCCATCCGGTCCAGGACTTCTACCTTTAGATTCTTTTATTGCGGATTTTAATTCTTCAATTGTTAGATCTTTATTGATGTCTAGATTATTACCACCTTCAGTTGCGATTGATTTTCTTGGAGTAGATTTTGATTCTTCAGCGTCCTTGAACCTCTTGAAATTTGAGTTGAAATTTTCTTTGCTCGAGTTTTTTGCAAAACATTCTCCTATGAGGCTTTCTATCTCTATAGAGTCTGTGGCAATTTCTCCGTCAGGTTTTCTTCGGCCAGTCAATCTTGAAGTTATTTTCAAACACAAAATTTGATTGACTTTGTTCCGGATGGCAGTTGTTGAGGCTTGGTGGTTCAGAGATGATAAATACCCTATCCATGATTCACGACTGTTCTCTAAATAAGTGCGACGAGCGGTTGCTCTCATTTTTTTGAATTGGATTTTGTTTTCCAGGTTTTTTTTTTGTTTTTGGAGTCTGTTAAATGCATGGTTTTTCTCTTTTCTTGCTTTTTGGCATGCTTCATTCCACCATGACGGGTAACATTTTCTTGACTTATTTGTTGTTCTTCCCACTGCAATTTCTGCTGTTTTATTGATTAAGGAGGTGAACTCGTAAATTAACTCGTCTATCGGATGTTCAGAAGATTGTCGGTTGTTTATCAGCTCATTCATTCCTTGGTCAATCATTTCTTGAAAGAGTTCCCCATTAGGTTTCTTCGAATTCCATGCCGAGAGGTGTATTGGTTCTAGAACTATGCCTGGAATTTACATTCTGATAGAATAGTGGTCACTGTCATATAATTCAAGCAGTGTTTCTCATACAAGTTTATGAGCAACTTGAAGGCTACATACAGTGAGGTCGATTGCACTAAAGGAACCGCGAGCACTTCTGTAATGAATAGGGGATCCATTATTTGGGAGGTATAGATCAGAGTTGTCAAAAATTTTGCTTATCTTCCTTCTTCTGAAAGAGGTTGATTGATTTCCCTAAATAGCATTACGTGCATTAAAGTCTCTTAGTAGTAAGCAGGGGGTAGGTAAGTGCTGAATTGAGTTTTCGATTTTGTTTTGTTCGAAATCATAGTTATTGGGTAAGTGAATGTTACAAATGTAGAGAGACATCAGAATGGTAATTTGAATGGCTATCGCTTCTATGTTGGTTGGTATCTGAGCTTCCGTTGCTTTTATATCATTTCCGATGTACGTGGCTATACCTCCACTTGCAAGTCAAGCGCCGATTCTGTTTTCAATTAGTTTTGTATAGCCTTCAATATTCGCACAGTTGTTATGTTTGGAGTTAGTTTCTTGCGAAGCGATAATCGCGGGAATGTGTTCCTTGATGATTATTTGGAGCTCTTTGTAGTGGGTGCGGAAACCATTCAAATTTCATTGTAAAATATTCATAGACTAGTTTCCATCTAGGTTTTTGTCCAAATCGATATACTCAAGGTTTTCTCCTTGCGTATTCATTTGGGATGCATGGGATGCATTTGGATTGAGAAGAACATTGTGAATTTTCTTGAGTTTTTTTTTATTATTCTTCTGAACCTTATTTTGATTATTCGTTCATTCAAAGAAAAAATGAAGGTTTTCTAGTGTGGTAATCAATCCTTCGGTGTTGCCGGTGTAGTCTCCAACTATAGAGGAGATATCTTGGGCTCCTAAACGGTCTTCCATTAGTAAATTGAGTTGATTGGAACTAACCTCATACTCGGAAGGATTATTTTCTAGGTTTTTTTCAGTGGGTCGGAGCATTTCTTTAAGGGAAGCAAGATTTCATTTTTTAGAGTCGTCGCTTACTTTGGATTTCTTGGAGGTTTTTTTTTATTTACTCGTAGCAGGAGCGTCTTGATTTTAAACTTCTGGTCTTAATTAATTGTCTAGAGCGTCCACCTCAGATTTGCTAGACGATGACAAAGAGCGCTTTTGATTTGATTCGAGGGTGTTTATTATAGGAAACTGTGATGACTGTAATTTGCGTGTCGCTTCACCTTGGATTACGTGAGGAATGACCGATGATACATTTGATAGGATCATCCTTTTGAGTGAATTTATAAGGGGCCGAATTTTAAGTTGCTGCTGCCTGATCATAACGGTATTGTGTTTGTCGGTTAGGTTCTTGACCATCTCCTTTCTGGAAGAAAAAAAAAGAAATTCTGTCATTAGAAATCCTTGATGCAAATCTAATATCAGACATATTCACAATTTTCCCAATAGCTATGATGCAATCCCTTAGTTCAATTTCGTCTGCTGCGTCAATTAAAGTTCCTGGGTCTTTTTTGGGGAAGATGTCACATGTGGTTGTTGCGTAGGATTTTTCTGACGCGGAAGGCAAGTTTAGTTCTCGGCTTTGTAAGGGAGTAACTTTGGTTTGATGGTACGATTGCATTTGAGAGGGAATAGGGGAGTGCGGCTGCACTCCTCCAATGTATTTTTAGTAGGCAATTATGTAATCCTGAAACACTGGCACTGTATGAATTTTGGCACAACACCTAAACTTTTGGAATGCTCGATACTGTACCAGCTAGTTGTGGGCACAACGATACAAGCTTTTAGAAGAGTTTGAAGACAAGGAAGTAAAAAAAATGCATGATTTGCTTAAAAGTTTTCACAACTGTATCGATTATGAAAATAATCAAACCGAAATAATAGCAGGCAGTACCGACAATGATGAAATTATATTTTCCCCAGGTATGTTTAACCGTTTTTTAATGTACTCTTATAAAATAAAACAACAAATCAATTGAAACTAATTGCATTAATGTTTCCATAGACATATCATCGATGTTGGAGAAAGAATGGGCAAATCAGTATGCATATACTATGCACAAACAAATAACACGTAGATATTCCAGATGACAATATACTGTATTCAGTATTGAAAATATTTGGGACAGTGACCTTTTTGACCTTTGATCTTCAAAAGCCTATAATAACAGTTACACATATTCACTATTTGTAATAGATTTTTTAAGTAAATACGTATGGGTTGAAAAATTAAAACACAAAATTGTACGGAAGTTCTTTTTGCTTTCAAGCGCATTCTTACACGAAGTTGCAATCGTATACCTCACTGTTTCTAGACTGATAAAGGTGCCGAATTTCTAGGATAACAATTTGAAGCATTTCTTCTACGAAACAATATATTTTTTTTCGGACACTTCGCAATTCTGACATCAAAGCTGCTATTGTCAAGCGTTTTAATCGCACTTCAAAAGAACGTATGTGGCGTTATTTCACTTTTAAAAATATCAAATGTTATATAGATATATTGTAAGATCTTGTGACTGGTTACAATTCTGCTAAACATTCTACTAGAAAACTGGCACAATGATGGTAAATCTGGAAAATGCTCAACATGTACGAAGTTATATCGAAAAACGATTTAAATCTACTTTCCACCTCCCTAAACACGGTGTTGGTTTACCTGATGTCTACAGTAGTATTGATGAATTATTAACCCAAATCAGTGAGTCACCTGCTAAGTCCAAACACATTTTATTAACGCGTGCCCCAGGTGGAAATGTACGCGTGAAACGAATTTGCACTAGCTGTTCGGATGTCGAACATACTTTTGAATTACCAATTAAAGTCAGTCGTATTCTTGGTGGGTGACGTTCAGTTAAACCACATGTGTACATTGAGTCATCATATTAACGGAGTCATGAAAACAAAAGTTCTCTTGGTGGTTTATTTCGTCGTGTTCAACCGCTCTCATCTAGAGGTGTGAAAGCTGTCGGAAAAGAGACACTGTGCGCTGGTGTAAACATAGCAGGTGACTTCATTGATCTTAAGGCAAATTTATAAAATGCTTGTAAAAATCGAATGAAATAGGCTGGAAGGAATCTGCAGCACAAAGCAGAAACTAAATAAGATACTCTCATGAGGGGGTCTGGTTATAATACAACCGCATAAACAACGAATAGCATCAAAGAAGAAGAGTACAACCAGAAGTGTAGCTGATACATTAATCTAAAAAAAAAACAGTGAACATAGCTTTCCTCAACACGCATTTTTGTGAATGTATGGAGTCTGAACTCGAATTATTTACTTTAGTACCAACTTGAACAACTATTGAGCGGGGACAATGGTAAAAATATGAACCAATTTCTCCTCTCACAGAAAGTTCTCTTATCGAATTTGTTGTACCTGGTCATTGCTATGACTACCTTGAGTTGACGCACACTATATTGAGTATTCGTGCTAAAATAGTCAATACAGGAAGAACTGCTGCAGCTGCTGTCCCCGACACTACACGAAGTACTGTCAATAATTTTTCGCATCCTGCGTTTAAACAAGTTGATGTTTATTTCAATGAAAAACTTGTTTTACCTTCAAACAATGCTTACGCATACAGAGCTTACATTGAATCCTTGCTTTTTGTTGCGTTTTGTTGGAAAAGGCAAAAGAGTTGACCTTCTTGGTCACCTACACTGAAACGGTTTCAATCGAGAGAACTATTTACTGAACGGTGTCAAAGTACGAATTAGACTTCGTTCGATCACGAGACGCCATTTATTTTTCTGGTATTTCGAACACTCATTGTTTGCACATTTTAGAAGCAAGTTTGCTTCTTCGCAGAACTAAAATTATTCCTGGAATTAGGCATTCACATGCTAGAGCGTTGTCTAAAGCAACAGAAAAATATTCTTTGATACGTGTCGAGGTTGAAGCCATTACATTTTCTTTCCGATGATTTGGAAAACAATGATAAGTTAGTTCGACATTACTATATTGCGTTTATGTCACTTACCTGCTCAAGGATGTTTTTCTAAACAATTATTCTCATAAACAATATGTAAAGAAACATGTATTCCGAATAGTTATCCCTTCATCAATGAAGAAATGAGAACAAACAATTTGGAGAATAGTGAAACAGAAATGAATCATTTGTAGCTTTTCATTTCTACCATCTCTTCAACTAATTACCTTGAGTAGGGAAAATTATAATAAAGAAGTCAGCTATGATATTGCAAACGTAGCGGGTTAGTTTGAGATGACATTAACGTACCAGTAAGGAAAGTGAGAATTTTTAACATTCCTCACCCATAACTATATATTTCTTCAATTTCAGAAGATTAAATAATCTTTTATGATCTCTTCCTTGTAGCAATCGCTGGAAAATCTAGAAACTATTAAAAATATCATCCTCGAAATAAGAACACGTGGACCGCTTTCTTCCGACGCCCGTCTTTCGAGTCTCGATGAGTCTGGCCATCAACAATACAAGTAAATATGCAGTGGTGGGAAAGTGGTGGGGAGTTGTCGACTCGCCATAGTGCCACACTAACTACTTCTGTATTCGTATTTTCAGTAGGGAAATCTTTGACATTTTTTCAAATCATCTTGAAATCCTTGAAATGTTTTCATTTATTATTTGATTCATGTAAGATTTTACTTCAAATTGATGTTTGTTCGCATTCCTTTAAAATCCTTGAAGTATTTTGCACTCTTTTCAAATCTTTATGAAAGCTTTGTTTAATATTTGAAAATATTTTAAAAATTTCACGAAAACTCATTCATTTCTCGTTTCATGTAAGATTTTAGTTTAAATTGACGTTTATCGAAGATGTTTAATCATAGATCTTTTTCAAGTCGTATTTTAGAGCGTGTGTACCAAGTTTTTTCTCAAACTGGGAGAGATCACGAATTTACCTGGCGAAAGATAAAATTTATCTGGCGAAAGACAAAAATTTATTTGGCGAAGGATTAAAATTTATCTGACGGATATATTTGTCACAGGCGTCACATTGATCGAGTGACACTTCGATGTCAAACATCCGAAGAACAACAGAAATTTGAAACTCCTCGCGAAATTCCTCATTTAAATCGTGTCCGAAAATTACACGTGGGTTTCATTAATAGGACTCACTCGCTAACCTCTCAAAGGATTCTTCGAAAATCCATTTCACCGCACTTAGGTTGGTTTTTAATGTTTGTTTACAAATTGAAAAGTCTTCATCGTAGTCAATAGAAACTACAGGTTCGGCCATCAGAAGTCAAGGGCTGAGCTTAGCTCAGCATTGATGTCCTCCGGTCACAGAAGCGTTGACCACCTAGGGCTCAGAATAACTAAAGCGCCACGTAATGAAAGTAGTTATCTACATGTAATTCAATACGAATTATATACTGTGAACACTCATTCCTATCCTCAGGAGATGGACCGTGGACGTTTTGATTGGATTAAATATTTCATTAGTGTCTGCCCGTCATTTACTCGCATTTGGTTGTCATGACGGACATTGTCTCAGTCACGCCGGCCAGGTCCCATCTCTAATCGTTGTCCTCTGGCCACAGAAGTTTTAACCACCCAGGACTCGGAATGAATAATGCGCCACTTGATGAAATTAGTTATCTACATGTAATTCACTACGAATTATATACTGTCAGCAATCATTCCTGTCCTCGGCAGATGGACCGTGGACGTTTTGATTGGATTAAATATTTAATTAGTGTCTGCCCGTCATTTACTCGTATTTGGTTGTCTCTCACCCGTCATTTACCAACCCAGTGTCATTAACGTGAATACCGGTAAAACTAGCCCAGTGACCATTGATGTCGCTACACGAGCTCCATGAGGCCGTGTAGCAGAAGCCAACAAAAAGAGAAGTCTTTCGCAAATCCGGTTTAGGAATGTGCTTTTATTAGGTTAGTTTGCCGAAAAGGAGATTCGTGATTGCTGTAAAAGCTACACTCAATGTAAGAAAAGTGTAAACAGTGAAAAATTCTGTCAGTGTGTCCGTTTCTACCAGAATTTTTGACTGATTTTGACCGAAGAAATCAAGTTAGTACAAATTGCTTGTAAATCGGTTATAAATAAAATGAACAGCATTTTTGCTCTAAATTTTATATTCATTTTTCATCAGAAATTTTCGGAAAAAAAACGGATGCAGATCTCGGAAGCGTTCGGAAAGAAATGGGAAGGATTAGATAGCTTCGTAAAAATTGTCTATCAGAAAGTTCTACCAGGGTCTAAACTTATTTTTTGAATATTTCGAATTTTCGCGCTCGAATCGATCGAAGACAAGTAAAATACACTTTTTTTATTACCCGCACGGGAAATGCAATTTTGGGGGCCCGGCGAGAAACAGAAAAAATGATCGATTCCACAATTACGGTATTATACGACATTGTTATTTGAGTATTATTACGATAGTTACGGGCAAGCTGGATAAAGTGTGACAATTCATGCTTGGCTGTACTTTGCGCTAGAGAAAAATGTTCATTCCGTAATTATAAGTTGGTATCACTGCGTCACTTATAGCATTTTCCACTGGTTACATTTTTCTCCATCTGAGCGTACCTTCTCCACCAATCTCGAATCGCCTTTTCGGTTATCTAATCTTAATAAAAATCAAATTCCCACACCGGATTTGTGACGGCCCAATGACCATTGATATCGCTACACGAGCTCCATGAGGTCATGCAGCAGAAGCCAACAATAATAGACGTCTTTCACAAATCCGGTATAGAAACGTGATTTTTCGAGCTTAGATTGCCGAAAAGCGGATTCGGGATTAGTCACGAAGCTACACTGACAGCATTTTCCACTGGTTACACTTTTATTACACTTAGTGTAGCTTTTACAGTAATTACAAATCTTCTTTACGGCAATCTAACCTCAAAAAATTACATTTCCATACTGGATTTGTGAAAGACGTCTCTTCTTGTTGGCTTCTGCCACATGACCTCATGACTTAGACCATATAGTATAGCACATGGACTGAGCATAGCCCTACTCTTTATGTAGACGTCAATAAAGCCGAGAAGCGAGGCGTCATCTTTGAAGAAATAAGGTTATAAGGAAAGAGGGACGAATGAATATTATTAGGTGCCCTATGCAATTCAGGGATGTAGATTTCTGTTTTTTTTTTAAATGAAATTTATGTTTTAAACATAAATTCTGTACATTTTAATAAAAAAAGTTCAAATTATTAATTTTGAAACAACATTTTATACATTTTACCCGATGTCTCTAATTATATCAAAATAAATGCAAATATGAATTTTATACTCTTGCACTTGACAAATATTTTCATGTAGAATTGAAAATTGGATATCCAATCCATGTCCGTAGTCTTTCTTAGAATTATTCACCAGCGATAGATCATCTACAGACAATTTCAATCAAATCTAGAAATTAAAAGAAAAATAAACATCTTTGTATAGCCAGGAACCCTTCTAATTGCAGAGTTTATCAAAGTAGCGAAATGTACAATAATATTTCTTATACAATATTCGAGAAATTTTATTAATTCGCGAATAAAACTCATTTTGTGTGGATTCACCTAATATATTTGTGGACATTTCCCAATTTTTCCTCTTCGTGATGAAGCCGAATAGTCGAATACATTTTAGTAATAAATTTTGAGAGAATATTATAATGTTTCGGATTCTCCGCAAAATGATGAGAAGTAAAGAATTTTCTTTCGATTTTTTGAATTCCACAAATGACATCTTTGTGAAAATTGGAATTGTGAACTGATTTGCCTGCGTTTTGAATCATGTGTTCGACGAAGAGATACAAGTTAAACAGATCCTCTGATGGATGAATAAAAAATCATCGACTTTTTATATCAGTCAGCTCTAAGGATCCTGGTTCCCCAACAAGAACCTGGGAACACGATCCACATGATTCAAATTGTCTTTCTTCATTGAGTTTTCGAACAATGTACCCTGATATATACTTTACTGCTTCCTGAATGAAGTCATTTGAATCACAAAATCGAATTGAAAAAATTCTTCGTTCCCTGAAAATAAATCTTCTCGAAACTCTTTGTCTGAGAACTACAATTCGAAGAACTTGAAATTTAAAGGATTTCAATGTCATCTGGGGAACTGTTGTCATTTTCCGATTGTACAATATCGTGATGCATTATGAGTCGCCTAAAAGCATGTTGGAATTGGAAAGAGGTGGGATTATTGTTGAACCCTCCGTTCATCCTTACAGCTGAAAAAAATGTTGCGAGAGGATCTTGCAAAAGCTTGTATGTGAGGATGTATTGAAAATTGTACCTGCCTTTCAGATATTCGTACAATAGGAAAATGTTCCTGAGACAAACTATCATCCCTATGAAACCACATTTCCGAGGGCTGCGTATTAACGAAGTTTGGTTCGGATACTTCAATCCTTGAATGTGATTCTCGATTCTTTTTGCTTCGTTATGTAATTTTGATCTCGTTTCTTCCGACAGTGAAAGTTTGAACGGTAAGTTGCAAAAGAATCGAGATCAAATTCGCTCGTTGTGGTCCATCAAAACTATTGATTAGAAAGTGCGCCACGGAAACTTTAAAATCGAAATTCAGTGCGACCAACATAAGCACCCAGGCTTTAGTAGCTAGCACTTTACTATCCGATGCGAGTTCGCTTTCATCCAAAGGACTGATCCCCATGTCGACATATACGTTATATTTGTCGTTCTTGAATTCGGGTTTGGTTTTGATGTGCATCTCGTCGACGACAAGATTGAATACCAATGTTCTTCCGCTTTTCTGAACACATTTCTGTAGAGTTTCCAAAACATCCTTGTTGTACCCAGGGCAGCCATTCACCGTGCTCAGACATTTTCTTATTGTAGCGGGATGAGGAAGAAAATTCTTGAATTTTGTCCGGACATACATGTACGCTTATGATGAAAAAAACTGGAGACTCAACGCAAACTGTCGTATTTGGGGTTCGGATTTCGCTTTTTCCGATTTTGCGGTTCTTCTGTTTAAGCTTCTGAGGATTCCGGGTAAATCGTTTCACACAATAACAGATGAAAAAAAGCGCAACTAAATAACGAACGTACCCTACCGATTGTAGTGGAATCGAAGTAGAACCGCTAGCGATTTTACTGTGGACCCATTACGATCGCTAGAGTATGATTCATGCAATTTTGATGCATGCAATAGGGTATATGATACATGCAAATTTAAAAATAGCGATTACCAGCAAATGTCCCGCGGCGTCTGCAGTCACCATGTCTTTCTTTCGTATTTCTCCGATGACGTCCTGCAACTTCGTCAATTTTTTGGTTTTGCGACGAAGCCTCTGTTTCAGCGCCTTGATTTGTCTCTTCTGCCTGTCTATTGCATCGAAAGCCTTTTTTGCGTATCTCTTCGCTCTTTTCGAGTCGATACGTTAGGAGAACCTTGTACCAGAAAACTGGATCGTCGAGGTCTCCTCGGAGAATTATCCAGAAACATACAGTAAGTATGATCAATTTCCATTTTCCGGAGTGTATCTCTCATCGATTTTTCAGGGAAGTTCGGTAAATGGTTTTTGTTGGTGCAGCCTAAGAAAAATGTCAAACGAATGAATAAAGAGAGAGAGATTACAATTTATGTATGGAAAATTACCACTTGAGGTTGCAGATAAAGTCGACTCATCCATATCATGAATATCTTCTCCGGCAGCGTTGGTAGGCATCAATTCTATCTGAGAAACGCTGAAGGGATTGCCATCAAGTTCGGCCGTTTTATCCATTGTATCATTCGAGCTTGTAAAGTAAAGATAAAATGTGCAACGAAGACCAATAAGGACGTACATTTCTTCCTTATTGCAAAAAATAAGTTGCCAATTTTTCAAAGAATCACAAATATTCACCTGCAAGGCGAATTAGTCCTTTTTTCTGATGTCGGTTGATTGACGTCATCGCTTGTACTAAAAAATGAATACAGGTATAATATGTAATTACAAAGTGTAGCTTCATTGTTAATCTCAAAAACTTCAACACAGATTACAAAATGCAACATACGCCTCTGAACGAAACAAAAATAGCGTTGGCAAAGCATTCTTCTTTAATCGATTCCGTCTTACAAATTCATCGGGGCTGTGGCAGAGAAATTGAGCCTCGAAGTGTTTGCTGCATAACCGTGCAGTTTTCGGAATGTTTTCCTAAATTTCACAAGCTTTTATCCACAATTCCCTCCTGCTGTCTTTTGGAAAGCTGAAATATACGTGTGATTTAGATGTCTGTCACTTAACAGTTGGTACAATATTTTAAAAAATCAAAATAAAAGTACTTGAAGAATGAGAGGTTTGGGTCGTTTTGAGTCCGGCAAATGACACTAGTTTTTGGCTGCTTAAAGGATGATTCTGTAGCAAGTTTTTTAAGGAGTCCTTCGTCAGCGACAATTTCTTACTGTTTCCCCTCGCTCTATTTCGGGAACCAATCTCTCTGTAAAAGCGATTGAAGAAGCGATTAAAAAAGTAAAAGTACATATTGAAAGTATACAGGTATATTCAGTGTTTACGTATTCACTTTCTTTTTTTTTATTTCCAAACATTCACCCTTCTATAAATTTGATGGAAGGGATAGCGCCATTCCTTGAAGTACATCTTTCTCCATCCTGGTGAGATTGAAATCAGACGGTCGTAAATGCCTGCTGCACAATCGACAATATACGATTTTGCAATGCAGAGTCTCTAAGGTCGAGCCGAAAAATTGTAACCATTGCCTCTCTTCATTTTTTGGGATCCCAGAAGAATTAATATTAAAATCACTTTTTCACATGTCAAACCAGTATATAACTTTGAAACTTGAAGAAATAGAATAGCAGAGACTATTTTGAAATTTCTCGATTATGAAACATTGAAATATAGATTTACCTGTGCATCGATACATTTTCTCCACTCACATTGCCACAAATTAGGCACAACATTTCACAAACTTTTCAAAAATTCATCCTTGACACTTTTGCACAGTTGAATGAAAAAAAAAATTCTACACAAACTTTATGCACAGTTAAGCAAACTTTATGTACAGTTGAACAAGAAAAAACATTGTAAGGTTTTGTAAGCGAGTCAGCTGTTTGTCCTTGTAGCCCTATTTCTCCAAAGATGGCAGCGCCCTTCTTGGCTTTGCCCCCACTTCTGTTATGCTTAGTTCATGTACTATATAGTCCAAGCCTCATGGAGCTCGTGTAGCGACATCAATGGTCATTGAGCCGTCGCAAATCCGGTGTAGGTATTTGATTTTCATTGAGATTAGATTACCGAAAAGGCGATTCGAGATTGGTGAGAAAGGAATGCTTAGTTCAAAAAAAGTGTTACCAGTGGAAAATGCTACAAGTCTGAGAAAAGTATAACCAGTGGAATTAGCTAATAGATGAATATTAATATGATATCAATCTTCATATGAATATTAATAATATACTGTAATGTAAATATTTTATCCTGTATTTACACGATTTCATCAAATCACCTAACTTCAACCTGTAATTTACAACGTAGTAATGAAAAATTTCATTAACTCACGTTTAGAGATGGGACTGACATTAGTTTGATCGTCATATACCGGTATTTGATTCTCTCCTACCCGCCACCTTACCGGTCATTTACCAACCAAGCGTCATTATTGGAGATGGGATCTTGCCCTCGACAAGTAAATTTACCAGGTTTATCGGTTTTTACGGTAATGACGCTTGGTTGATAAATGACGGGTAGTCCAGCCCTTGACTTCTGATGATCGAACCTGCAGTTTCTTTCGACTCTGATGAAGACATTTAAATTTGTTAACAAAGATCACAAACAAACCTAAGTGCGATGAAATGGGCTTTTAAAAAGTTCTTTAGAACGTGAGTGAGTGAGTCCTATTAATGAAACCCACGTGTAATTTTCGGAGACGATGTACATGCGGAATTTCCCGAGGATTTTCAAATTTCTGTTGTTGTTCTGGTGTTTCACATCGAAGTGTCACTTGATAAATGTGACGCATGTGACAAATATTTTCGTAAGATAAATTGTTATCCTTCGTTCAAATATCCACCTCCTCCACCCCTCTCCACACTTCCCCTCATGTCCATATCCGCACATATTCCCACCCACTACTTAATTTTTATCCCCTCCCTTCTCAATTTTATCTTTTATTTCCCGTTACCTGCCCACATTCCTCATCACCTCCTCCACTCACCCCCTCACTCCCCCTTATTTCCTGTCGTTTCTTCCAATTTCTGCTCATTCATTCTTCTCACTTCCCCTCACTGCCCCTCGCCTCACCCTTTTTTATACGACGGACGGACACCCGAACGGAACATAAAGCGTTTCTGCCCAGAGCTACGAAGCTCTAAAAAGCACCTGCAGCCCTTCAAAATTGCTTAAGCTGCACATTCATTTATGAAACTTGTTTATTGCAATATTGAATCAATTTCTTCAATATTTCAATGTTTGAATATTACTCAAAATTGGATGGAAGACGAAAAGAAAAACTTGATGAATATCGGAAATCATTCAACAATCTGCTACTGTTGTTTATGACAATACGATTGTTAACGAAAAATTAGTGTTTTTCTGATAAACTATCAATTCGTGCTTTGCGAATTTTTGTTAATCGAAAATTAAAGGTTGGATATGCATAAAGAATCATGCGCCAAATCCTCGAGATCGGGTTTATTTACTCAAAAAAATCAGAAAAGTTCAAATTTACATTCCGGCCGAAGAACTTTTCTAGTGCTGTATTTTCCACTGATAATATTTCTGAACAAAACCGCTGCTTTGCATTAATAGGAAGTAACGTTTCTTTATCAGCATTTCTTCGGCATAATTTTACAAGCGAGTGAAATGTCATATAATATTAATATTAATGAGGAGAATTAGATTTCCTCAAAATTCTGACAATATACACTGATTAAAAAACTTGAAATTATTCTCTTTTTATTATTATTACTCCAATAAACCAAATCTCTTTCGGGGTAAGCGTAACTCGTTTGGTTTCAGCCTCGTTATACTACCAGGGATGAAGAAATTTATATGACAAAGGTAAATGCAGGATGTGTAGAGGGGATATGTTTTAGATCAATCTAGAAGTCGTGTTGGGGTGTCACTCTTCTTTTTATGAATAGCTGTCCTCCATACAACTCTAGCCTAGCATAAATCTTTTGCTTCCTTTATATCCCTATAAAATTTCATGCGAGCTCTTATGCTTCTATGACTCTTTATGGTATATCCATTTGCTTTAGAGTCTCATTCACAACTTCCAACCATTCTTTATTCGGTCTGCCTCTTGGTATGTTTTACCGTAATGATCCGCAGGAATTTCATGTGAACTATATTCACATTAATACTATCATTTTCCTCATACGTCCAGGTCTCCCTCACGTATAGCACAGTGAGTGCAAGCAAAGAATTAAATATTAAAATTTCAGCTTTATTCGTTACATTTTTAGTCAAGACCCATACCTTTCATGCTGGTATATAATTCGTACATTCAATCACCCACACAAACAAATATCTGCCACCGCTCTTAGGCATTTCAGCGGTGATACCATCCGTACCAGCAGCCATTCTATTGTTTTCTTTTGTAATTACGGATATAATGTCGCGGGCGACGATTCTTCTTGATCTCCATACAATTTCTTTAAAAAATCACTCATATAGTCCTTCACATTTTCCGTATCCTATATCATTTCACCATCAGCATTCTTGATTCCGACTTACTCAATGCTAGTTATTTCTTTTCTGATCTTCTTAACCTTTAATATTCAGTTTACTTGAGTACGCTTGTTTTTTTCCAATAACACCCACGCGGATTTCATCATTTCACCAAGCAACTGCAGTCTTCCTTTCCACAGCCGCGGTACCGCACACTTCAGATGCACTCTTGGAGATGCTATCCTGGATTGTCAATGCACCCTTTACATTTCTGTTGTCTAATTTCGTCCTCCAGTCTTCTTTGTGATGTCCTAAATATTTATTCAGCTATTCACGATACAGTATTTGTACCTCTGGATTCTGCGAATTACCTATTTCACTTCTATTTTATTCTATATATCACTATATTCTAATTCTTCTATTTTTGTTTCTTCTCCATCATTGACCTAGGTTTGTTTTTGGAACTATGAGGTAGTTTTCCGTTTCACATTTAGAGCCTCTCATAACCCTCGTATTTCTCACTAACCTTCTCAGTCTTTCATCCGCTACAATAAAGTCCATTATACTGTAGCTTTTGCCACTCAACTAAGTATACATGTGGATTATTTTATATGTGAACCAAGTATCTCCAGTAAACGACCCTCTTTTAGGCATAACCTAATCAATTTTTCCCCCTAACCGTTCGTTTTTGAGTCTCCGAAATGACCAAGTACTCTGTCGGTACCTTCGCGTTGCACATCCACCCTGTCATTCATATCTTTGAGTAGAATAATTCTTTCCCCAGGATCTCAAATACGTATAGTATCATTAAACGAGTCCCAAAATGTATATTTTCATCGCTAATATCACCATCAACTTAATCGTAGCATGCTATAATAAATGTCTTTCTGATCACCACTTTCATTCCAGCCCATAATAGTCTAGGACATACACTTTTATAGTTTCTGACATTCTATTTTGCTCTCTGAGTTGTAATCGGACCGACTCTTTGTCCACCACGTGATTCATTATCTACTCCCGACCAAATTTCTAGACCATTTTCTATTTTTCTCATCTCACATCCCTTCTTCTTTGTTTTTAGTCCGCATAAATTATCTGACTTCTTTACGCGCATTGTATCCCGCAATTTTCCTCTCTTAAGATTATTTATACCTCTAGCATTCCAAACACCCAATCTCCATTCATCGCCTGAAACTTTCCCGAAAGCATGCCTTTCGTCAACAGAACTGTCAATCCTATCTGTGACTACATTATTATCTGTATTGTTCATGATTTAAAGCATACACCCAACTACAAGCTTGATGCGAAAAATGTTTTCCATGAATTATGATGGTAATGATACTGCGGAGGACATCAGCAATTGTCAGGGAATTTTTTTCCAGGATTTGAGTAGGTAGCCTCTTCATTTCATGAGAGGCTGATCAGCGCCAAATCTGGGCCAGGCTAGACTGTCAAAAGAACAAAAAGAACTTTCTTATAGTAAGAAACAATGGTCAGTCATCCACCGCCGGGTCCTCCTGAGAGCGACTGTCTTACAGGAAAATGTCACTTGTTCTTAGTAGAACCGAAGTAAATTACACCAATGGCCACGCCTCACAACTGTGAGATGGGTGTCAGATTAGACACAAGATATTATTCTAATTAATAAACAATAATGAATCAAAAATAGATTGAAATAAAATGTTGAAAGCGTAATTCTCAAAAAATAATGTTTTTATTTGGAAATGTTACATAATTTTCATATTCACATTTTCCTTCAGAAATTGTCTATAATTTTCTACAGAAATGGGTTTCGTAGCTTATTAAGGCGCTAATAAAGTCGTTCAAATATCCCCCCTCCCCTTTTACCACTCTGCACTTCCCCCAATCATCTTACTCTCATTCTACCTCCCTTCACCGCCCCACCCTCTTTTACCCTCATTTCCCCTCATTTTCCGCCAGTTCCACTCACTTACCCTCAGTTACCCTCTACCGCCCTTCATTGATCCTTACTTACCCTCACTCCCCCTCACTGACCCTTACGTACCTTCACTTCCCTTGCATCTCCCTCTACACACTTCCCCAAATTTTTCCATAACTTTTCCTTTTATCCCCTCATTCTCCCTGACAACCCCTTTTTTATACAATGGACGGGCACCTGACTAAAACCATAAAGGTTCCAGCCTTGGGCTACGAAACCATAAAAAAATCTAAATTTTTAATATCTAGTTTTTATTATCCAGTTTTTTCAATAAAACCAGCTAGGACGAGGACCTTGGGAAAAATCGAGCGCTCCCATATAAACGGTGTTATCATCTGGCATTCGTATAAAAACGTATGCGCGATTAATATTCAGTATTGGTTCTCGATTGTATGGGCGAAGAGATCCTGTTAAAAAAATGCCACTTCCTATTGATATTAAACATCGATGATCTTCAGGAATAGCATCGTTTATATCAATACGATGACGGAGAACTTTCATATTTGAAATTAAACCCTTACCATCAGGCATTCTTACATAAACACGCTCTTCTGAATTAGATGGTTGATTTGGATGTAAAACCCAGTTAGGAATTTCACGTCTAAGGAGATTTTGGAGAATACCAGCATAAACACGATCATCTGTCATGTGCAGATAAATACGGACACGTTGAGAAAAACCAGAGAGTGGAGCTGGTGGATATACTATTGGTGGATTTGCTTTTGGTTGATTTGCTCTTAGCGGAATTGATCTTCTCAACGCTGCACCTATAATTTTGTAAGAAAAAAATTAGATTTAGTCAGTTTTTCTACTCCTAGTGGAGAAATCTTTTGGCACTACTACAGACTAGACTAGACTAGATCCAGATCCCGACTAAACCGTCTAGATCAGGTCTGGGCAGGGCCGGGGAAATTCGCTCACGGAGCAGATGTTGCCAACATCAGACAACATTATGACGCCAACATCTGGCTCGTGAGCAAATTTCCCAAACCCTGCCCAGACCTAGTCTACATTCTAATCTGGCGCGAATCAGAAGATACACCCAATTGAAAAAAAGATTATTCTGAGAATATGAATCTGATTTTTTATCATTTTGAATATCCTTACAAATTTTCAACCAAATTTATTCAAGATTTGAAAATTCTATGTGCGGCTGTTCGTAGTACGCAAAAATTCGAGCGACTTATCCCCATGATTTCTTCCGGTGAAAAAAAATTATGAGAGTTATAGCATTTTCAAAATTCGAAAAAAAAATTTAAGCCAAACAGTGCACAATATGAGAAAAATCAGGAGAAGAAAAACTTTGTTTTTTGAAATTCCCACAAGATTATGATAACAAATTGCTGAATTTCATTAAAAAATCGAAAATTCAAATTTTGAGCCAAATAACGCGAGTTACGAAAAAAGTTGTGATATCGAAATTATTGCTTTTACGAAGATATATAAGCTTGCTTCTAAAAATTTTTTTGTAGGAGGCATACTTTGTTTTTTGAGTATGGTAAATGATATATTGCCGTTAAACCTTTCTTTATAAGACCAAACGTAAATCATTAAGATAATTTTTCAATCGTCTTTCTAACTATTTATTTGTATATATTTTACGGCGAACGCAGGAAAGAGAGTGCACATATTATAAGAATGTATTCCTTGAGGCCGATAGAGCCTTAAGTCAATAAATTTCCTTTTTCATTTGGAATCAAAAACAAATTTTATTATGATTTCAATTGTTTGGTTAAAAATAATTTTTCAATTCATCTGTTCGGGCAAAAAAGTCATCATTTTTTGGTTAAAAATTCAACTTTCTTATTCAAAAATATATTTGTTTACAGTTCCAATTTTCAGGTTGAAAATTCAACTATCTTCGGGAAGATTCATCTTCTTGACTTGAAAGATTAACAACTTGGTTGTAAATTCATCTTTCTTGGTTAAAAATTACTTTACTGTTGAAAAATCAAGCTCCTAAGATTGAAAATTCAGCCCTCTTCTAAAAAATCCACCTTCTTGGCTCGAAAATTCAACTGTTTGGTTAAAAATTTATTTTTGTTGGCTGAAAATTTATCTTCCGTCTTGAAAAAGTAATCTTTTTTGGTTAAAAATTCATCTTCTTCAACATGAAATATCAACTATTAGATTGCAAATTTTTGTTTGTATTTTTTCGGGTAGAAAAGTCATCTTTTTGGTGGAAAATTTATCCCTGTCGGTTGAAAATAATTTTCTTGTCAAAAATTCAATATTCTAAGGTTGGAAATTCAACTTTCTTCTAAGAATTTTGTCTTTTCGGCTCGAAAATTCAATTATTTGACTGTATATGCAACTGTGTGATTGACATTTTTTTTCTAAAAATTCAGCTATTTGGTACAAAAAATCATCTTTTATGGTGGAAAAGTAATATTTCTGGTGGAAAATTTGTCCTTCTCGGTTGAAAAGAACTTTTCTTGTTGAAAAATCAAATTCTTAAGGTTAAAAATTCGTCTCTCATACAAAATTTGTCTTGTTAACTTGAAAATTCAACTATTTGGTAAAAAAAAGCACCTTTATGGGCAGGAAATTTAACTATTAGCTTGAAAATTTATGTTTTATAGTATAAAAATCATCATTTTTGGTTAAAAATTCATCTTCTTGGTTAAGAATTACTTTTTTATTGAAAATTCAACTTTTCAGGTTGAAAATTCAATTGCCTTCTGAGAATCATCATTCATAAAAGTATCATATAATAGTCTATCACTAGTATAATTTGTCCATTACTGTGTAGCTTTTAGAGGGTAATTATACGCATCAGTTTTAACTGTTATAAAATTGATTCCATCAATAGAAAAATCGTTACCAATATGAAAAATATCATTTAATCAAGTAAAAACGTGATTTTTCTTCTTCTTCTACTTTAATGACAACTAAAAATGTATCTGGATTTTGCTATTGCTCCATAGTTTTTGGTGGCTAATTATAGTCGTAAATACTAATTTTGAGAACCCTTTCTATCTACTGAAAAATTGATTCCATACCAACATGAAAAAAATTCGCTTTTATTCCTCATTTTTAACTTTGTCGTGAATGCGCGAACATAAGGTACATTTCTTTCATCTGCAGCTGGTTTTGCGAAATTCGGATACCGAAATAAAACTTTAGGACGCCCTCCGAATTCGAAAAAAAAATTTCTCTCCACCTTGACGGATAGGAACTGATTCACAGGACTTTTATCCAATAAAAGATCAAATTCAACCACCGACAAATAAATTTGAAGAATTTGGAAGATAATTAGCAGATATTTTTATCAGTTGTCCGATGAAAATGTTCATCATATGATCACAATTAAAGATACACCATATAATGGAAACACCCACCAAACTATTTCACAGCGGTTCATTATTATTATATTCCATCAGACTTACTTATAAAATCGAGTGAAGCCATGAAGGTAAAGATTAAAAGGACGAACTTCATTTTTGTTGGGTTGAGACAACGAGACGGAAGTGATGACTGATCTTGGAAAAATTTTTTTAGCGTTTTATTCAATCAATGAACCTTCACTGACACATTACAGAGCTTTATCTATTCCTTGCAATGCTGCTAATATAGAGGGATTGTTGAATTTATATACCATAATTTTGCATAGGTACTTGATTTACTACCCACAGGAACCTCAACATTATTTAAATTCACTACCATTTATCATCTATATTGGGATAGTGCTCAAAAAACTTTCTTGTTTCTTCCTAGGCCTTATCGCAGTTGTTTTATTTTTTTCGGCGAACAAATCCTTTGAATTTTTATTTATTTACTATCTGGACTTAACAGTAGAGGTAATAAATTATCTTCCGCGCAGGAAAAGAGTAATAAAATCAAAATCAACTTCTTTCAGCTTCTGTCTTAAGTATATAGTCACAAACAGGCGTAGTAAAATTCAATGTCATGGATAATTTCTTGTGAATCGTCATACTATTTGACATCACGTAAAACGCGTCTCATAATTTCGAAAGTATATATGAATTTCTTATTCTGTAAGCTTCTTAAATACAATTTATTACACTCGTACGTGTTATACTGAGATGAAATCGTCGACTGTTGACAAATTCACGAGGTTATTGCGTTGCAAAAGTAACGGAAATTTTTTTGAAATTTCTGTATACTTTTATACTGGACTCTTCGAAATATTCAGAAATCTTCCACAAGATTGCAAAATTTTAACGGAATTTTTATAAATTTACCAAAGATCACGAGAAGAGTTAGGTAATTTTTTGATACGCGGACTGGCATAAAATTTTAAAAATGCTAAGTAAATTTAAAAGAGAAATTTCTGAATGTGTAAATTATGTGCAAATTTCCTAAATACGCCTACCACTATCAGATTGCACAGTAGGACGTATGGAAAAAAAATATATTTGCGTTAAGTTCTTATAGCAATGAAAAGTTTCATTTGGGAGTCAAGAAAACTCCCCTAAAGTTTCATTAAAAAAAATTCGTGCTGTCTCCGCATCGTAAATATGGTTAAATATCACAAAAAACGAAGCACTTCTTTAAATTTGGAAACCAAAATTTTTTTTCTGAGATGTAAATTATTAATGACAATAGTTAAAAACAAGTCGATTTATACCTGCATAACGGTAATTTCATCAAAATATTTTTTACCCTCTCCAAGTGACTTTGAAAATTCAAAAAATCGAAAAAAGTCGATCTCTCCGCTATCTTCTGAGAGATGCGGTAAATTTCTCGATATGAATCATCAGGAAAAATAGTTCGAAGCAAGTTGATTTGTACCTACGTAGCATAAAATGATTCAAATATTTTTTACCTCACCAAAAAAGATTTTCATTTTGAATCAAATACAGTTGAACTCAAGTAAAAAAGACAAATTTTCAACAAAATAAGTCAATTTGAAGCCAAAGAGACGAATCTTCAACCAAGAAGATCATTTTTCATCAGGAAAAGACGAACTTTCAACAAAATACATGCATTTTTCCTCAATTGAAAAAATGATTTTGAACGAAAAAAGATGACTTTTTAACAAAAAGTGTAATACTTGATATTTCAACCAAAAAATATTTTAATTTTAAATCAGAAACAGTTACATTCAACAAAAAAACAATTTTTTAACAAAATAGTTGTACTTGCAGTCGAGACAGAAAAAAAATCAACCAGATTGTTGAACTTTCAAGACAAAAATGCCAATTTTTAACAAAAAAGTTGATTTTCAGCCGAATAATAAAATTTCTATACAAAAAAGTTTAATTCTCAATGAAAAATGTAATATTTCAACCAAAAAGACGAATTTTTAAAAAAATGGTTAAATTTGAAACCAAAGAGATGAATTTTCAACCAAGAACATAATTTTTATCAAAAAGAGACGAATTTTGAATAAAATACATGAATTTTCTACTTAAAAAGATCAATTTTCAACAAAAAATGGGATGGTTGAATTTTTATTCAAAAATATTAATTTTTAACGGAAAAAGATGAATCCTCAACGAAAAATGTAATGGTTGATATTTCAACAACAACAAAAATAGTTCTATCATCATTATTATTGTTAATAACAAATCGTATAATCGAATGACACGAATAAACATTGCTTCGTGAGAAAAAATCATTTTAACTGGCTTTCAAAACAATTTAAGGGAAAAAATGGTTAATAAATTTTGATCTAAGCAATTTGTTTGGATTCGCTTAAGAAATTGTTCAAACAAAAACTGTTCAAAAATTCATGAGAAAATTTTTTCTTTTGAAAAATCATCTTCTATTTTTTGCGCTATAAGTTTTCGCATGAATTTATGTGTGACAAAATAATTTTTGTAAAGTTTTGAAAAATTGAAGAAATTGTAATGAAACATCCGATCTTATATCGTATAATTAATCTTATAAAATTAATTCTTCACTTTCGATTCTTCTATTTGTCTCGTAACATGGTCTTGTTTTTTCACTGATACAAATTTTTTGAATTAGAGTTTTGAAAAATCGATTTTGAAAATGAAATTTTT